>VWZW01000659.1:243-82953 GCA_013397115.1 Edolisoma coerulescens | reverse complement strand
TTTTTTTTTTTTTTGCCCCCCTCCCCCCCCCAACCTTTGTGAGCTTTTTGTTATGGCAGTGAGTTCTGCAATTTAAGTATGTGTTGTATGAGGAAGTGCCACTTGATTGATTTGGAGATTTTTGTTTGTTTTGTTTTGTTGGTTTTTTCCCTCCAAGCCTGCTGCCCACTAGTCTTCCCTAGTTTCTCTATTAGAAATATTTCATCTTTCTTACATTGCCTCTCTCATTGCATATCATATACCCCCAAATATTTGTCTTTCCACTTAAAGAGTCTCCTTAATTGGTTCTCTCACAGGGCTTGTTCCATGTCTTTGCTCATTCTTGTTGCCCTTCTAGTTTTACTAGACCCTGTTGGTAATGAGCAACCCAAACTACAAACAGTGTTCAAGGTGTTTTCTTTTTCATTATCTAGTCCTTTTTGTTGTGGGGTGGGGTTTTTTGTTGTTGTTTTGCTGTTGGTAGGGTTTGGGGAGTTTTTGACACTTGAGCTGATATCTTTGTATAATTAAAGTAGATTATTTTATAATTCCATGAGAAGCTGAGCACAGTTGCAGGTAAGAGGAATACGTGTGAAGGCCTCTGTACCAACATTAGCAGAGCCCAAAGAGTACTATTAATGATAATTATCCTTATCTCGGGTATTTTCAGATCTCTTGTACATGTTGACTAGTCTGTTCAAAAAATCCATTGCATTCAATTTTTTATTCTTTCATGTGTAATGACATGTCTTCTCGTTTGCTATACTGCCATGTATGACTTATGAAGACACATTTTTAAAATTATCTACCATGACTAATATTTTCTTCCGTACAGATGGAGAACACACTTTATTTTTGTTCTTAAAATGGAAAATAAATTGCTCTTCAGCCTGATTTTGGAGAGGCAATGTTTACAGTACCACAAAGGACATTTGTGCTTTCAAATCTGCTCATAGTTCCTTAATCGTTCATTATGGTTTGCCTGATTTAGCAGAAAAGAACACCATTGTTTGGAATCCTTCTCATTAGAGAAATAAAATGTTTAAAAATACAAAATGCCGCTTTTTTTTCTTCGCAGTTCCTAATGCTGTGTGTCACTAAGAGAAAATGGTCTGAACTTTTTGATCTCCCTTGGGGAAACACTGCAAGTAGCAGAATTTTGTTATTTTTATGTCAATTTAGGTCTTACATGATTCAGCACTTGTGGTTTGTGGGAAAAAGCGTTGTAGATTGTGATTAAAGAAGCAAAAATAGTGAGGAGTGGCTACTAGAGAAGGCCTCTTTTTACTGCTAAAATAATATTTTTAATTCACTTTTTTCATTTTTAAATCTGTACCTCTGTTCATCATATTTTCTCTATCAGTTGTGACTAGCACATTTCAAAGAAAATAGTTCAATTCTGTTTCACTTTTCAGGTTTTTTTAGCAGTACAGGGAATTAAGAACAAATTGCTATAGGATCTTGGTAATACTAAATCTGTACATTCAAGTCTGTCAAACATGGTTGTCTCCAGCAGGTCAACCAGTCATCCCCTTCTGGTAGCCTCTCAGGAATAAACAGAAAGTCTCTAGGGAAGGGAATGGAAGAGGATACAGGATGCAAAGAAACTGCTTGTAGTGCAGGAAAAATTCTTTGTTGTAGTAATGGACCACAAACAATAAGTTAACTCATTCTGGGATGCATTAACAAGGCTGTTGTACAAAAAAGCATGAAGTAATTAGGCCATTCTCTTTGGCAATGGTGAGTCCTCAGCTGGGGTATTGTGTCTAATTTTGGGAACAGAACTTAAAAAGAAGTACACAAATGGAGTCCAGAGGAGAGCGTCAAGAGTAAGAGGAGGCAAAGTAAACTGGATATGTTTACTCTTGGAAAGAGAACGCTCCAAGTTGAAGGGGAAAGGGAGCCAAATACAATTTTTAGTATTTAAAAAGCTGTAATTACATATTCTTGTGCCTGTCTTTTCAGAGGGAGGAAATGAAGTTGAGAGGAGAAAATTCCTCTTTTTCGTGGGGTATGGTAGTCCATGTGTTTGGGATATTCAGCAACAGTGAGTGTAATGAGAACAATCTCACAAATACATGGAGATACGACTGTATTTTCAGTGACATGAATCACCTCATGCTCAAGAAGTTAAAAACTTCTGAAAATCTGGGAAGCTTTGGAAGACACAAGGTCATGTCAGGTCTTTCACATTTGCCACTTTCTGTTCACAGAGCTTCTGTGGGGTTGTTGGTTGAAAGCCCCTGGGACTTCTTTTCCAAAACTAGATCTTCTATAATCATGTCTTGAATTAATCTAGGACTTCATTAGTTATCTAACTAATTTTGTCATGGCCATGTTGTATAAACAGACAGCGATAATTTCTCTTAAAGAGTGCATGTTCTTCCAGGGTGCTATTTCAGACAGTGTGGCAGACTATAACATAGCATATACAAAACTCTTCATGTGCTTCCACAACTTGATTGTTTTAAAACTCATTCCTGGCAGGATGGACATGATTGGCTTCTTCTTGTGGAGAGCTATGCACATTTCCTAATTGGACGGGGCCTAACATCTTCCTCCCTAAAAGCAGAAAAAAACGGCTGAGGGAAGTAATGCAGTCAGGAGTATTATCTCTAAAGGCTCAAAGGAGCAAAGAGCATGCCTTCAGATATTTTCAATTAAAACCAGCAAGCAGGAGTTTTTGTTTTTCTCCGTGTGTGCCCTGGCATACATATGTGCATTTAAGTATAAGACTTTTCCTACTTCTGTACAAGGTTCTAATCTATTCAAGAACTAGGACATCTGGTGGCTAACAGCGGGGTGAAAAATCCAGTTCAGAGGCTGTTAGCTGTAGCCCCTGGAGCATGTGGAAGTGAGAATAGAATTTGGAGAATAAAACAAGTTTGTTTCAAGTCTCTTGCATCAGTGAGAAGGTTCTCCAGGTGGAGGGTGGCAGGTGAGTATCTTTGAAGTGTTGGTGACAGCTCCCAACCATCACCGCAAGGAAAAAATTCTTGAGTCCTGTGGCTAGTGCCATCCTTGGTAGTCTACAGGCTTTTTGGAGATGTGCATTTTGCATTTGTCTTCAGAAGAGGGGTTTGAGAGCAGAGTTAAGAGAAAGCTGTTGATTTTGATAGTGAGAGGTTTAAAGAACTGCAGAAACAGATCACAGTATATCAGGTTTCATTAGTTCTCCTGCTTGTGATAGCAAAATCTGTAGAAAAAAGACACAACTTCCATTTCATATTCCCACTAGGAGTAGTTCCTACTTTCCCAATGGAGTGAATTTAAAGGGAAAAAATGCTGACATGCATCTTGCAATGTTGTTGACTCAAAGGATTGTCACACTGAAAGGCATATCTTTTTTTTGGTTCTGTAATTGTTAGGAGTGGTGGCCTTATTGTAAGTACAGCCACATGTCATGCTAATACCATTCCTGATCCATGCTTACATGGTAAATGTGAACATACTTAAACTTTATGAGTTGGAATCCTGGGGAAAATACAGAGATAAAATGTATGCAATAAATCGAAGTTTTCTTTTCTTTTACTTTTTCCCTTTCCAAAATAGTAACAACAAAACATCTTTGCAAATAGCATAATTAGGTGGGTTTGTTTTGGGTTTTTTTTGTAAAAACATATTGTTTTGCATGCTTCCAGACATGAAGGGTGAAATTTAAAATAAAATGTTTAGGCACTTTATGGAGGGTTGCTCTGTGGAATGTCAGGATGTAGTAGGGAGAAAATCCTGACTAACAGTCAGCTTGACTTGGGGGGAATTCCAGGCATTTGCTCCTAGCAAGAGAGCACAGTTTGCTCTGAGCACTTTGTTTGCTGTAGGTAAGAACTGGCTCAGTTGTGTCAATGGTTACTCTCTCTGGGCAGGTTTTTCCAGTGTGGAAAGGTTGGGTTCTTGTTGGGACCTGATGTTTCAAAACTGGAGGCTATATCACTGGCCAAGTGACTTTCGAATTCATTTACTTTTTCGAGATGCTTGTGCTCGTATGATACCCTTTTCATGTCTCTACATCAATTATTTTTCTCCTCAGGTTTTATATTTTGAGCAAGTCATCAGTGTTTGAATCATGTCACTGCTCTGAAAGTGCATGCTAAGGAGTGCTTACTGTTTAGTTTCATGTGCATTTGTTCCAACAATGCTGCCAGGCTAAGCCATTGTCCTCCTTCCTCCAACCCTCCCCCATCACTATCCACTCCACTTTCCCATTTATATGCCTGCACTGTGCCCTCAGCTGTGTCCTGGTAAAGCTGTTTGTTTGGCCTGACCAAATGAGGTGGAGGGAGAGGTTATTTTTAGTGTGGATCATTTCCGTGGTTTTAACTGAGGGCGGGTGACACAAAATGGAGAAGAAGAAAGCGGAGATGGGAACAAGCGGTAGGATGTAATGGGAAGGTGATGGCTATCTAAACAAGCTGGCTTACTTCCTCCACCTCTGTATCTACGGGCAGAGATTAGAGTCAGACCAAAAGCCACTGAGAATCTGTGTGTCAGAAGAAACCCAGTGCAGTGTGTTGGTTTTGCTTCTTCTGATGTGAAGGCTGACATTCCTTGCAGAGGTTAGGTGGTATAAGAACAGGTCTGTCTTGCTCACCCTTGCCCTTTTGGGTAAGTAAACACAGCTACATTCACTGCAGTTATTTCTAAAGTTAACTTTGTGGACTGGAGCTTTAAGGCTTAGTCTGATGCCTTTCAAAAGCAATCGACTCACATGAACTTGAGTGTACAAGAGACTTACATGGCTGTTTGAGCCTTATGCCACAAGAACTCTTTCTCTTGGCTTTGTTGTGTAACTGCAAGGCACTACCACCCTACTAGTCTATTATTTTTACTGAAAATATGCTAGATAGGTATGCAGAAATCCCACGAGGGTTCATTTGACCACAAAAGACATGGTAGGGAAGGGTACCTATATATATGTGTTTAAATTCTGTTTACATTTTCCCATGGTACTGGATCAGCCAGCATAAGTCTTCCTGTGGTTGTAAAGTAAGAATGGAGCATTGTTCCAGTGCACGCCATGTCAGCGATAGTATGTAGAACCAAAGCTATTTTATGAAGTTCACATGACCTTTGGAGGAGATGGGATGAGTTCAGAGTTCACAAAACAGAAATCAGCTGAGGGCTCCTGAATATGTAGAAAGCCTGTTTGGCTCAGGTTCTTGAGAAGTCTCAGAAGACTGTTGTTATATATCCTTGTCCTGACCTTGCCCATCTCTTTTTAAGCATCCACTGTTGGAAAAAGGGTAGTAGGCTAGAAAGAGCTCTAGTGTGACCCTGCAGAAGCCTTCTTGATTTAAGATTTAAGAAGTCATTTCCAGAAGAGATTACTTTCCAATATATCCCATATCAGCACTATGCTGATTCATCTTTAAATAGGTTAACTGAAAGAACAAATGAATCATAGCTGTTGATCAGGTGAAAGTTTTGCCTTATATGCCAGTGAGATTCCCCTATTAACCCTTATTTAATTTTTCCGCTTTCACCATAGCAAGTGTGAGAGACCACACTGCCTTTCTTGCCAGAAACCGTGATGGTTTTCTTTCTCTAAGCTGGGAGAGGCTTCTACCACAAGAAAATCATCAACTCATTTCTACCAGCTTGTCCTTGTAAAAGGTGTTACCTGATAACGTGAGGGAGCTGTGGCTATCCAGAAGGGAAAGGGCTCTCAACCGGAGCACTGAAGCTCCTTAAGTTTCACAATGTATACACTTAAAAAGCCTGAGGGTCAATTCAGATTTTAGCTAAGCTAAATTGTGTTGTTTAGGAGATAAATGGAGAGCAAATATGATACAATCTAATGTTTTGTCTTCATAAAGTCCAGTGAAGTTTTTCAGTTGAACTTTTCAACTCCTGCTAAAAATGTTAAATACTACCTCTAGTATCTGTGCCTGTATTAACTCAAGCATTAAATTATTTCATCTCTTTTCTCATGGAGGAAAAAGAGAGGAAAAGCAAAACCTCCTTTGCATTTCAACCTGGATTTATGTAACGAGGAAAAATGGAAAGAGAATATATCAGTCTTTGCAAAAGTACAGATGCCATCTTAGCTGAATACTTAATACATTAAATATCTTATAAGCTGAATACTTAATAACAACTACTATGTGGAGGCAAGCTGAAGGCTTCTCTGCATCTAGCAATATTTGTAATTTGTTTTAAATTGTATTACTGCCATCCTTTACCTTAGTTTCCATGTTCAGTTCTCCAAAATCTGAATCCTCTCTTATCACAAGGCAAATGTACCAGTGATGTTTCCTGAGCATGTAGAGACACTTGGAAAGGAAGTTCACTTTTTATTATGTGAAGTAAAATATTGGCATGAGCATGTTTGTCACCAGGTTTGTTAAAAAAAAAATCAAGCTGCTTTGGACTGGAATGAAATCACTCTCCATCTCTGTCTAAACATAAATTATCTAAAATATAAATAAACGTGTTCAAAACTAGTACAGTGTTATATGAATAGAAGCCAATATTGTTACTTTATTCTTCAAAATAAGTGCAAAACAAGAATAATGACATTTTACTCAAAGTTAAAGGTTTGATTTAAGCAGGTTTTGTTATGTTGTTATTTTTTTAAGATCAGAATAAGTTTCCAAGAAAGTTTACAAAGTGGTAGATAGAAAATGTGATTGAAAGCCAGCCGACTTAGAATTAACCTCTGCAGCCAATTAGAACTGAAAATTAGCAGTGAGGAAGAGAAATAACTAGCTTGTTTTCTCCATTTACATGAATGAGTGTCAAAAATACATCAAAACCAAAGAGAATAAAACTTGGAACTGAATCATCAGTACTATTTTTAAAAATACCTGAAACTTGTGACTCTTCACTTTACAAGTGGAGAATGTTCAAGGAACATAATACAATTCGTTTGCATCAGTTGCAACAAAAGCAATAGTATTTGGGGTGTAATGGATTTATTCTGATTTTCCAAGACCTTTATACCTTGTATGCATTAGTAAAGTAAAAATAGTATTTGACCATTACAGCAAATGTATGCACCTGAGTATTGCACCAGTTTTTGAGATGTTGTTTATAATACTGCTTTTTTTATTTGTAGTGTTATTATATTGTCTTTCTGACAGTAGTCTGAAAGAAGTGGCAAAAAATTTCAGCATTAATTGTGTAACAACAGGAATTATGTAGGTTTTTTCCTTTTTTTATGGACACGCATAATCAACACTGCATACTTGAGTAATTCATCAGAATATTTCTTTTTTTGTTAGTGCTTTTCACAGCATCAGAAAGGCTTTCCTGCTGTGCTTTCCCAGCTCTCTCCTGCTACATACTCTCTTCTCCTGTCTAGGGACATCTGCTCTGGGATGGTTGAGGTGAAGGAAAGAGGATGCTGAATATTTCCCCTGGTTTCCTCTTCTTTCCTCCCTATCCTTGACTTGTCCTTTCCTTCCCTGATGGGACCTGGGCAGTCCCAAAGATGTCTCCTCAGCAGAAGGCCTCTCAGGAATGGCTTGGCTGTTCCTGCTTCGTGCCACCTGCGGAGATATCACGAGAGGCCGAGTTACATTTTTACCTGACACAAGCTCTCTGACGTGAAAAATGAACTTTTGCCCTACATGTATGTGATACTGTCCTGTTGAATTGTTTTCTGTCTAAAGTACATGTTTCTCAGTGTGAAACACTTCCAGCTAATCAAAAAGCACTGGATAAATACACTTGGGTAAAAGGAAGCATGTTGGTAATACAAACCATATATCAGTAACATCTGTATTTTAAACCTGATTGAACAAAGTAAGAACAAATAACTACTGATATTTACGAAAACCTTTTCTACAGATTACATAAAAGCAAACATCTTAGAGAACACAGTCACTGAAAAAATTTAAACCATTTAAATGTAGCTTTAAAATAATATACACAATCTGGTCTGCTAAGCTTTTACTGTCTTCCTTTAAGGTTGAGATTTAATTAAAGGTCAGTGTCACACACATTTCCACAAGGCATAGTAAAACCCTGGAATGAAATAAGCCTCACTTGAACCTTTGATTAGACAAGATAATGTATTTCCCCCTGGAGTAGTTTGTTATTCAAAACAAGCTCTTTAGGGAAGGAAGTTCACATCAGTTGGTAACTGTTCCTGTGGATACCAAAGAACTTTGTACAGTACACACTACAGTAAATTCCACTGTAAATCATTTAGGAGCTGGAAGCATGTCCCATGTCTAAAAGTATCAAAATGTGTTTTAAAAAAAAGCAAACAGCTAGATAGCAAACAAACAGCAGGCTGTGATACTAGAAAAAAAAATATCACCCACATTTATGCTTTTATCTAGTCAAGAAATTGCACCTTTCTAGTAGATGAATTTTAGAAATGCTGTTTTACACCTTGTCGAAGAAAACAATTTAAAAATTGCCTATCAACTGATACCCTTACACGTAACACAGAACTGAATAACTTCCAGCTTTAATTTTCCTGAAAACATAGTTGTGGACTTCAAAATTATTAGCTATTCTGGTGTGTAGATGGCATCTTTTTTTCTGTCATTGACCTATTTGGATCCTTTTAGTTTTCACTCACCACTTATCTTGAAAGTTGTAGTGACCAGTAGCGCATGGTGGCAGCAAGCCGTGTTCATTAGGACTCAACTAAATTTTAACTTCTGACTGTTTCTGATTATCCATATTAATTGACTTTAGACAGTAAGCACAAAACTAACGTTTTGGTTTGGACTCTTAACCACTCTCTAAAACAAAGACTTTTTTTCATGGGATGGGAACATTCCATCCAGTTAATAAATGTTTGCTGCCGGAGGAGCAGTTTTCAAACATTTTGCAGTATAGCAATAAGGCTACTATATCTCTGGTGGGTATTTGAGTTTTGAAATCCAGTTTAAATCTAATTTTGACTTTATCTTAGACTGCCATGTTGTTTGTGTCTTTGATTACAGAAGTTTCTGTTAAATAGCCAGCCCAAAGAGTTATTGTGTTCTGAGGTTGCTGAAGCTGCTAAAAAAGCTGTGGTTTGTATCTTAAATTTGTTCTGTGGAATAATGATGATGGTGGTCATCATAAAAGTTTCTTAGATTTGGAGGAAAGGTTCTGCAAGTTTTATGTAGTATATATTATATAATATATCATTATAATATAAAATATTAAAGAGTGACTCAGTATAGCTATATGTGGGTATTATACAAATGAGCTAACATAGTTTTATGTTGTCACCCTTGGTACATAGTTCTAGCCAGTACTGTGAGTCAGTAGATAGTCCCTAATGTGAAAAATAGGCATATTCTGGCATCCAGCTCAGATCTCTGTACAATTCCAGCAAGTAACTTAAATTTCATTTCCTCCATTCCTTCTCCTGCCTTTCTTCCTAGCTAAAGCAGAATGGGGTATGTGCTTGGCATAATCTGCTTTTGATCTTTACCAGGAGCTCTAAGTGAGTTTCTTTCAGTCCTGTAGAGTGTAATTTGTTCTGTACGTAATGGACCTAATAAATTCTGGATGTTGTAGACACCCAGCCTACTTCTCCAGTGACAATAAGTAGCCCATTCCTCCTTCAGGTCTATTGCTTGATTCTCCTCAGAGCAGTCCCAGTCCCCTTCCAGGTGGGCAAGAGGCAGTGCATGTCAGGGCATTTTTGGTGAGTAAGTGCTGCCTGGCTGATCAGACCATGTGTGTCCATCAGCAGCTAATTCAGCACAAATAGGTAACTTGTTAGGATCATGCTAAAAATTTCCCTTCAGTGAGGAGATGTCGAACCAACCCCTTCCTCCAGCCAAGGGCAGTCTTGTTAGACTTGGAGGCCTTCTTTGGGTCGTCTGCCTTTTTGTGGCATTTGTTTGGAACTGGCTAGTAGATTGCAGAGTTAGGTGAAAGCCATGATTGCTTGTCAGACTGGGGACCTGACAGTGTAAGTCTCCATTCCTTAGGAAACAAAGCTGAGGAGACAGCATACCTTGGCAGTAGGGCTGAAGCAGATTGGTAAGTTAAGCTACAACTGAAATTTAAATGTGGCATGTACATTTTATGCTTATGGTTGCATTTTATGCTTATGGCTGCCAATAACCTTTCTCCTTCAGGACAGTACATTTTTTAGGAACTGTGGAGTGCTGCATAATATTTTTCATTCTTAAGGAGAATGGAAGGTTTTCTGCTCATAAGTTTAAATAAATGACTTCTTATGAACAGATGGGTGAAGTGATGGACTCAGGTGCAGAATGTTGAGTGCAACATTGCCCCAGTGTTTTGCTGCATGAGTCTGTCTCTGCTAGATGTACAGACACTTCTGTATAAAAGTGGATCTTGTGTCATCTTTGTTAATGTATCTTTTTGCTCTTTCAACAAGTTGTAAAATGGTTGTATCAACTACCTAATCTTTCATTTCAGTCCTTTCGGGGTTTTTGTGTGAACTTTTCTGCTGGCCTGCTTCAGTCAAGCATAACACATCTCCATTTCTGTCCTTCTAGTTAGGCGCAAGTTCAAGACTGGTTTTCAGAAGTATATGCACATTCAAATCGTACACAGCTAACTTGAGATGGAATCGTTTTTAACTATAAAAATAGTTTTTAAGTGTATTTTAGATGAGGAAGTTAATTTCCCTGAGCACGCTGAGGAAGAAGATGTTCTATGTTCTGTGCTTCATCAAAAGATCCTGTCTTACATCATCAACATAAAGAGTATGATTTGCTGGAGAACAGCATAGGATTTGGGGTTGATATCTATCATCACCAGTGCCAGTGAGATTTGTAGTGACTGTCTCATTTTTAAGGTCTCATCACTTCTAAACCACCTTTAAAATACAATCATTACAGAAAATAACTTTTCAAATAGAAAAATGCCAGATTTTTAACTAGTTCTACAAATTTATGAATTCCTACATTTTAATTGGTGTCCCCTTTAATGTCATGTCATTAAGTCCACAATAATATAGTTCTTGATGTATACATCCACATAAAAACATTCAGTTGAAGTGTGTGCTGCTAGATAGAAATGTTCAGTGTAGCATTTTCTTGTGATTCATAAAATTAATATAAGAGGGAAAGAGGATAGCTGTTGTGAAAAGTTGTTACTACAAAATACAGAAGACATGAGATCTAATGGTGTGTTAAAACAAAAATAACTTTCAGTAGCTGTTCTAAATTAAGCAGAGCTTAATGGCTAAACGGATATGCTTCAAGTTTTTATTTGAAAAACTGTTCAGCTGAGGTGCAGTTCAGCCATGTCTTTTAGTTGGAAGGCTGTGGCAATGCCTTCCAGTGACAAAACTGCCAGTGGCATCAGGAGCCAATACTTGCAAGGTACCCAACCTCTATTTCCAGCCAAGAAAAGATACACTGACATAGGTCTGTTTCATGTAGTGTGAATCCATCATTGCCTTGGGCTGGCCATAGTGATGGTGGGTGGTACCAACTACAGAGTTGCGTAGCCATCATTTTCATGCTATGCTGTTCAAAGTAGGGGAAAGTTGTTGTTGCTGGAGGGAAATTTACAGAGGGTTCCTGACGACAGAACGCTTTAAAACTTCTGTCCTGCATGGTACTGATGGTCTGATATTTTAAGTACATTGAAGAGTGTTTAAAAACTTGCTTTGATGTCTGAAATACTACATTAATAACTTCTTTTTTTTTTTAATTTTGTAATTTAAGATCGCTATTTTGTAAGTGAAAGTAAATAGCCATTTTACAAATACAAGTGTAATATGATATCGCTGTGTTTCAGTGAGTTACAACAGAGCTCTGCTTTTTCTTACTGCAGATAAGACACGAGCAGTGTAGTGCTTTTCAGATTACTGAGCACTTAATGAATTTTGAGATGAGATTATTCAGTTCATAGCTAGGTAGTTTGAAGGTATGCTTTCTTCAAACATGATAGCTCTTCATTAAAAGTTGTAGGTATCATTTCAGTTTTCATATCATAGTCTTAAATTTCTTATGGGCAAACCTTATTCTGAAAACACTCGGCATAGCTAGAAAAGAGAAAATATTGATTGAAAATGCAAGAAAATCTGGCGATAACAGTTGAGAGTGTTTATTCAATACTGTAACTAACAACCAAAATCCCATTAATATTTGGAGTGATTTACTTCAAGGTGGACAGTGGAATTTCAACTGAACTAAGAAATGGAAAAAGGAAAAGTATGGGGTTTATGTGTTTGAGCCCTTATACTATATTAACAGTAAATGAATAATGATTAGTAGCATTATTTTTTTGCAGTACAGAATTAGTTCACAAAACATGGAGATGGATTTACACATACAAAAAAATCTATTGCATTAATCTTAGTTTAGAGAGTTGAAAATAAATACATTGAAAGACTTTCATCTTCCTTAATATGATCTTACTGTAATGGATACAAGATATATTAATATAAACAGACTTTAATGTGTGAATTTAGAAGTCCTTTAGAAAAAAAAAATACAAGCAAGCAGGCAGTTAAAATTTTTTGTGTGTGTCCCTACTAACCTCTTAATGACATTCCATGTCATACAGTACTTTTTTCAGTCCAGTGAGTGAATAATAAAGTGATTTCCCCCTTCCCATTCCCCTGTCAGCAGGCTTGGTTGAATTGTAAAGCTGCATAAATCATTTGTAAGTATATCCTGCCATACTTTATTAATCTCTGTATAAGATTGTAGGAATGCAAACATTGTAAAATATATAGTATCATGCAGGCTTGGGCAGTCCTATGACTGCAGTACAAGAAAAGAGACTCAATTTTATGAGTTAGTATTATTCTCCCACTGAAATGCTTTCCAAGCAGTCTGCCTTATTTTTACTTTGGAGGTCTAGTGCTGACTTTCCAGGACTTGGTTTAGTTGCTGCAGCCTCTGGCTATTTTTATGCCACTTCCTAAGAAACAAGGATCTCGACACAAGCCTTTTTCCAATCCACACATTGTCTGGAAAATCTTACATACTATATAAAAGTTAATCTACTTACCTGAAGACCCAACTTCTTCCTGAAGTATCTTGGATCTCTTCCAGCATCAGCAAAGAAAGGTCATAGTTTGGACCTATCATATACAGAACCATTGTTGAAAAAATAACTTGGTGTTTAAATTTAAACTTCATTGTTATGTAGTTAGTTATTGACCTGTGTATCTGTGAAAAGAAGTGCATTTCTTCCTTCCTCTCTCTTCCTCTCCATCCCATCAAGGGAGGTCGGGTCCTCCTGCTACCTTTCTGCCTTTGTCCCCCATTAAAAATAGAGCTCCTCCACTTCATTGTCATTTTCCTGAGCAGCTCAGCCCCAGTGCACTTGGTCACGAGATTCACTTTCCACTCTTGCCAGCATCCCTACAGACTTCTTTGTCCTAGATAGCACTTCCCCAGTGAGACACCAGATGACTTAAGGAGATTAGACAAGGGTGACCAGTTCTGTGGCAAGAAAGTGGGAGGTGTCTGGGTTCTGTTTGCATGGGAATCCTCCTGGTAGGCAGAAGCTCTTTCCTTCCACTGTGTTATCACCTGTGGAAGAATCCAACAAAACAATTTCAATGGGGATAGCAGGTTTTTGCTTGAAGCAGAAATTTTCCTTTTTACTTGAATCAGGGTTTGGATTAGTGTTAGTTTTTAGTCATCTGGAGATTTTCTCAAAAAGCTACTGTTCCTTGGTGTGATTTTGGTTTTTGTTATTTTCCCATAGGGTTGATTTTGTTACCCCTATGGTAAATTGTCAGTGGAGTTCAGAGAAAAGAAAGCAAATCTAGCAATATATCTAAGAAAGGCCACCTACTGCTATCAGTCTGAAAGTCTGTGGTCCTCTGAACAGAGTAGATGGGTGATGAAGGGAATCAGCATGTCTTGTGGGTATTGATCTGGTTACTCAATTGCCTTTGTTCCCTACAGATGATTAGTTAAAGGTTCAGCAAAATGGTAAGAAATTCAGAACTCAGGAGTATTTTAGATTATCCTTTTTTCAGCTCAGTTACGGTAGTGAGCATTAGGCTGGGTGTGGGTGGGGAAGGTCCAGTAAGACGTACAGATCTTTCCTTCATGTGATTGATGCACATTTTCTTCTGACAAAAAAAAAAAAGGATCTCTTTATTTTAGAAATGTCCCAATTAAGAAAACTGTCCAGCTTGTTTTGAAATTCTTTTGATTTAACTCCACATTATGTACTACCTCCATTGAAGTGGTTGTAATCCTTTTGTTAATACAGGGGGCAAACTCACATTCAAAAAACATTCCAGCAATTAACTCTGAAGTGATTATGGATGATGTAGATAAATAATCATACTACTAAAATAGTAGTAAGTGCGAGTTCTTACTGAAGTATCAAAATTTCCTAGAGATGAGAGTAGATTTTTTTTCTGATTTGTATATGGGCAAACTGAGCCACCAGAGGTCACAGAGAATAGTTGGCAGAGCCAGAAATAGAGCTCAGGCTTTTCTACTTTCAGCTCAATGTTCTTGTCACTGGATACCACCAGATGGTCTCCAGATTATTCAGTAAATAAGCCTCTGCATCCTCCATAAATATTCCGCCAAAGCCAACTGGCTGTGTCTCTCACTTGCTAGTTCCCAGTCTGTGAGAGTGGCTGACTTGGCAGGTAGTGCTGTAGCTGGCCCCATTGAGCAATCCTCTACTCTGCAGGTTCTCTGGTTTTACCAGGCAGAACAATCTCTCCTCTGCCACTGCTTTGAGCAATTCCTCTCTCCATTTCAAGGAACTTTTTATTTTTTAGTGTAAGACTTTTCTGTGTATGCTTGAGGCAAACCATCTGATTTAAAGAAAAAAACCAAACTGGTAACTGCCTGCAGATGTCAGAAAAGCATCTAAAGAAATATTTTATCTGCTTTTAAAATCTGAGTGACTTAATTGTTTTTGTGTGCCTTGAAATTCAGAGGGTAGAAACATATATGCATGCACTTGTGGCTCTGTGTATCTGTGTGTGTGTAGCATAAACACCAGATGGGAGAGGAGGTTCATGAAACAAACTGTTTTCTGGTCTCTCTTTAATCACTTCTTCACTTCCTAGTTTGTGGGCCTTTTTTTTAATATCTCTTCTGCTGAGGGTTTTCAAGGCTCTTCAGTTCTTCACCATTTTGCCTATACAATAATATGTGCCTCATACAGAAGGTCTGAACTGACTTTTATGTGCCGCTGTTCTGTTGGCGAGTTTAGTAGCAGAAGTCTAAATGCTGGCCAACAGCAGCTTTCCTCAATTCACATTGCTGCCATTGTTGTGCTGCCAGTATTTTGAAAAAAAAAATTAGTTTTTTCCAAAGTTGACAGTTAGCTGCTGGAGCAAATTCGCTGCATGAGCTGCAGGGTGGATGAGCCAGCTGACTGGAATGGACCTTTAACTGGTATTCCCCAAAACTGGGTAAAGCAGTTGACTGGCTGGAGGCAGGGCTGCCATTCACACCCTGATACACGTTCACACGTTGGTACACTCTGCAGAGCTGGGCTCCCAGAAACCTCCAGGAGTTCAGGAACGAGAAGTGCTGTGTCAAGCACCTGGGACAAAACAACCCTTGAGTATCAGTGTGGACAGGAGACCAGCTGGCCAAGTAGCATTTCCACTGAAAGTTACTTTGGAGGTCTGAAGGAGACAGAGTCATTGAGTCAGCAGTGTCTTGTGCATACTGAGTAGCACTAGGAAGAGTGTCAGCTGGTCAGGAGAAGAGATTATTCCTCTCTACACAATACTCATGAGACCTTGTCTAGGGGTTGTGTCTATTTCTGCATCCACCCCGAAATGTCAGAAAGCTGCAGCAAGTCCCGTGGAAGAACCACTAACAAAGTTAGGGAGGAAAATGATTGAGCCTGGAAAGTGATGGCTTAAGGCAGGATTTAATAACAATCTGCCCCCATTTAAAAGAGACAGGGAGTTACAGAAACAGAGCCAGACCCCTCTCAGAGAAGCACAGGGGTAAAACAAGAGATAACAGACTCACATGCAACACGGGAAGGCCATATTAGGAAAAAAAAAATCACTTTGGCCAGACGTTAACAGGTGGTCCAGGAAGACCGTGACATCCCCATCCTTGGAGACTTTCAAAACTCAGCTGTAAATGTGATATGAGTCCTGCTTTGAGCAGGAGGTTGAATTGGGTGATCCGGAAACCATTTCCAATATAAATTTCTCTGTGATTCTATGCCTATACCTGGTTCATGCCGGAGATATGTGTCCTTCTGGGGTGACAGACTTTGGAGCACCTGCAACCAGTGAGATTGATCTACATCTTTCTTGCAAAGAAAATACACCTATATGTAATGCACGTCACACAGTCAAGAAGTCTAAAGCAGTAAGCAGCCTGCATATATTTATTTGGTTTTTTTCACCTAAACTTAGAGCTTGAACAACTTGAAGATAGAGCTTGTACTCTTGGTTTATAAATTTTCCTGACCGTGGCAAAAGAGAAAGACCAGTTGTGAAACAACATTTGAGTTATATGGATGGAATCACCCACAAAAAGCATCTAGATTAGCATCAAATGAACTGGTGTAACTCAGCTATGTAGATCCCAGTTGTACAAGAGCCAAGTATACCTGTGAAGAAGTGGTCAGGGTGGTGATGGTATAAGGTGGTAACAAAAAGAGAAGGCATTAACTGGTGTCAGACTTGCTCCCCTGTTTCAGGTAGCCTGGTTGAAACTGTTCCCCTCTGCAAGGACCTTTCTTGTACCGTCCCGCCTGTTGTGGAGGTGTTGGCCACCATCCTTAACAACCTAAAGACAGCTCACCTAGAAGTAAGATGCACAGTTTTACAGGGCCAGAACAATATAGTAATCACATACCACAGAAATTACAGGTCCCACTTCAAAGGACAGTGTGTTTAAAAATGTAGCATGTAAAGGTGAGAGTTGAGTATTAAACTGGCTGCTTTAACAATTTCCACATTAGTGTGGTCTCCCCAATGACCTGTTGCTTCTGCTGCAGTTTTTCCAGGAATTCTTGGTCTCATCTGTTGGCTGGTGTTGTCCTCAACCACTGTTTTTTTCTCTCTACAGTAAAGGAGCCAGGCTACTCTGCTATGAGTTCTGCCATCTCTGTAGGCTTTAACTGAAAATTGAAAGGGCAGTTTGTCTGTCGGCTTCAGAGTTCATTTGGTTTAAAAATAAGTCATGAGATGGAGGTCAGCTGCCTTTTCATGCTAATCAATGTCATGGTTTCAACTTAATAATTTTGGTACTGTGCAAATTGTCGTTCATTTGTTGCAGTCTGTTCTCAAGTTTCTCTGCCTGACCTCTAGATGCCCCAAAAAGTATATGCAAACTGAAGGGAGGAGGAGGAGGAGGGAGAGAGATGTTTATTGAAAACTCTACTAGGATTTTCAGAATTTACCAGTGTTGGTTATGCAATTTTAATATTTCAATTTTAAAAATCCTCAGTAACGGAGTCCACTTAAAATGTGAGGACAGCAAGGAATTCTGCGAAACCAAATCAGCTGCTCCTTGCAGTGTGTTTCTTTGTAGGTACAGACATGTATCACCATGCTCTGTGATTATTTTATATATGAAACTCATAGGAGCAAGAGGTAAGGATTTCCTATCAATATCATCAAAACTGGCTTTGGAATCTGCTGTGTGTTGAGATTGGAAAATGTAGTCTCAAGAGAACAGTGATAATGTGTTTGTGGAATGCTGTCAAGTTTGCTAGCCTTAAAAGTAGACATTTTGATGCATGATACACACACCCACCTGACAAATTATATTGTCCCCCTGATCTTTTGGTTGTTTTCTAATGGCAGAATTGAAGTGCAATTTACAAGTTATTTGGAACTTTTGGAGAAGAGGATTGTTCTATATGAAGGGAGAAAGATGCAACCCTCATCTACTTAGAAGACTGTGACAGAGAAAAGTGTTTACACAGGCTTATGTCACGCTCAGCTGTACACTAAAACAGCTGCTTGCTCTAATTTAAGACTAAGAGCATTGACACTGTCCACTAAAAACACTGGACCTATTGTGTTAGCAGTGCAGATAACCAGTAGTTGGCATCTAGGCTACTATTTTCTTTCTTTCTTGTTTTTCTTTTCTTTTTCTTGTTTCTGGTCCTCTCCATGATCCTAGTTGCATAGCCTTTCAAAAGCAGTTTTCATTTTCATGTTTTTACACAAATATATACATGCATGCCCTGTTTGCATTACTTTTCACTGTTCCCAAATATTTCTAATCTGAGACCATAAAGGAAGATGAGATCATAACCTCATTGGTTTCTTCCTACAACATCTCAAGGATTAAAAAAACCCCTAAGGATTCTAAATTCTAACCTTTACCTTCAAGTATTCTTTGCTTTAAGCTCAGATTTCTGGTTTTAGTGATTCACCAGTTAGTGTGAGGTTTTATTTCTAGAGAAATGTTAGGAGCATATTTCAGGTATTTTCTTCAGCTACCGAAATTCTATGCCTGATTTTATAGGGTCAAGAGCTACTCACCTTTTTAAAATGTCTGCTTCTGTTTGGCAGCTGATGCCTCTGCAAAGTACACAGCCTGGCTTGAAGGGGAACACTTCACTGAAAATGCTGAGTTGACAAAACTTTTGAGCAGAGGGCACAAAGCTCAAAGTGTTGTTTGTGAAAGAGGTTTTGTCAGCAAGGTCTCCTGAAGCCGCTTCTTTACTTAGGTCTGCCACATTCATAAATCTTTTGCTTCTTTTCCTTGAAGCTAATAGAGATACTACAGTTTTTTGCATGGTTTCTTCTTTATTGATGTCCAAAGATTTCAAAGATCTCCTGTCTAAAGGATCCTTGCACACTGCATGTGAAAAAAAATCCAAGGGATTCCAGTGACCAGGCTTCAACAAATGAGGATGCTCCATCCAAAACTTTCAACTCATCTTGAGAAACTGAGCTCTCATCAGACTGAAAAACAAACCAACTTCCACATCTCTCTCATTTAAAATAATAATATTTTTAAAAAACCTTCTTAGAAGTACTTTCCTTTCTCTATGGGAAGGCAGCAATGGTATGCTACTGAAAGTCATCCAAACTTAAAGGACCAGACAGCCTAAAAAGAACAAATCCCACTTCCCTCATCCCTTTGAAGGACTTCCCCTGCTTTTTAGGTTAAATGGAAAGAAAATCAGGTGGAGTCAGAGTTCAGTCTCCAAGGTTTGCTAGTCAAGGTGATCCCAGCTTGTCATTCCAGCACCAACATCATATTTTTATTTCTGGAGAAATGCAAGAAACAAGGGAAACCAATCCGTCTCACTCCTGCACATGTAGAAAAAGTAATCAGGAACAAAGACAAATGACACCAAATATAGTATATTAGTTTTCAGTTCCTTCAGATGGTGTGGCCCTAGTTGATATGTGTGAGTCTTCAGGGAGGGAGGCGAACAACTGGAATTTTATGAGTTAAACCATTGTGTAGAAAAGTCTATGGACAGGAAGATACTTTACTAACAGTATTGGTCAGAAGCAGATCAAATCTTTAAGCTGTTGTATTATACTTTATGTTGTATTCAAGGAAAAAAAAAGGCAATGCAAAATTCTCAATAGAAGAGAGCAAAAGAAATTTAGCTGGTGCTTTCATTTTTGCCTAGTGGACTTGTTGCACAAGATGCCCTCAAAGTGTTTTAAGGTTTTCTGATTCCCATAAGGTTTTTATAGTATAAGTGGTGGGTTTGGGGGTTTTTTTCTGTTAGGTTTCACTTTTTGTGAAGTCATTTTGCTTTGCAGAACCTAAGATAGCTGTAAGAAGTTCCAGTTGATGGAGATCATCTGAACAGCAAATGCAAAGAAAATCTTTAGAAAAAAATGAAAACCTGTAAGATATTATCAAAAATGTGTAAAGAAAAACAATTGTAAATAACAAAAAGAAGTTCAGCAGTGCTTTGCCAAACAGGGCTGCAGCAGCAATCAAGAGGGTCTCTGCAGAACTGCTCCAGCTGCTGGTGCACAGCTTAAATGTGATGTTTGTCTGAAGTTAAATGGCTGGAAAACAAACTCTGTGAGTTTATCTCAATGTGTTCAGGACACCTCCTGCTATGGGGGGTAATCTGAACTGGATGGTGAGGGAATGCAAAAAAAATTTTTTTTGATCTAGGAGACAAAGTTCCTATTCTAAAATCAAAAGTGTTGGACAACTGGACCATCTGGAGACTCTTATCTGGTGAGAGGATAGGTACCCATGAAGACAGAAAATCAGTCTCCAGATGCTTTTTGAAAGCATAGGAAAACTCTCAGTGAAATCTAAAATAAATTTCCCACTACTCTCAGGTCATATATGCACCTCATGACAGTCTCTTGCTTTGACAAAACTTAAAAGAACTAGAGATCACCCACAACAGAATATAAAGGAGAAAAATTGAATCATCTAAGACCATTATTTTAGTAATTGTGAAAAAGAAGAGGAATTTCTTGCCCAGATCATAAAGAAGGATACAGAGATCAGAGACAATACAGAGATCAGAGACAGCACTAACTTCGAATGTTTTTGTTTATTTACTTCTTCATGGTTGTGTTTCATTTTATGTTTATAGGACCTTAGTGTTTAAAGTCCAGAAGCAGTAATCAGACTATCAGTATGAACTGTTGGGAAAAGAAACTCCACCTCTAATAAAAGTAATTTTTTTTAAATCATATCCTTCCAATATAGGAAATAAGTGCAAAGTAAAATGTGTTGGTGACCATTTAAAGAAAAATACTGACTGTAGTAGTTTATTATGTTTATCCTTATGATAAATTTCCATTTACTATGGGGGATGAACATAGATGTATTTTTTAACTCTTTTAAAGACACCATGAAAAATGAAGATGTATAATGATGTAAAGATGCATGAGGTAAAAAACACTGCAGCTACAGGGCAGTACATTTGTACACAGGCGCACAATAAAAATGTGTTTATCCTGTGACATTTCCCCTTATTTCTGTGAGATGATTACTAAGTATTACAAAACAAATAAAGTTTTCAGCTTTAAATCTCAAAGCTCCAAAATACAGTAGGTGAGGCAGGATTCAATGGATTGGAATGGATCAGACAGTATCCACAGAGAGTGCAGAGCAGACTCTTGCGGAGACCTAAACCCGCAAAATGCTCAGAGATCCTCCAAACAAAGGAGACCAACTGGTTCTTTAGGGCAAGGCCCTTCCAGTTTGAACCATTTGCTGTTACTCACTGGTGCTGGCAGCCGGACAAAGTATCCCTCCCTCATACATTCCTTTCTCACTAGATATATAATTATTCCTTTACATGTTGTCATAGTTTTAAGCTCCTGACTCAGATTTCTTAAATACCATCTAAGACAACTGTGTACTCCCTTCTGAGAAACAAGAGTTAGGGGTAGCCTGGAACAAGACACAGTTGCTCTCCACTCTTAACTTCTTTTTTGCCATGGCTTGCGGCTCAGTGCACAAGTAGACTTTCTCTTCAGGAGGAGGTTTTTTGAAGGATTTCTTAATGATACAGATTTCTGTTAATAAGAAGTTCCTTCTTCTGGACTTCAGTGGCACTTTGCATCTGTGGAGTCAGATGGTCACTTCTTTTGAGCCAGGATGACACAGTTGGTTCCCAGCTGCATTTTAAGTGTTACTTCATTCACGTCTCCTGCCGCAACACTTCCAGGCTTGGCGAGACTTGAGAGAAAACTGCTGCCAAGTCAAACCTTTTTACCTCATCTCCACCATTGCAGAGCTTGGACTGTTGTGGGATAGCAGTACATGATGGAAGGGGTTAGGAAGGAGTGTCCCCCAGTCAGCTGTGCAAACAGATGGTGCTGTGCCGGACATGGCAGACTCCTCAAGGCATGGAATCTGTGTCTCATGAACCAAGTACACAGGGAATCGTAAGATCCCGGGTCAATAACAGACACTGTTCATGTGACTGTGTTGTCTGACACACACCTCTGCACACGTGGAAGTGCATGTTCTCTCTGTTTTTACTCAGGCTGGAAAGAGTTGATCTAATTCTTTGGAATTCCTGGCAGAATATGGGCGAAGTCTTTAACCTGCCTGTTACTGCCTTTCTTTTTAGCCATCAGATACCACTCTTTCAAGTGATTTTTTTATACCTAAAGTCTGTTCTTCTATAGGAAAGAGAAACTGGACTTGATGGGCTTTCTTACGAAGATTTTTGTGAATTAGTGGATTTTAATTAAGAATTCGTTAGAAATCTGTAAGAAGCGTTTTGTTTATTTTGAAAGACAGTTTATAGTTGTTCTGTATTAATGCTAACATTTTGAAAAGGGGCATCTGCTTCCTCGTTATTTTTTTATTTTCATTGACTTACGCTCTTTTTTAAAGCTAGGATTATGAGTGAGATAGAGCACACAGTATCTAAATAGATTAATTATTACAGAAGCTGTTACGACATGAGAAATTTTAGGTTTATTCTGAAAGGCACAGTCACGTGGAATGGCACAGCCAGTACAAAACTGGATCCGTTTTTTTGAGTTTATATTCTTTTCCCTATCTTCTATAGGTCCTTCTTATTGAAAAAAACCCCAAACACTGACCGTGAGCCCACATGTCTGTGACATGTACATGCTGAAAGGCTTACAGCTGTGGCAAAAGATATTTTAGTCAAGTCTTCAAATAGGAATCAAGCAAGATTGAGTTGGGGTCATGAATACCAGGAGTGTGCAGTTGCCTCACTGTTTTGAGCAGAGGTTTTCTCATTTAGCATTTCTCATCAGGAGGTCTGTGATCTTTTGCTGGGGCCCATGGACACAGAGCTGCTTCTTCTGCTTCCAGGTTCAAGAGTTTGCCGCTGGCATTCACAGTGTGAGGCAAACCGAGTCTCTGTACTCAGAATTGGTCTAGAAGCTGGCTAGCCAGCTTTGTCATCTGACTTCAAAAGCACCACGCTGTGCTTGGTTTGGGAGGGTTGCTCCGTTCATTTTTTCCTTCAGGTAAAGGTAGACTTCTTTACAAATTGTTACAAATTAGGCTTCAAGAGTGTTACGCAGTTTTTTGTTTTGCTTTCCGTTTGTCCTGGGCAGAACCATTTCTTTTAGGCTTTGCAAATGAATAGCTGAGAATTTCAGTTGTTTGTGTACACCTGAAATAATCTTATTTCAATTGTTTTATGATGCCAAATAAGAGTGAGTCTCCCACTTTCATTTTGATTGTGAAAAAGTTTGCTTTGGTGGTCTGCATGGGTATAGTAATTTTTAGTGATCATTTAATGTTCCAGCACAATTTAAATCTTTCATTTTTTTCAATTTTTTTAAAATGTGCTTTGGTTTAATTGAGTAGAGCAAAACTTTGTATTTTTCTCTTTAAAATGGAAACTTAAATCTCTTAGTTTGCGTTCTGTTTGTTGTAACATTATTGGCCAAGTACAGATATGGTGTGATCAAGTATGAAGCTATTTCAGGAACTGAGACTCAGGAAAATTAATCTGGGACAGTTTGCAAAAGAAAAGATTAAGATTTGAGCATAAATTTTTGTGAGTTTAACTTCCCTGGGAGGTGGAAAACTTAGGAAAATCATGTTGCTTTCTTCAAATATGCCTTTTCCAAAGAAATCCATGGAGTACTGTGGCTGAAGTGTTCTGTGGGATCATTTGAAAATCAGGTGATGTATTCATGTTGATTAAGGGAATCTGTGTTAGGAATCTAAAGAAAACATTGTAAGATTAGGAATTAAAATAGTTGCTTCAGTCTGATAACTGCAGTTAGATCAGTGAAAGCAATACCATATATGTGCTTTCTTTTTCTGCTGCATCCATCAAAACAGAGAGGAATTGGATAGGAAGGAGTTTTTATGAATACTCTTGAGTCTTTCTGAAATAAATCAAGTCTTTTGTGTGTGTGTGTGTGTGTGTGTGTGTGTGTGTGAAAAACTACTGGGCTTTTCCATGGTACTTCTCTAAATGACTTTTCATTGTTTTCTTAATACAACATGTAAGCTGGTATCCTCTGTGTGGGTACTGGCGTTTCTTTTAGACTTGGATGTCACTTAGACTTATGTGTCACACTTGTGCTTTGCAGACAGTGCATGCTCTGAGAATACTTCATAAAAAACAGTATGTACCACTGCAGTTGAAGAAGGACACTTGAAACCTGAACATGATTTTGCTGCATGAGGCTATTTTAGTAGTAAGGAAACCTTTGTAAGAAACTGTGGCTTTGTGTACCTACATTTGCTTTCAGAAATTCAGCTGTTGAAGAAACATTGTGCTGTCTTGAGAGGGCAGTCATATGGGAAAGTGCAAGAGTGTTTTTATGTGCCATGACACAGTACTAATTTTTTTTCTTTCCTCTTAATTGAAGTGTAAGAATAAATATTTGTACTTAGAAGGACTTTTTCCATAGAAGTGTGTTGGACAGATTTTGGTTTTGTAGTAGTGTACTCCATGTTTCTGAATACTCTGATTTAATATATAATTAAAAATATATTTTAAAGTTATGTGGTAACAGATGTTTCAGAGATACAAGCTACACTTAGCTACTATAACCTGATTTAACTTAGTTTAAAAGGATTACTGTGGCTTAAGGAATTGGTTTCCTATGAGAATATATGTATTACATGCAATTACAACTTACCAGGGATTGTGTTTATCCATGTCCATCTTAGCAATAATGGAAAAGTAATACTGTAGTGACTTACTTTGTTCTTCACATAAAGCACCAGTCAATTTCCAGGTAATAACGGTATATTCAGTGTGGATGGGACTCTATAAAAATGTATTGTCCGTATGCCAGTCATCACTAATTTTGAAGTAGTATTTTGAAATTACCATGCTTTTTTGTCCTTGAATTAGACCGGGCACAAATAGCAGGTTTCATGATCTGCAGGTGTAGAGAGGTGGGTTTGTTTCATGTTTGGAGGTGTCCATTCTTGCCTGCCACTTATATTGCCAGTGCGTTGCCCTCTTGCCGCAGCAAACAGGAGCTTTTGCCTGCATCTTCAAAGCAGCAGAAGGCTGAATGCCTTGAGACAGTCCCAGTGGGTCTTCTGACAGTCCACAAATGGCATTCTGAAGTCCACAAAAAATTATGTTCAGGTTTTAATCTTCAATATTTACACAGGCCTTTGGGCATGATCAGAAAATACTGCTAACCATATCCAGAATAAATATTTTCTACTGTCAAGTGAGAAAACTATGAGTAAGCATTCTTCTGTGGATCTTGATTTACAACAACAACAAGACGTATATATACTTTTAATGAAGCATTCTAATGATTTAAGTCCTTTACAGTTTATCTCTATTTAAACATTACAAAATTAAGGAGTAAGTTTGGTCATTCTAAACGTACCTTGATTGTTTATCGCAGTGGGGTATCTTCTTGTGTGAGGTTCCTTATTTTGCAGCCATGAAGAAACTACTGATTTCATATTGAAGTTGTAGTTCTCACCTTTCCCATAATGATGCAAATACATCAGCATCATAAGAACACGCATTCTTGAAAGAACAGTTTATTTGTATCAGTAAAATTTTAAAGTTCCTAATAACTTACTGATTTAAGTTCTGAGTGCATTTGGAGGGGAGGAGGGCATGTTCTAGCAGTCAAGTTAGCAGCTAATACACAGCTAACACAGTTCAGTCAGAACTACAAAACTGATAAATATAATCTCAGTGGTTATTACAAATACAGCTGCTCATTAATTTTTCAGTACAGCAGCCTTTCGTCTGGAAATGCTGACTCATGGAAACCAAAAGTTCTTAAGAATCCAAGAAAACTTGGAAGACTGTTTCCTAACAAAACTGTCTGCTAAATGTGCAGCCAGGGAGAGCTTCCAAGGCAGACAGTCAGAGCACTCATCTGGGAAATTTGGATTTTTGCTCTGCCTGGTTCTCAGTCAGAGGGCAGAGCGAGATATGTCTTTTCCCAGAGGACTGACAGGACCACCAGCTCACTGGATTTTCAGGAATTCTCTTTGGTTTAGATACTAAGTATAGGCTTAACTGATGTATGTTAAGATGTTCATACTGGATTTTTGAGCGCATGTATCTTAAAAAACTTTGCTGCGGAAAAAGCGAGCAAGCACAGCAGCAGTTCATGGTGTTGTCATTTTACTGTCCAAACAGAAATCGAAGGTCGCTCTGTAAGGAAAAGTTGCCTAAATCCATTAAAAAGCAGACAATCTCAGCTCGCTTGATCTGATGTTGCTAAAATGCCTCTTTCCTCATCTCAAAGAGAGCAATAACCAGGAAATAACAAGGTCAGCTATCACGCTATTCGTCCCTCTCACTTGCTGGAAAACACTTTCACCCTCAGCTAGTTTCCTCCCAGAATCACAGCCGGCACACCAGGGCCTTTGGTTGGAAAAGGGTGGGGTCTTGGCTCCTGTGCTGCATGGCTGGATGCTGATGTGTTGTGCTGATTTGTAATCATTTACGTGCTGCATACTTCCATACGTGATTCCATAGTCTCAACTATTGCTTTATTAAGTACTGTAACAACTTGTAAAGGGCAGGGTGAAAAACGACTGTTCTGGACTTCATTCTTACAGAGAAGTTAGAAAATTAAAAGAGCAAAAGAACATCTCTGCAGGGATGTAGAATAGACATCATACATTTTTCAGGATGAGGCTATAAGTGTTGGATCTAGCATATGCTGGGAGGCTAATGTGAAAAAATGTAAGAGCATTCTTGTTTCTGAGTCTCAAGAAAAACATAGCCTTAAATAAAACTACCACATAAATAAAGTCTCAAGTCTTGTATGAGAAACTGAATAAAAATAAGTAAGTTATGTTCATATAAAGAATAGTTTCAAAATTCCTTGACCATAGAAAATACTAATTCTTATAAACGGAGTATGTCTTAGGAATTTTGTTGAAATAATAGATGCCTAAAATGGGTATTCATGACTTTATTTGACAATTGTACCAGCTCCTCATCAATCCTTTAAGGCAAAGCCAGAATCAAGTTATAAAAATCGACCTTCTATTTATCTTCGCAGTTTAATCATTTGCAAATTATCATTCTTACTGATAGCATTCATAATAATCTACTTGTGTAAGTATGTGTACATTCCACTGAGTGCATTTTTGCAGTTCATTTAGGATGATTAGAAATTGCCGGGTTGAGTATTCTGTGAAAGTTTTACAAAATGTTTGCCTTGTCTTTATGCAAGCATATATAGAAATCAAGATATTGCTTACATTCTTCTCATGCAGTGGTGTTACTAAATTGAGAAAAATGTCATTTTTAGCTGCAGCTGAATTTCGATTTATTTTGTGTTGAATAATTTTAACTTTTGAAATGGCAAGTCAAAAGGGGAAAAACAGATCAACGTTAAATAATTAAGAAATATTTTTTAATTACCATTTCAGGAGTGAGATAAAATTTGGCAGTAGAAAGGAAACATAATAGGTATGTTTTGGCTTTTAGGATTAGTAACACAGACTATTGTGTAAAATCATTCTCTGTTACCTCTATTGTTACAAAATCAAGGATCATTTTTAATTTGACTAATGATGATACAAGTTAGAATGTAAAAATACCTTAAAGCCCAATTGATAAAATGAAGATACATTAAAATATGTGAGTTAAGGTGAAAAAAAAGCTTCCTTAAAAAACCCACAGCACAGGGAGAGCAGAACACTATGGGTACAAATGTTCGGGTTTGTTGGGTTTTTTTACAGAGACTGCTGTTAAGAGAGTCATAGGCAGAAATGAATGTAGATCTTTTAGACCCTCTCAACTAGAGTGCTTTCATTAATAACCCTTTTTTTCTGCTGCTTTACCATAGAAGAACTAGAAAGACAGGTAACTCTAGTGCTAAATCTCTAAGGTGAAACACCATTCTTCCTGTTTACCTGCCATGCTAATTCCAGAGGACCAATGGGTCCTATGAGTACTTTTCCCATAGTTACTATAAGGGTGGTACTGAGGCTGATTTACAGAATAATGATTCACTTCCGTGATAAATGTTGGAAATCACAGAATGTCTACAATTTTTTTTATTTTCTCTATTTGAACTACTGCAAATTTTCTCCTTTTTTATCAGCAAGGAAAGAGATTTATGACATTCTCTACCAGATTAATTGGGTGTCCAATTGGAAATTGTGAAGAAAGAGGAAAACAAATTTTCAGTGACTACATTCACGCCTGACATATTCCGAGATGCTTTTGTTTGTCTCTTGCTGTTCATTTGTTTTCTCCTCAGTACTTTACATTGTTAAAATCTGAAGATAAACCATCATAACCAAATTTACCTATTTGCTCCCCTGCCTTTTAAAATAATCAGAATGTCTGCTACAGATTTTACGTGAGTTAGACACACTGATATGATTCAAGTGAAATACTTTCCACATTAAAACTCTTTGTTGATTGAGAGGTCTTCAGGATATCAGAAATCGAATTAAGAAAGTAAAGGTTTTAGACTGCCAGAGCAAAATAATTTAAAATCACTCTTTTATGTAATACTTATTTGCAAAATACAGTCGAAGTCACAAGACAGCATCAATCAGGGCATTTTTATAATTGCTGGAGGGTTAGCTGTGATGGTTGTGAATTCTTGTCAAGTGAAGAAATTAGTCATTAAAACTGACCTTTTTTTCCTTCAAGTTTCGAAAGTTTCTCTTAAGAATGCTTAATTTCCTGTTAGGAATTTTTATTTTTTTTTTCTCCTATTCAGATTATTTGGAATGCTTTATTTCTCTCCAAACTCTCCCTTCTCCTTCTCTTCCCAGCTGTATAGTGCAATAGATAACCAATTTAGAATAAAAAATAACCTCCCATCTACTCTTCATGTTAGAGTAAGCTGGTTTTTAACAGCAGGTCAAGGAAAATCATGTTGAAAACATGTATCTTGCTTGAGAGTTAGCATGATAAGGAGAGGGAACTTCCCACCTGAGGAGACTTTCAGTGATTTTTATTTTTTTTCCTACAGTTTGACTGGAAGGCAAGAGCCTCTTTTCTGGTACAAAAGATCTAGTCATAGCTTAGACCTAAACCATATCATAGGAGCTTTACAAATAGGAGAGAAATTAAGCGTTCTGGAGGTTGAAATACGCCGCTGATTCAGAAGTTCAGTGCCGGTTGAGTGTGGAACCTAAGCACGTTCTTGAGGAGTGTTTCAAAAATGTCTCTTCCTTTAAATGTGGGAATGTTGCATCTGATAATAATTGCAGTACAGCCATGTTCTTCAGGCAATTTCTCAAAGAGGGTGCATATATAGATCTAAGATTTTTCCCCACAACCTGTACTTTTAGCATTAAAAAAAAGGGAAAAAAACCAGACCTGGACCAAAACAGTCATTGTAGTGAGCACGTTCCCATCGGGTGTCCTTTTCTGTTCTGGAGGATTTGCTCAGCTGAAGGCAGATGCTTGTAAGGTTGTTGCTTCTCCTTCTGCTGTCCTTGTTGGTGGCTCATTCTCCAGAAAGGAAGGAGTCATTCCCCCGCAGCACCTTCCTTGTTGGCTGTTTCTCTTTGTCACACATGCTACCTACCCTTGTCCTTCAGAAGCCAGTGAGAAACTTCTCTTTACAGCTTCTACCCCTATTGTCAGGCAAAATCCCCATTTAGGCAATCTTCCGTTCCCCAGGAGGTTTGGGTTAGAAAAGCTGATTTATCTTTGGCAATAGCTATTTGTTTTTGTCGTAGTACACCACAGTCTTAAGTGTTATGATTCCCTTTCATTAGCCTGTTGCCCGTAGTTTCAGTAGTTTGGGGAATCTGGCTCAAATATTTAAAGTTTAATACAAGAAAAGTTTCATAAGCAGAACTTGTTTTCCAGATCATCTCCAAAAACCATTATTATTACATTTGAAACTTTCTAAGGTAGTTTGTTAGGATTATTGCATGGAAATTTGCAGGCAAACTAACATTCCCAGTGTATTTCATATTTTTTTCATTGCTGATATGGCTATAATTGCTTTTTTATGTTTGTATGGGAGAAATAGTCTCAGTTCATGTTTGCACTGTTCCTGAATTGCAAAAAATAACACAACATCTAGCCATATACTTGACCTACTCATGCTGAAAGTGCCAACAGGGACTTGTATAATTTCTGTCCAAAGTGTTACCCTATTGCCCAATCCAAATCACCTCCATGAACAGGTATTTCCAGTAGTGTGCTGTACTTCCAGAAGCATAATTGGCTTATTACAGTTTTACTTGTGTTAAATACTGAAATAGAAGTGTTACCAAAATCCCCCATTTAAAAAAAAAATCGTAACAGTAATATAGCAAATTCATAGACTGCATGGTCCAAACTGTTCAGAAAAAGAAAAAGCAAGATGGAACACTGGAACTGATTGCCTTGATAGAATATTTAATAGCTTTCAGCTAACACAGAATAGTTAATAAAATAGATAGCAATACACTCATTTTCCTTCTTTTTATAATTCTGCGGTAATCCAGGTAAAACTGCTTGCTTATTTTTTTTAAACAAAAGTCTCAAAGAGAAAATGAAACTCTTGAAGAAAAGGCAAAGGCATGCTGTATTTCTTTCAGCAAACAATTGATTTGTATGCTGCAAAACATGCATTTGAACTCTCTTATACGCGCGCCCTGGCTCTCTGAGTGCTGTAAGCAAGATATATAATCCCAGATAAATTTAACTATCTGAAAAGCGAGTGTAATGATTCAGTATAGAGCTATGACACGCTTCAGTTGCAGCTGAAGTACTTTATGACATGTTCTTGAGTCATTTGGGAAGAGCACATGAGTTTTTCATACTGTTTATACTTAGAGATATGGAAAACACTTGTTTTCCATGGGATACCGGTGTTGAACTTAAATAACTTACTAAAAATAGATTTTTTTTTTCATACATCGTAAGAATTCTGACTGGTTTTGTAAAGCCAAACAGAATGGGATCTCTTGTCCTGTTATTTAGTGATGTGTGTGATTTATCTCTGTTAAGAGTTTTAAGTCAAAGTCAATTAAAGAGTAGTCTGTGTATGTGCATCAGCTGCTGTTTTCCTTGGGCACTGTCAGTGCCCAGGGAAAGCTTGGACCCCATCCCTGTGGTGTCTCCATCTCTCTCCTCCTCCTCACGCTGCCCGCAGCTGGGCTCCCACCCCAAGACTGAGGCAGGCGGGGAGGGTGTCTGTGCAGGGCGCTGCCTTTCCTGGCAGTGGCCCTTGGAAACAGGGAGAGAGTGACCATTTTCAGGGAGCTGCTCCATGTGGGGAGTGGGTGATTGCCTCCGGGAAAAGCCAGGAGTGGCCTCTGTCGTCCTCTGGCTCGGGCATCCCAGTGGTTTGGCATGACAGCATGGGAGCCCCGAGTTAGACAAGAGGTGACTGGTTTGTTTTACAAGCCATTAGGGAAAAGTCAGTGCATCCCCAAATAAAGTGCATGCTTTTCTTAGAAGAGTTTTTAAGTTGTTAGTGCTGACACTAAATGCTCTGGATGGGGAAGAGCAGTTTGGATGCCGAATATGCAAACAGATGTGCTAATCATGCATGCGCTAATATTATTTTACAATACGTTTTATTTCTGATTTTTCTTAAGGTCTGAGATAAGTAGCAAAATACGAATGATGGGGGAAATACTTTCAGATTTCAACACTTTATCTGTTGACGTAATGTTTTAACTAAAGGACTCGAAGATGGATGTGTCTATGTCTGTGGTTTATGACATACAATCTTACATCTGGTTTATGACTTGTAATCTAATGATATGGTCACACAGCAGCTGTTTTCTGGGAGGTATGCTAGATAATCTGTAGTTGTCTAACTTTGTTCCTGGAAATCTTCTTTATGAGCAGGTAAGTGTTAGTTGTTTCATACAAGTACAGTATCTGTAGCAGTAAATTACATTTGGAAGTTGCTGATGTGGCTGTAAATCTGCGAACAGAAAATTTCCAAGTCAGAGGATTGCCTCTGCATTTTGCAATGTACCAGATTTATACTGCAGTAATGGAGGATAATTTTGTATAATTGCTCTAAAAGTTGCTGTTAGCATTTCTTGATTTAAATTAGCAATCAATTACATAGTTCAATAACATTTAAAAACTGGTAGCTATGGATTATGTTTGCAAAGATATATATTTTGAGAACTGAAATTTAAGAAGGATCAATTGTTTTTATATGTTGATATATATCAACATATTAAAAATATTTAACTATATATCAAGATATAAAAACAATATATAAATATAAAATCAAAATTGCAAGATGTAGAACTCATGAGTGAGCTTTTTGATAAATGTCACAATTTCACCAAAAGGTTTAATAACATTTTGTTGTAGTCACAGGGAGCATAATATCTGAAAATCTGATGCCAGTTAAATTATATCTCTTAAATTCGTACAGCATATGAATGCAGTGTATCTGCATTGATCTATCAAGGTAGCATAGGTATTCTGACCTAAGGAGTGTTTCCACCATTGTAATCATGCTTTTTGAATGATGCAATTAAGCTATGAGATGCTCACTCCTGTGAAATATTTGCATTCACATTAGGTTTTTGCTCTTACACTGCTGCTATTCACAGGTTTGAATTTTTCACACACTGATCAGGTGTAATTAATGTAGCAAAACTTTGTGATATACAACTCGTATCTGTCTCTAAGCAAAAAAAAACCCAAACAGAACAGTTTACACCTTTGCTATAAAAATTATTGGTTTTTTTTTTAATATGTGGCAACTGTCTTCTTGTGGCTGTTACCTAACAGAGATACCTATTTTATTTCAAAGAACATATTTATTTAATGATATTCCATCATACCTTTGTTGTCCTCTTCTGTTGCAAATTGTTGTCTACCATATTTTTAGGAACTTAATGCAATTTTCCTTTTGGAAATGTTTTGTTCAGTCATCTTACCTGGAGTGACAGGAACCACTTAGCATATTTGGTGAACTATATTAAGTCAGTTCAGTTAGCTGGCCAATATTTGGCATGTATTTTAGAATGAGTCTTTACAATTTATATAAGTGAAACATGGCAAATACAATAATACATATTCTGGCTGCCTGTTGCTTTACCAAAAACCTGAAATGTCTCTTGAATCCTTCTAGTCAGTTTACTTTAGTAGAAGCAGATATGTTTGTCTTGTTGCTTGCTTCTAAAGGGAAAAACCACTTCTCAGTATTCTCTTGATAATAAGGATCTTGTAGTTTACCAGCTCGTACCATTAGCAGGATATGTAGTGATGAACCAGATAATAATTGTGCATCAAGGGGCTATTAGCACTGACTTGTAATTTAAAAGTGTATAATAAACAAGATGATCATGGATCAATTACTGACAATAGAACTATGTTTACTTAGGCTATTTTAAGGTTTCCTTGCAGTCCTGCGTTTCATCTTCACATGTGGTGTAGCTATATGGATCCTGTAACTATTGTTAATCAACTGGGGCAGTGTGTTTCCATCTTGTTTCTATTAAAAATGTAGAAAAAAGGTATTAATAGTTGTCCACAACAGTCACCATCAACAGAAGTGCAACTGTTGTTGTGCTGTCTTAAGAAGCCAGCATTTTCTCTACATTTTTAATAATTGTTCAGGGGAGCAGCAGCCTGCTCAGGCTGTGTTGAGAGTACAGTTCTGCCAACCTGCTCAGGAGGAGCAAGTGAGGGTTAAAGCCTTGCCCCGTCTGGGATGTCTGAAGATGCTGATGGCCATTGGAGCCTTGCACAGGATTTGCAGTTTATGTACTTTAAAGGTTCAGATTAACATCAGGGTCCCAAGCAAAATGTCCTCTAACCTTGCTGAGATTTGCTGCAGCCTATGTGTGCTCAGTGAAGTCATTTTGTGTGGGGAAACATCCAGCACCCAAGGACAGTGCTAAATACTCAGCTGTGTGGGTAAACATTAAGAAGTAGAAATTGTATAAATACAGTGCATTGAAGATCCAGTTAATTAAAATACTTGCTTTTTTTTCAGGTTTCAATATGGTTTCTAAAAGTCAATGAATGTGTTAGAGAATTAACTTATATTTTTATGATAATTCTGAGCAACAAAAAACTATAGCTTATATAAAGGATGTAGGTGTCCTTTAGTTTTGAATAGAAAAGTCACAAAACTTCGGTTTGTGGATCACTATTCTCTTGTGAAGATCACTCTGCTCTTTATCCACATTTTATTATAGTTTCATGTAAAGAAATCTTTGTGAAAAATTATCACACTAATGAAAGTATAACAGGCAAAAGGCTTTATTATTTAGTTGCCTTTTTAATTGCAACATAAATACAATTTCAAAGTGTGGTCCTTTAGAAGGCAAATCCTGAAAAGCAAAGTTCTTACACGAATTTCCTCATCTTACACACTGAATCTGTCATGAACTTACCTGTATAAAAAGCTTAAAAATGAATATCAAATGTTTTTTTAATTAAATTATATAGCATTAAAAATAATCCTCGATCTTTAAAAGGTAGATAAGAAAGCCGCAGCTTGAAAACAGAAACAACTCCATATGAAGAAGGCATTTATGTTTAACCAAATGTGTCATACAACCAGTGTGACAGATCAAAGTACTGTTTTGAGTCTTGAGTTCTTCAAGTCAATACTTTTTTTTTTTTCTGGAAATAAACAGCTTTTCCATTTATATTTAAATATTTATTGTTTACTTTAAATGTCGATATTGGATTATTTCACAGTGTTAAGGTTTGGACTTGCTGCAACTGATCAAGAATTTCACTTCTGGTGTTTACATACATTTTCTGGTTTAACTGCCAAAAAAGTCTTTGATGGAATTAATGAAGAAGGCTCTTTCCCTCACTAGTGTATTTCAACATGGAAAATTAAAAAGGCTATGGATTAATAAACAATGGATCAGTGAGCAAGTAGAGAGGAAGAGAAGCTTGGCTTGTATTTGTTTGTTTAATTTAAAGTAACTACTGGTGATGAACTACCTTCAGTTCGCAAAAGTTTATGGTTGCTTAAAGACTATTGCCTACAATGCCCCTGTTCCTGGCATTCTTCAAGGAGATATTTAGAGAGTTGGGAATACCCTGTATGCTTTTTTGCCCAACCGTCTCTTTCAGTGTTTCACAGGAAGCAAGAGATCTGAAAAGATTGAATGTCTGTGGAATGGAGTTTCCCTAGAAATTCAGAGTGGTTGCTGCTGGGAGCCATTATTTATTTCTCTGTTTCATTCTGAAGTCAGTTGCCTGGGTTTTGTAACAGAAGGCACCAAAAGTCCTTGTCTGACTTGTCTTCACATTGTTTCAAGGCCCTGCTCACAACTGGCACGTATCTGTCAGGTTTTCTCTCCAGATCCAGCCGAATTAAGTTCGTTCACCAGGTGCAACATCCAGTAGGTCCTTTTCGTTTGTGTGCAACCACTTGTCTTGCAGGGAGGCTGCTGATGGCCCTGTGGTGGCCCTGGCAGGCTCTACAGAGTAGTACCTGAAGGAAAAAGAAGGGAGAGAAGTTGCAGGAAGGCTCCTTGCGGTCTCACCTCACTTGTTGCAGGTTGGAAGGGTCTAGTATCAATGACCTCAAACTCACAAGTTCTGTGTTTTACTTCAGGTAGGCAGTGCTGCAGTTGGTGGCAGTTTGATTTTAATTAATCGAAAGAAATGCATTTCCTACCATTTCTGAGACAAGTGTAAATAATTTCTTTGTTTAAGGAGCTCTGGCAATATTTGCCTTTTAAACTGAAGGAATTACTTGGTTTTATTATCTCCATCAATTCAATTATTTTACCTCACGTCCCTGCTTCAGCATCATGTATTGAGATTCATTAACAGTTCTTTGGCAGTCACAAGACACTAATCATCTGTTTACAATATTGATCAGCAGCTTTCATGTTAGATTACATTTGAAGTGAGAAATAATCCTGCAGCAAATAGTAAATAAAAGATTGGGAAGAAAGGGGAGAAGCTCTCTTAGGCTCTATAAAGTATTTTTTTCGGGTACCCTGGAAACATCTGCGTCCCAAACAGCTGGGCCCTCTTAGTGACTTTCAGCTCTGAAATGCCAACAGAATTTCCCATCCACAGGTTGTCCATTGTCTCTAGTCATCTATATCTGTAAAGACACAGATTTTTGTTCCTATGGATACAGATTTCTGTTGACTTCTAAGCAATTTCTGAGTTGTAAAAATATCTATGGGCTAACAAAAAATACTTAGCTTCTGATGCCTCAACAGTTTCATTTGTTACTGTATATACATTCTTTCCATATTATATGTAATAGGATGTTGTTATCATAGATCTTGAAAATTATGTACTCCTCAGAATGGGAATTGAGAATGAAATACTAGGAAATAAAAATCTTACTTTTTTGAAGTTGCTAGCTAAATTTCTTCTAAATTAGTCAGAAAAGGTTGATTTCTGGGGCTTATCAGCACTAGATTTGTGGGAACTGGCATTAGAAGAATGTTGAAAGTTACCTAAATTGCAGCCAAGATTTACTTGCATTTACTTGTATTACTCCTCAGAGCTTTATTAAGACACCTTAATCTTACTGAATAATAAAATAGAGTAATTCTGCATCCATAAACCTTGTGAGTACATCTTCAAACTGTGGGGTTCCTCTAAAATATATTATGTTCATATAGTCAAAATTACTAGTTCATGCAGTTGTATCCAGTCATTTCCCAGAATAGCTCTAAAAGGCAATAGCTATCAGGTAGAAAAGACAAAAAAGTTTTCCCTTTTCATAGGAAATCCTTATTGGTAAACATATATCTATACTTGTGGTTGTTAATTTTAAAAAAAAGTTTCCTGAAACTCAATTTAGTTTAGACACAGAGATATAATAAAGACTTGTATTTCTTTTTCCTACTATTATAAATATTTAAGAATGAATAAGTTGGTGTGCTGAAGCTTCGTTTTTGCACACGGACAAGGACAGGAAGAAGTGTCAAAAGAAGAAAGATAATGTTGAAGAATTTAGATAAAACTTGGGCAGAGGAGTAGGAGGCTAAATAGATCTTGGCAGCAGTAGCCTGGCTTTTCCATGACTTTCTGATGCAATTATGAGAGTTGCTCAAGTTGTGGATGCTGCCCCGTTGTCACGTGATGTCGCCAGCATTTATTTCCGAATCAAATCTATAAAAGGAAACGAGAGTTCTCTGTCCTTGCAAACCACTTGTCTGGTAGGAAATCACTCACAAATAATAAAGTGCATATTAGAGCATGAAATAGTTCCTTGATGTATGACCTTCAAAACTGGCGTAAGGAAAACAGCCGAAGCTGGGAGTAGTAGAAACTTTTCATACTGGAAGAATTACAGGCTGCAGTCCTGTGTTTTTACAGCTCGCTGGATGCTTGTCTTCACTCTGAAACTGTATTTACAGAAGCGGCAGGGGTTCCCCATGGGCAGGGCAGGGGAGCTGCCTGGGGACTGGGAAGAGCTGCCTCCCTGGTCCTTGTACTCCACTGGTTTGACTTCTTCAGGGGAGTCCCCACCCTCTGAGTAATGACAACAGCCCTTGAAAGAAGGGCTGAAAGCATGCAGGAGGAACTTGAAAAGGGGGTCAGGTTCTCGGTGTCAAAAGGTGACAAAGCACACATTTAGATTTATCTCTTCTGAGCAGGGGGTGAGAATTAACTTCATGATTTTCACTACTTGGTCAAATAACAATCCACTAAGGGATCTCCATTTTTTTGTCCTGATTTGTGCCCAAATATATTGTGGCATGGGATAGACAACTGCCTTCCTATACAGCTAATAAAAAATGTGATCTAATACAATGCTACTTGAGATTTAAAATCGGGGAGGATTCAGATCCAATTCTGCCATGTTACAGCATGTAAGTTATTGTTATTGGCCAGTGTTGTGAAAATAAAAATCTTGATAATATTTCCTGCCATGAAATGCCTCAAGTTTACCACTTTATAGTAAATGTCTAACAGCAGCACTTCTCACTTCTGTTACAGTCCCTTCATCAAGGATTGCAGAGTGATTTGTCCATATTCACTGACTGGCTGTTATATTGACTTAAAATTGAATATGGTGTTCACTGCAAAAGCCCAGGAGTTAAATGATTGCAGAACCAGAAGCAGTAACAAAAGTGCTGTGGGCTGATCTGCCGTCCTTTATTCCACGCGGACTCTGCTCTGTTTGGTCTTACCTAGTCAGATAAAGATACAAATTTTGACATATAGAATCTGTACAATTTCGCGGTGCCATTATTGCTTTTAATAAACAAACAGCAAGCAAACATCTCCCAGTACAGGTGGCATACGGATCATGTGTTTTTCAGTATTTTTTCCAGTTTCAAGGCTCAGTGCTCTACAAAGACAACTGTGTAAGCAGCATCTTGATAACAGGGATGAACCACCTGCTCCCAAATTTTTGTCAAGTCATTACATATTTTTCATTCTTTTTGCATCTTGTTCAGAAGTTGCGGATTAATTTCATGCTTTGTCATCATCTGTTGTCCACAAAAAAATTCTCCTTGAGGGAATTATAACGGTACCTACATTTTTCTTTTCACAAGTGCTTCAGAAATGCAAAGGGCAGCAACATTGTAGGATTGTGTAACGCACCTTTAATTACTTCCACAAATAATTTGAGAGATTGGGGTTTTTTTTCAAATGAAGAGCTTTTATGTACATTCAGGGAGAGGTCCTGACTCTCCAAAACCAACTAATTTCAAGGAAGAGAATGTGCGTGAGCTTACCGTCCTCGACACATTTTTTAGGCACTGTAAACACTAAGTAAGTTGCTTAAATTATCTCTCCTGCTTTTCTTAGTTGAGAGCTTGGTGGCCCCTTAAAATAGCAGGTAGGCAGCAACGTTCAAGGATTTGTGATGGCAGACTAAAACTTTAAGTACGCAGTTAAAATGGTAACTAGAAGACTGAATCAGAGGTTTTTGGTTTTAGTATGATAAAAGCTTTGTTGTCTACCTCAGAAAAAAAGAGCCATTATTTAATAGGTAGTGAAGGAAAACCATGGAACTGTTCTTTGACTTATAATGTATTCTTATTTTCAAAGCATATCTAAACTACAGTGCTGGCCTCAAAATGTTACGAAAGCACAAAATCATGTTATTATTTTTGCTAGTATGATCTAAAGACCTTTCAGACCTTATTTTAGTGTTTGACAGATACAAGTTTGAAGCATGTGTTAATATATTTCTCAGACCTTGCAGATGAGTTTTGTGATCTACAAAAGTTGAACTTGTTGATTTCTATAAAATAAGATGGCAGATGGAACATGTTTCCAGCAGGCATAAATAGAACTGCTAGGGCGATCAGGCTGATACCTCAACTGCACACACTTCTTGGAAATTTAGTGTAGAGTAAGAGCTTAAAAGTGAAGTCACAGAAATAGTTCAAGAAAGGGATGCAGAATATATCTGTGCTGGTTGCACTCGTGGTTTTTGAACACTGTCAGCGAGCTCCATAATTGATGCATTTTGTCTAATGGTGTCACACAGTGGCATGTGGTGGTTATGTGAAAATGGTGCTTTTATATATTTGTAAATGTTGTTTGTTGCCCCAGCTTCTTTCCTTATACTTGCAAGTAGGATAAGATTCTCCTAGGAGTTAATAAACTAATTTTTTTTTCTTGGAATGTAAGGTGCCCCAACACAGGTCGTATTCTGTGAAGGTGGTATTTGCCATCCTCCCAAGTTCAGCTCTAGTGAACTGAGGTTATGCTTAATGCAGACTGATCATGCTTGAAGACTGTTGCATCCGGCGTAAAAAAAGGCAAAATATGTACAATAAAAAGGAATACGAGGTAGATCTGGATGTATTATCCTGTAATTCTCTTTGACAGATCCAAAGTTAGGTTTTGGAGGAGGGTTCGAGGCCAAACTGCTGCTGTGCCTATCAGAATGAGTCACTAACTAGCAGAGTAATTGCATTGATTATTGCACACCCACAAATTACAACAGAAAATACTTTGCAGGGGGTGGAGGTTGTACTTTTCCTAAAGGTTTCTGTATAATTAATCTACTGTAAGTGCTGGTTCTTTAGAAACACCTGAACCCTACTGTTGAGCATGGTCCTTGCGTGCCAGTTGGCCACCCCTCCCTACGTGGCTGCAGTGTTTCTCCTGCTATTGCTTTGGTGCTAATGAGGGTTTTGACAGCACTGCTGTTGGGGAAATTCAAGTCATGTATTCTGCTCTTGTTTTTAAATTGTAACTGTTTGCCTGTCTTCGTTGCAGGCAACGAAGTTAGGAGTTTGAGCAGCTGCCTTTTGTATACCTGCAGCAAAACAGCTCCGTTGTTAGGCAGAGCATTTTATAAAGGATTAAGGAGAGCTGACTGAACCATAAGGGACACTTTTAACTCGTAAACAAGAGGCTGATTATCAAGAGACTGTACTTGTTTATGGAAGAGGTAACTGAGCAGGCTTCCTTCTCTCTTGGGTGCCTTACCTGGTTCTTCACCCAATCATTAAATCCATTTAAAATTTCTTTGCTGACACAGCTTGCATTAGCACTCAGTAGATGTTTGGGGATGAAGAGCAATTTTAATAGAAAATTAGTTGCTACACTTGGTAGGAGCAAACCAGTAATAATTGGAGTCACTGGGGCAAATTATCACTGTCTCTTGCGGGTTTCTTGGAACATCAGTTTACAACTGCCTCAGTTAAACACTGGGTTAGGATTCGAGTTTAAAGTCAGGCTCTCAAAATGAAGACTTGTCTACAGTGCATAGAGACTGTAGAGGCTTGCAAGAGAGTCCTGGAGCCACAAAAGTAGTTTTGCTTCATACTGTTAAATTCCAGGTGTTTACTTGGCTCAAATGTAAACTTTTTAAAATTGCCATTCTTCTGTTACTTTACGAGGCTTATGCTGCAAAACCCAACAGAATACTGATACACTGATCAGATTTGTGGCATCTGCCAGGGTGGCAGCGGACAGCCCCAGGAGCCATGAAGTTTTCTGGAGCATGAGGGGGAGCTCAGCTGAGTTTCCCTTCATCCACAATGCAGTCACTCTGATCATCCCCTGAGCACCACATGGAAAAAGGCTTCTTCACAGCTCTGTGGGAGGTGCTGAAAGTGGTAGGTTAGAGTTCTTCCTCGCAGTCATCTCTCCCAGACCGTGTTGCTGTCTGTCCTCCCCTGTAACAGCATGGCATCCTGCTGTTTGCTGTTGCTGTCATGCTCCGTGACTTGGGCTGCAGGCTGATGGATCTGGTTCAGTTTTGACCTCAGATCAGGCACAGAAAAGGATGCTTCAACTGATATTGGTTGAATTGCAGAGTCAAGCGTGCCACATTTAGAAAACCCTGCAGGTAGTTTGCCTAGACACCCTTCATTTGACTCCACTGGGTGTCATCTTCATGGTATTAAAATGTTCCCCATCAGTTGTCACTCCTGTATTCCACAAAATGTTTCCGTAGTTCAGTGGATGGGAGACTGGGACTGCCTGTATGTGTATATATATACACATGCCCCTTGCACTATGCATTGGGAAGTACAAGTACCCTGCTTAGTAGGGAGACACATACCTCCCTTCCTGTGTGATTTAATTCTCTGGATCATCTTGCGCTGCAGTTGCCATTGGGAGTTAGGGAGGTGTTAGGTGGGAATTTTTGATGCATTGTGTGATTTACTTTTTGTTTGGTTAAGTACACGAGAGAAGAAGTAGTAACTGAAATTCAGAATAGAAGTGATGACTTCATTTCACACCCACAATGGCAGAATGATTAAAATGTGTAACGTTTGCCACTTCTTTAAGTGGTTGTCAGGAAATCAGACAGGTTTAATCTGTGTTTTAGATGAGAAATTGTCTTACAGTCCTGAAGCTTAGGAGAATAAGAGCATAAATTTTGGCTTGAGGGAGATCAACTTCACGTTGATTTAAGCAGTTGTTTTCATATTTACAATATATTAACAGAAGTAGAAAATACAGTGGAACCTTCCACATTCCAGCTTCTGGGAGACTGAAAGGTGACACCAGGATAGCTATTAAATGCATGCTCCATCCAGAAGGAAGGCAGAAACAATCTTAGTAGAATAAAACTTGTATTCCTGACCTAACATGAACTTTTGTGGTTTGCAAAGAAGTTAGATGAAAAGTTCTGTGTCCAAAATACATTAAGATCTGCTCATGAAGATATGTCATTTTTTAATCATCACTAGTATTTATTCCAAATTTAGGCATCTAAAAAGTGAAAGAAGTCCATTTCTTAGCTACTTGAAAATTTTTTGTAGGAGTCACGAGAGGGAGGAGGTTTCTAAGGTAACATCAATAAATACGTTTATTTCCAAAATAAGGAAAATTGAACTTCTAGAACAAGCTTTAACTTCTAGTAAGACAAAGTTGAAAAACAGTGTTCTGAGGCTTAGCTATAGTACACTGCATTTGTTACCTGTATTGTTTTCTTGTAATGCTATGTATGGAAATACATTGAATCTAGAAATTTTTCCCTGAATTAGGTGAGTAAAAATATTTTTACAAGACCTTTTAAAACGCAGTAAAAATAGCCTATTGTTTATATCAGTGATATCAGCTCAGGGTGTTTTTACATCTATGTACATCTTAGCTTATTTTCTTCTGAAAACAAAAAAGTAATCATAACCTGCTTTTGGCTCTTCATGATTTTTAGATGATGTTTGATTATTTATAGCAAAATGTATCTTCTAGTGAGAAGGCAGGTCAGGAATGCAGGGCTGAGGTTTTGGATTGTCTCAGGAAGAGTGAAAAATTTCCAAATGGCTTTATATTAATAAATGTTCAAGATGTTGTGTGTCACATCTTTGTTTTGATGATATCCAAATATCACATCAAGGTTTTCTACAGTCTAGTGATCGCTATAAATTCTTAGATAAATGGTGTAAATTAATGTGTGCAATGTAAAAAGTACCTGTAATTCATGACACCTGTAACTCGTGAGACCTAAAGCATTATCATTTACTTGTTTAATGCTCCACTTAAAATACTATATTAAAAATGTATTGATTGTTTTATGTTATATGTATGTTAATAGGTGCAACTATTTGTATGTCTCCATCCCTAAGGAAGAGTTTGGGTGAAGCAGCTGTTCCCTTTGGTCATGACGTAGGTGGTTTTCTGCTTTCAGGCACAGCACATTATTTCCTGCTTCTCTTCAGTATCCAAAGTATTTTTAGTAGATTTTGGTGACTTTGATCTGATAGAAGTCAACTGTATGTGTTTGCAAATACAGTGCATCAGATTGCCAGAGTGATTTACCGTGTCCCTGTTTTCTTCTGTCCCAGTTGAGGTTTCTTAAAGGACCTGGCTCGTGACTTCTAAGAACTGAAGAGCCACTTTCCAGAAGTCATACCTTTAGGAAAGTCTTCAGTTTGGCCAATTTAGAATGTAAAGCTAGTAAGGTCACAACCTTATCTTAAAAACCTTATTTGTGTTTTCCTGACCTAAGATAACGTTTTAAAAAGTTTTAGCCCATCTTCCCTTATCAGCTGGAGCAAATCTGAATTCTCTGTCCTTTGAATTACCCTGGCTCTTCCCTGTGACAGGGATTGCCAACTGTGGCTGCCAACCAAGGAGCACCAGAGCAGGTGCTGCAGGGCAGGCAGAGCCCAAAGCCCACACCAGGGCCTGCTTGCCATTGAGGTGGCCACAATACTGCCATGGCCGGAGGAAGGAGGAAGAAGTGACAAGCATTGGGATTCATAGGAATGAGTCGTAAGGATTGAGGGGAAGGGAGAGGTTATTGGATGGCTGGTCAGACAAAAGGGTCTTGATTGCAGGGGTTGAAGCTGACATGGTAACTACTGTCTGGATGTTGTCCTGTGGGGGAGAGGAGGCTGGCATCCAGATGCGTTTGCCATGTGCAGAGCCCTCTTCTGTGCTTGGCAATGGGGGGCCTTGTGCAGATGAGCAGAAAAAATAGTGAAGAACTTACAGCAGAGGAGAGAGGGGTTAAAAACAAGCGTGAAAGGTTGGATCATGGTACTTGGCATCTTGAAATGAAGCAGGATTTTTCTGGAAGGCTTTAGTCACCTGGGAAGGAAGGATCGAGTAGCTAGCTGTGTGGGAGGCAATTTGCAGGCAAGTGTACTCCTCTGCAGTAGATCGGTACATTTTAATGAGGGAAGTGTATTTGCTCTGTTTTATAGGATTTGCTTTGGACTAGAAGTCTGGAAGTTGTTTTAAATAGATTGCTTTGAGATATAATGGTCAGGTGGAAATATTTGAAGCATATGATATGGAAACCCTATATTTACAAGATATTTGTAGGGTCTCAAGAAGCTGAGCTGAAATGATTGCCTCTTTTTCAGAAGAGAATTTTAGGAGTAAATAAAGCTTATACAGAGGATGTAAAAGCAGAAGTGAAGTTAGGAACTACTGTAGCTATGCAACTTTATTTATTTATTTATTTGCTTGTTTACTTCCTTATATACATTTTCAACTGATCTCTCAATCCATCCCACCCTGCAGAAAAGGATACCTTTACATTGACCTCCTCCTCATCCCTTCCCCCTCCTGTGGGCCCTGTGGGTCTGAATGGGACTGTTTTTTACATGGTTGTTCCCCTTAGAGATGGCTTTCCAGGTGGGTGGGAAATCCCAGCCCCAGATGGGGAGGAGGGGAAGACGGCCACACTGTGCTCAGACCCCACACCTGCAGCAGCGACTGCCTGTGGGAGGAAGGGCTGAGTTGGACATTGCTCCCATCTGAGGGCGTGGAGAGCTGACTCCTTCTGCCTCAGGACCTGACACCCACAGTTCACTCCTTCCACTGAGAAGGCAGTGCTTTTCTTTGGCCAAAGATGCCAGCAAGTGAGGTGCATTCAGCTGGCATCCCAAGTGTCAATCAAGCATAAGCTTCATATCTGAGCAATGCTCCATGGTTTCTGGTATTGATCATTTTGACTTTTCCAGTTCTTTCTTTTTCTTGTAGTCGTGCTCTCTGTTATGTGCGTCCGCTTTCTCCTTCTACTTTAGTTTGATATCTTGTCCTTTCTTGAGCATGTTTTTGCTTTTTTTCTGCTGTAGGAACAGAGAGTTTATAATAGCTGTAGCATCACTTCAAAAGGTGGATCTGCAGCGTTTAAAACAATCATTACATAAGTCATTAAAATAACAAAGACTAACAAATAAACACGTCCTCACCAAGTGTAGAAATAAATTTCAAGGGCAGTATAAGCATCTGCCAGTCTCTAGTGTTGCTTCCTCTCTTCTTCCAAGACTTTCTGCAAAGGTTTTTCATGCCTGCTTTAATATCTTCTTTTCTCTAATGTTTTCAAAAGTTCTTAAAGAATGGAATTTTCTCTCTCTACATTGTGCATGGTATAGTTGGGGGGGGGGGAAAAGGCATTTTTGGGGTTATTCAGGACCTCTCTAGCCATGTTCAAAGCCTAACTAAATTTTTGGTAGTAGTATGTTTCAAAAATCTTATGTTTTGTCTTTCCCTGAAAATGTCACCAGCAGGTCAGAGGCATTGGCTGATGGGCAAAGTGTCACCTTTTGGGACACCTCACAGGGGTGCCATGTAACCCATACAGAGTAAAAGTGAACTCACGGTGCTGCCAAGATCTTTCACTCTGAGATTTGTCTTTTGAGAGAAATTTTTAATCCTGAAAAATGTGGGGAGAGACTGGTGAGCAACTTCAGAAAGTTTCAGAATTCAGATGTTTATACAAAATTTTGACAGGATCATGAAGTGAATAGTGGTATTACACCCATTTTGCACAGAGCCAAATTGAACAGTGGAAAAGCAATTTGTTCGTTTTCACAGGTTTGTGACTAACCAAAGGACTCCGGTGATTTGTTAGCAGTGTTGAGGTGTTAAGAAAACAACTTCTGTGTTTGAGTTGACGTATTGCTTTAACAATTTTGTTTGAGGGAGGAAAGAGCCATATAATAAAGGAAATACTAATTCATCTAAACATCCTTCATTTGAATTTAGAACGATGTAGCTGGAAAAACTCTGTTACAGTGTCACTTACCAGTAATGATATAACATAAAATGGACTCCCAGCTTTAAAACAAGCTGGATCCTTGAGTCTCTAGAGCTGGGGCTGGAGAAACGAAGGAGCCAGCAGGCAGGGTTGGACCCTCCTCTCTCCATATGTGTGGCTGTGGCTTCACTGGCACCGCGGACGGACAGCTTTGGTTCCTCTTTCAAATAATTCTGAAATAAGTTTGCTGGCAGATATTTCTGGATTGGGTAGCCTGGGATAGCTGCTAGGAAAAGCACGTTGTGCCAGGCAGCTATTTGGAGGAAGCAGTGTTGAGCAAAGACTCTGAAAGTCTTGCAATCAAGTTATTATATTGCATGAGAAAATACCAAGTAGCGGAAAGTTGTGTTTTTCAGGAAAAGTTGCGCAATCTTTTTAAAGTTACAGGCTGGTTCTTTCTCTGGGAAGCTAATGGTTATAGGCCAAGCAGCTTTTTGCATCACTTTTATGCCTTTTCCATGACAGAAGCATAAATTCAGTTAAAAATGAAGTGAACACGCTTCTAGGTAACTTTTGTACTTACAGTAAATTTTATATATGGACTGGCATGAATTTTGAAGGCAGTCTTCATTATGTGTCGTGTGCTGGAAACTCTCAGCAGCCATATGTTTTGTATATTTTATTGCAATTTTGCTAATAAATCCTTATAGCTTTTCTTCTGTAAGTGTATAATCTATCATTCTGCAAAGCATAAAGCATGAAGGTTGGGGGAAGGAACAGCACAGATTGGGGATTGAAAAAATTGAGAAATGTTCTCTTATTTATTGCATTTCCAATTTTCAGGAGTTCTTTGAACATGCAAAAAAGCTCTGGGATGATGAAGGTGTAAAGGCATGCTTCGAGAGGTCAAACGAGTATCAACTGATTGACTGTGCACAGTAGTAAGTATTTCTTTATACGAAATTTATAGCCAAGAATGTGATCATATATAACAAGTTGGAAAATATATTTATAGCAGTGAGATTCAGGACTTTTGCAATGTAGGAATTAACATTTTCATTCTCTGTACAGGTGGAGCATGTACAGCAAAATTAATTTATTATCGTAGTTTGCCATTATTATACAACTTAATATTCTGCCTCAAATATTTCACACTTAATAAAGATAAGTATGAAAAATCAAATAACTTTAAGTATCTTTATTCCACTCAAGACTGATTTACATAAAATCATTTCAGTTGAAACTATTAAGTTTGAAAAATGTTGAGTCAATCTAAGGAGAATCCTTTGTTTAAAATTCTGAGACCCAGACAGTGCTGAAATTGCTCTGTCTTTTCACATTCCATTAAAACTTCTGAGACATTTACATAACCACATTACTAATTTATTTTCTAGGTGGAAAAAAATTATAAGCAGTATTTAATTAAAGATAGTAGTACATTTTGTATTCTGTCCCTCAAAGTGAAGCGGCAGATGTGTACGTAACACAGTCAAAATCTGTAAATAGGTTCAGTCTGGTCAGAAATGTTCTGAGAAGTGTAGTAGATTGTGAAGGTGCAAATCATAAATACATAGTACAGTGATGAAAACTTATTAATCAAAAAATAGTCTGTTAACACTGCAAGTGCTACAAACTCAGCTGTCCTTGATAGTAACACAGGTCTGAGTCAGATTTCGATCAAAAATATGCATTTCATGTGAACTGCTATTGCGAAAATATATACTCATACAGTTGCTATGTGATTTAGGGTTTTCAGAGAACACACTCCAGTGTGTTATGATTTGTCTAATTGGCAGTATGGTCAGCAGCAATGCCACAAGTCTGTTCTAGCACTTGGTGTTTTGCTTTTCTCTCCTCTCTGCTCTTGGTGCTGAGCCTGAAGCAGAGGAAAAGGTCTGTGTTGCTAAAGGACTTGTCGTGCTTCTGCCACAGTGGGGAATTTCAGTGTTGCAGGTCATAGTTTATTTTCCCTCTTTCCAGACCATTTTTGGGAAAAAATGATTCACCAGCACATAGAAGCAAGGGAAAATTAGATATGTGTATGAAGGAACTCATTTGACCTCAGTGCATTTACCAAAACTTGGGCATTTGCTCACAGTTGGAGTAGCTAGAAATTAAAGCAGTGATGGTACACAGAGGGACTTAGACAGCTGTCCTAAATTGTAATCAGTGGCTTTCTTCTCTGCCCTCACTCACCACCACCACCATAGTACAGCTCTGAGTTGTGCTTGCGAAAAGTGCAGACCGACTGTTTATCATACCTATTCATACGCTCAAATAAAACAGCAAACCAAGAAAATAGAATAATGGTACATATTTAAAGTAAGTGAATGTGAATCTTACTTCCGTGATCAGTAAGGGTCAATGTGTCTCACAATCCTGCTTTGTGAAATGGTACTGAAAGGGCCAGACAAAACCAGGAATACACTAAAATATAGTGGTAATGGTAGTGTGCTTTCCCTTAAAAAAAATGATGCCTGTCTACAGGCTTTGACAGGAAGAATGTTAGTCTCATGTTATGTCCAAAACCAAAACAAAAATGAGGAAAAAAATCGATCTAGAATTAAGTCCACTATCTTGGAACATAAAACTAAATCCTACTACCTTTTTTCTGTAAAAGGTTAAAGGAATTTTAATAGGGTTTTTTTCTATGGCTCTTCCTTCCATATCTCCTAACTGGATTGCTTTTTCTTTATTCTGAGATTATTTGTTGTAGTAGTAAGTACATTTGCATAGTTCTTCACCTTCAAGGCCCCCTATGAAGTATCATTTGATACTTGATTATTCCTTGAGTGCATCTGTGCTTTTCATGTCATGATCTACCTGAAAATGTAACAGCTGAGTGACTTATCCTTGTTTACACACCTTCAGTCTTAGACCAGAAACTTGAAACTCAGGAACAGCTGTGTCACTGATCTGCTCAAACAGCCTTTTTTTTCACAGGTATTGATGATGTAAAACACTGAAGTATAATCTGGACAGAAAGAAAGAGGCTAAAAATACACTCAGCTTTTTATCTGCCCCTCTACCCAGAAAAACATTTCTGTGCTAGCATTGGATGGACGTTTGTCAGGGTGGTGGGGTCACATCCTCCTCATAACTGACAGCATGTGGGCAGAGGCTGGAAGAACAGTTCTGATACCCACACACCAGTTCTTTCATGCGCTTAGAAAATACTGAGGGTGAGGGTGCTGTTTTCTGGCTCAGCAGGAGCTGGTGGCATTTCTCTCAGAACCTGTCCATGGTCATCTTTAACTGGTGAAGGGCAAAAGGAAAGGAGTGTAACGCTGATACACATGCTTACTTGTGAGATTTTGAAACATCTGCAGTGTTTCCATTACACTGGCTTTAGGAGAAAGCATCCCTTGCCATCAGCTAAACCCTAATCTTTTGCTTGGTAGTGAAGGAAGAACATTATCAGTAGGTCACCAGATACTTCTCAGCTTAAAAAAACACAAAGACAAACCTAAAAAATCCCTGCATGTGTTTTAAATATCATTGGACTACAAGTTGGGTGGCTGATTTAAAAATACTGAAAAGCATTATTAGCACATTATCATGTCAGCAGCCAGACTTGCTGACTGTTAAATGAGTTACAAATACAGCGTATTTTGGAATAGTTTAATTTGGCTACAGTTCAGAGCTTCTGTATTTTTAAAACTTAACCTAATTTTCTTTATTTCTGTGGGAGAAGTATTTTGCTGGAATCAGAGGTAGTAGAAGGACACAGAGGCAAATGTTTTATTTACCTTATGCCTGAAAATTGATTTTTCTTGATCCTCAATGCCCTTTCAAATTACCAGGATACTGTTCCTTCATGGGCATGAGGATGAGGGCCTGCTTGTCCCTCATTCTCATTCGTTTAATGATTTTAATATTCTCACATGAGTCTTCATGTATCTGCACTTCTTTCATTGTTAAGGAATACATTTAGTGCACACATCATGTTGATGCATCATGTGATATTTGTAACAAATATGAATCTGTGACCAAACTAGAGGTCAGCAAAGATCAGGATTGTTCTTTATCACCAGCTACAAAGACATTTATGTAACTCTTGGAGGGGGTATTATTGCATGGCCATCAACTGTCTTCTTTCCTTAATGACCTTCATATATTTCTTCGAGATTAATATTATGAAACTGACAGGTTATTGTTTTCCCTGTCTTCTGATTTAATATTTCTTACAAGTTAAATTTCAAGTTTAATCTCAAAAACTGATACTTTGAAAAGTTGGTTTTATTTAGTTGTGTCCCCATTTGACTTAGCCAGATTTCAGCAGATTTGTTGTTTATGATGATAAATCTCCCATCTAACTTTAACTTATTTGAACTCTGTTCAAACTGTTCTTTTTGTCTGTATTCACATAATTTAAATTCATCAAGTTCTAGATCTAAAAGGGACTTTCAGGTTGTGATTTAGTGCAGTTTTGGCATTGAACTGTCTAGTATATAAACAATAGGCAGCAACATGTTAATTAAAATTTTCCTGTGATTCTAGGACCGTTTTCTAGAAGTTAGTTTCCTATAAGACAATACAGCTCCATTTTTAATATTTCAGTTTCTTCATACTGGTTACCAAATACCCAAATTTTATTGTATTCATGGAAGGGAACCTCAAAGAAAAGTTCTGTAAATGTAGAACAGATCAAAACAAATAAAGGTTCAGATATGATGGCCTTCAATTAAAAAATGACACAGAAAAAAAGCTGGTGAGTTCACTACATGTTTAAAAACTTCATCAATTTAAGTCAATTAATTTATGTGGCAATGAAGAGGTATAAAATTACAACTCAGAACATCAGTCATCCTTGGGGGGTATCAGGCACCCCCAGTCTGGTCACGTCCGTCTGTTGTTTCAATTAAGTAAGCATTGAGCCAACTTAGTTTTGGTTACTCAGCTCTCAGTTTACTTGCTAAAATTAGTTGCAGTGATATGAAAAAAGGTGTGGGGATGCTTACGGTGCTTAGACATTGTCAGGGAAGGGTGGTAGTATTAGAGCACTAGAGAATTAGGCACTTTGAGAAGGGGAGAAAAAAGACAAGCAGAACATTCGATTTTCTTTTTAGGTCACACACAGTTTGCTCAAGGTGTTGTTGTTAGGAAAAGAACCAACTGCTTTCAGGTTTATTAGAAGGTTCCAGAGTTGAATTTTGTCTCACTGTGTTCATGTGGAAATAGCAGCATGTTGTGTGCATGAGTGGTCCTGGCTGGAAGGGTTGTACTCAGCTCACTGAATAGGAAGTAGACCAAGGATTTAAGGGAACCCTGCCCTCAACCAGTGCTTTGTCCCAGAGTGTCTATCAGTCTTCTTTCCCTGATGAAACATACCACTTCTGATATACTTAAGTGTGAAGGCCTAAACTGGTCTCTGTGGAAACATTTGGGCTACTAAAACTTGATTATGCAAATTCTCAGGAAAGCAAACACAACGGATGTTTCTTTCTTGGCCAAAGAAAATTGACCTTATATTTGAGCTGATATAGATGGAAACGATGCACATATTCTTTTTCTTTGCAGTTATTCTGTCCTGGAGGATTCCAGCCAATTTCTGAGATGTCTATCCTAGTATTAGGTGGAGTAATTAAAAAAACCAAACAACTCTTTGCGTTGTTGTCCACAGATTCAACTCTTGACGTGAGAAAAAAGATAATTGTTTTCTCAACAGCAGCACTTCTTCAAACCAAGCATGTTTCTGACTTCCCTTGCGCTCTTCTAGACATAAGTTTTAGTTGTTGGCATGCACATAGTCATCACTAAATTCCCTCTTATAGTCTGAGGTCAGAAAAGCTACCTTGGCGTTCCCTGCTTCCTGTGTCTAGTGTGGCATTGCAGTCAGGTGTATTGGAATATTCTTTCTTCAGAAGGGGTGGTGAAGTAAATGTGGATGGATTTATGATAAATTAAGCTAAATGCTATTATTATTGTTGCTGTTATTATCTTGAGGACATTATTTTTAAAAGCAGTGATTCTTTTTACACTTGGTAACTGCTTATTAAATATAGGACAAATACTTTTTACTTAGAAAAATGAGGGGAAAGTATTAATTCTAAATGTTTCGTGTAACTAGATTTTAAGAACTAAATTTTTATGGTAATACAGGAATACCATAATATGATTTTCTTCCATCTAAAATTCTTTTCTGGTTCATATATAAACAACTCACTGTTATGATAAAGCTTCTCCATTTTTTCCTTTTAAGATTTCTCATGCACTATCGCTTTCAAACCTTAAAAATTAATTCCTTAAGTTAGAAGCAAATTTTGTTTGGTTAATTCATGAATAAGTTTTCTCCACTTACCTGATCTAAACTATAAGCCTTAACCAACCAGTAAATTGTTATTTAATGTTGAAAAAAAAAAAAGGGAGAGGTTATATTTATAGAGTAATCACTTTAGCCTCACTGGTGAGTCTTCTAAACAGAGGTGGTTGCCAGATAGGACAGAAGTCATTCTCCAGTGTGTAATGCTTGCCTTTTTCACTGTTTACTAATTAATAGGCCACACTCTTGAGAGGCAGAAGTGTGGTTTCTTAAAATATGCACTGGGAATTCTACGAAATAACCTTTTCGTGTGCTGCTGTGATTTTTTGTTGTTCCCCTTTTTTCCTTCACTTACAAAACAAAAATGACTAGATTTAACCAATTCTATCTTCATTTAGGTAATCAAAATGTGACCATGATGTTGTAATACTAGTAGTTAGAAGTACAAAAATATGGACTAAGAAGCAGCTGGAGAAACCTCCAAAATGCCTTTGTATTTTCACTTTGGAGGATGAAGCAGTATGAAAACACCATTCACAAATAGCCAGAATGGCATACAGGCATGTACCCCCCTGTTTAAGCCACTTCAGTTCACAAATGCCTTCCATACCTAGAGAAAAGAATAACACTTCTCAAATATAAGAATAAGATAGAAGATAGTTCATAAACACAGCACCTTCTCTGTCTTTTATGATAAATGTGACAAATACGTTTTCTTATTAACTGATTACCACTGGAGAACCATTTAATCAAATATAAATTTAAACCATACATTTTCCCACATGCTTCTCTGTGTATGACTGGGTCTGTTTCCTGTGGGTTTAGAACAAGCAAAAATGTTGAAAGTGGAAGGCAGAAAAACATAAAATATTCCTTAACCTCAATTTGAAGGAGTAATAAAATCTAAAGACCAGGCAGAGTTATGACAAATGCATGAAAGTACACTTTGACTCTTTTTAAGATGTTTTATTAGACAGTGTTAGTTTCCTTTGAAAAAATAGAGCAAAGCTGGCTTTATTCTCTTGAAGAAACAGTTCTTTCCTCCCCTAGTCACCAAACTTTTCAGTTTTTCCTGAACAACTGATGAATGTTTTTCTTAAATTTTTTTTCCTGAGTGTTTGCACACAGTGGGCAATAATAGGTGCAGGACATTTTGGTGTGACATAGCAACTCAGCCTCGTTTGGAAATGTGATCCATTCAGCAAATTGGAGGATTGTGAGTAGGTCCATCCGCTGAGCTTCTCTGCATTTAGTTTTCTCTATTAGTATCCTGTATTTAATTTGGAGATATATATTTTCCATATCCTTTCTGCAGAGTTAAACTGCAGGCTTTTGCAATTGTGTTTGCAATACAGCACTTGAGGAGCTTTTTGAGCCTGAGCAAAAGGCTGCTGAAGCACCAAGATACTCAGTGTTACCCTCAGCATATACACTCTTAAAGCATCAATATCCTTTATAACCAAGAAAGAGCCTTCTGTTGCATTTATTACTAAAAGAGAAAAGACTGGGTTTATTTTGCATCACAGCAGTGAGGACAGACATGAATAGGTACTGGTACAGGGCTGAATCAGTGAACTGGCACAGTGGGCCAGTGTGATGGTGAAAATGACCCGACCCTGGGATACTGAGCAGCAGGAAGGGAAGGCGTCTCTGTTAAGACTGGACTGCACTCAGGGACGTTTTGTTTGAATTTTGCATATTAAAATCATACATGGTCTTACTAAAACATGGGAAAGGAAAATAGCAAAGTTAATCAGCATGGTTTGAAAGTTGCCTTGAAAGTTTATCTCTTATCTAGAGGACAGATAAATGCCAATAAAGAGAACCTTAAAACCTGTGTATTCCTACTGGCAAGTTAAACAAAGAGTACAGTAAACATGCTGATACAGCTTAACTCCAGAAATGCTGATTATGAATCTTTGTTCAGCGTCAGCATCTCAAAATGTCTTCAAATGAAGTAAAACTGCCAATGTTGGTTATCTAGAATCTGCATGCAGGATTTATGAGTGGATTTCAGAAGGAAGTTGTGGGTCATTCTGTCAGTTGTGGTGTTATTTATATGCTGTTCTTGGTTTAGGACTCTTTCAGTGTATGCGTGGGAGAAAGAGTAAACTATGACCAAAGCCAGGTTCATTATATTGCAGGGAACATCGAGAGTCATTTATATTTATTCCACTTCTACAGAATTTAATTCAATCTGTTCATTTGCAATTTGTTGTTGAGTGTGTGCATGTTCTTAGTGGCAGAGACTAGTTGGTTAAAGAATACATCACCTTATTAATAAGCTTATCATTATGTAACACAAATGTATTTTAAGTTTTGTATGTGGAATTTTTTTTTTTTACTATGCTCTGTAGAAAAGGTGTGTTCCATATTCTGTTACTTTAAACCTAACCTACTGTGAAATGTCTGTTTACATGATAAATTTAATATAACAACTGTATAATAACTGAGTTGAATGCTTAAAAAAGAAAGAAGAGCACTGAAAATTTAATGGCAGGTTATATGGGTTACTGTCAAATTAATTACTTACACTTGAGGTTTGAGTTTTCTTAAATGCCACATGCATTTTTTCACTTAGAGATGGTCAGTTTTTCTTTTTTTCAAGTAGTCAGTTTCACATGACAGGATAAAGAAAGGCCAAGAGTCATATTTCTTCCTTAAGAAATGGCTCACTGGCCAGACTCTGCATACACGGGCTCCTCTGCACTAATATATGTACACAGCCTTGTTTATGTTAGGATCTACAAGAAGCCAGGGTTTGGGTGGTGGTGTTTTTCTAAATTAACGCTGCACTGACAGATTTGGAAAAAGAAAGGTGGTGGAATGCAGAAGTTAAGAAATAAGAAAATAAAATACAGTTGATACTGTGTTGAAAAAGTCTAAGGACTAAGCATCTATGCTTGAAAAATAAATTTTACACCTCAGACTAAACCAAAATAGAGTCATGGTATTTATCAGTTTGGTTGTAATCCCAATTTTAAGACAAATCAGACTGGGAAACTAAGCAGTTCAAGGGTGTCTCTCTACTTCTCATAATTAAATTAAAGCTAATCTTGTTCATTTTAGTACAAGACAACAGTGATGCTGCCAGAATTTTTAAAAGGTTTATTTGACTTTAGAGAAATTGTTTCAGTTGTGTCTTTTGTGAAAGTATTCTTTCTGATTTAATTAGAATTGTTTGTTACATTGTGGGGTTCTACACGAAGTTTAATTTGAGCCTAAATTAAGCAGTGGAAAGGAAAATATGTATAAGACCTATCAGTAGACATCCTGTTTAATGAACATACCAAATAATAAAATTTCTGAAAGATCATTAATTCTAGAATTGGTTCAAAAATTAGTTGTTCCTCCTTTTACTGCTCCCCTGATAATTCCATTAATTGTAATCAAAAAAGAGAGATGAGTTTAAGCAGTTTTAACACATAAGTGCTAATGCAGGAAAAGTGAATCTTGGAATCAGTTGTATGGACTTTCTGAGAACAACTTTCCAGTTTTGGTTTTCTTTCATGAACATGGCAGGGAGGCTGGGAGGGTTTTTTTGTTTGTTTGCTTGTTTTTCAGATATTTGTTTGTGTAAATTAATTGGACTGAAAACCAAAATAACCCTTAGGTACATTTTCTGACCAAAATCTCTTGCTACATTTCTTTATTCCCTGCCTTTGCCTCCTTCCTGTTCTTTGTCTTTCTTTAAGAAGGATTCACTACCTTTCTTTTGGTTTAGAAGGATGAGTTTTGGAAGATCTGCATTCTGGGCATTAGCATCCTGAAAGTCCAATGGTACAGATTTTGGATAGTCACTCTTTATTAAGTTTCCTTCCAACTACATTGTGAAGAAGTTTAATGGTCATCATGGGTGTAATTTCTTGGCCTCTACTTATTTATTGGCACAACTATGTCAGATGTGTAATTGCCAACTTTACTATAGCAATTACTAAAAACCAGTTTGTTAAAGAGCAGTAGAATGCTAAAGAGCAGTGTTGTCATGAGGGTTTATTCTGTTCAGGGAACGTAGAAGTAAGCTTTAAAGGTAAAGGAATTTGTTTGTCCAGTATGGCTTTTATATCCATTTAGTTGGTTGTCCTCTTTTCTTACATTGTCAGGATCTTAGACCTTTTTTGCAGCAAGTTTGCCATAAACTTGCTTTTCACCACAAACATCCTGAGTTTGAAAAGCTTTTCCTTAAAGAGGCAGATGCCAGGGAACAAACATTTTGCTACGTTCTACAGAACTGAAGTAATAATAGTAAACTACAGTTCATTACATCAGCATTGTTACAGTTGTTCAAAAAAAAGGGGTCAAATGCAGTCAGTAGTTCTCCCAAGTTTCATTTTCTCCTAACTACACGGAAGTTTTTCTGTTTGTTTTGGGGGGTTTGGTGGTTTTGTTTTGTGTTGTTTTGCGTTAACTTGTGTTCTGCACTGGTTAGTCACCCCTTTCCTCTGTGGTTTGTAGGCAGCTCTTGTCAGTAGGGTCTGACGTCAAGGTGGGAGGTTCTCCAGAGGAGGCTGTGGTGCAGAGTGCACAACCAACAGGCAAAATTTAGGGTTTTGACCTGATGGTGCTTCCAAAGTAGTAACCAGCAAATCATGTTATGTAAAAATGATGAGGGTGAGACCTCTATTAAAGATTATTCATAGAAAGTCGTTAACTTATTTCTAAATACACCATTCTGTACCTCTGTCAGGGAGATCATCATAATATACAGTATGTTGAAAGAATGATTAAATTATGATTAAGAATTATTTTAGGAATGCTCTTACTAAGTTGTAAACAAGTTATACCTATTTAGAGGACAAAAGGAAGATAAAAAGCGAAGATTGTAGATGGGCGAAGATAATAAATACAGGTTCACAAATAAAGCAAAAGTAATAAAGCAACAAGAGTTTTTGGCAGGAATGCAGTCTCTTATGTCTCTTTAGTGAAGCAAATGTTAAATGTATGGGATTGCACAATGTTGAGGGGGCTTAGCCTGTGTCCTGATGGAAATGAGCAGAATGGATATGAGGAGGAAAAAGAACAAACCAGCACATAAGATCCTGGAAACAACCAAAAAGAGACATTGCTAGTGAGATCTTCTATTTCCACACTATATGAAGAGCACAACACAGGTGGATGTTCAGAAACTTGAGTAAATACACAGTTGAATTCTGAGCAATTAGGTAACCTGACTAAAAGGCATTTACAATAAACTTGAGTTAAGTATGGGTACTGTGAGGTTGTCAGAAATATACAGAAGACCACAAAAACTGAAATATAGAAAAAAATATCCTTAAAAGAGGACAAAAATTTGCAAAAACTAAATGGTTATGTGTTCTGTGAATTTCTTTAGAAAGGAAATAATTGAAGGACAGTTCCAAAACATTTAATTCTAAACCCTTCAGCCTGTGGGCTGAGCTTAAGACAAATGTCTTTATTCACAAGCAAGACAGGTTTCTTCATCTCATCTAGCCTCATTGTTCCCTAGAAGATGGGTATTATCTGCAATAGTAGGCTAGGAGCACAACTACACTTTTTTCCAGAGGAAAAATAGGAAAGGCTTTCCAAGTGAAAAGTCTCAGTTTCATTCTGCCTCTAATAGGATTGATTCTAGTTGTCTAAATTGTGGTGTGGACCTCAGAGCACTGGGACAGGTGCTTCTATTTTAATAAGTGTGGTGCTGTCCTCTTTGTCTGAAAATAAGTTCCCTACAAAAATGTTTGTCAAGAACAGTGGTCTTTAGGCACAACACTCAGTAATTCCCTGTACCTACACAGAAATCCATGAAAACCTGTGAAAAAGATCATGGACTCTTCCGGGGACTTACTGGCTTTCTCCAACCCTTGAAAAGTTCAGAATCACTGATGTTTTATCAGTTTTCTCTCTTAAAATGGAGTCAGAGGCATATCTTGCTATCACACTCCTTTGGAGAGATTTCAGCATAAAAGCTGCTTATTTTGTGGAGCTTTTTCACCTAACACATGTGTGACAGTTATTTCAACACTGGCTGAAAGTCTTCTGAGCAGAATCCAGCATGGATTTTATTTTGTTATTTGAATTTTGTGTTGCCTTTTTTCCTCTGTTTCAGTGCACAGACTTATGACTTACATGCGGTCTTGATCTAAATTTGGTGGCTGACATATTTCCCTTTTTTCTCTCCACTTACTAATAACATCTGATCCATTTCTTTGCTTTACCCTGTTTTGTTTGTTCATTGTTTTATTCTTGACAGACTGACCATTTGCTATATTTGGGCCCCTGGGCTCTTGAGATAGAAGGTAATGTGTCATTTTTGTCAGTCACAGTGAGAAATCTTGCATATCTACTTGGGTGTGTAAGGTTGGCTTACTATCTGCTATTCCCAATCCTCCTTTGACCTTTTTTTAATAATTTCATCCTTTTCTATTTTATGTATCAACGTAATAAGACAAAGCATACCAGCAGGAGAAGAAGGGGAGAAACAGGCATTTATTTCAGAACAGATGTTTTCGTCTTTTTGGTAAATCCATTCTTCCTTCATGATCCTCAAGTGAAAAGAAACCATCAGAAACTCTTATTGAAGTATGCTGAAAATTCCCAAGTGTTGTGCATAAATATTAAAACTACTAACAAATCAAAGATTAGGCTTCATATGCACTTCTGCTTTTAAATAGTTGAAAAGTAGGCAGATAACATCTACTTCTCAGATGATGACAGAAATAAAGTAACAAGTAGAACCTGGCTTCAGGATACAAACTTCCTAGAACCATAATCCTTTGAAATATTTATTTGTATGAAATTCTCTTTGTCTGTAAGAAACCACCTTTTCAACAAAGGAGCATTTCTTCTCCAGTTACATGGCTTCAACTGAAATTCTTAAATCCTAAACGGCCAAGCTGGATGAAGCACTTGTGTTCGTTTCTGAGGAATGTGAGGACTCTTCACTTATTCTCCCTTGCTAAGAGATAAATAGTCAAATCCTAGTTGTTTCTCAGAATGAAAATAGAACAGGGCATTGAAATTAATCTTCTCTTTGTTGTGCGCTGGAGACCAGTAAGGAGTGTGAGGGAAAGGAAATACATGGAATTGCATTGAGTTTCAACATGCTTAAAACAGGAAAAGGAATAAAAATGCTTCCCAACAACAGTGGAAGGTTTTGAGTGACATGGGCTGTGCCAGGAGACAGCACAGTACAACCAGGGAGAGTGTGGCTGTGCACAAGAGGGGCTTCCCTTTATTTGCAGCTGTTTCATTGTCTTTTTTATTCCGTGATGGGGCCCCAGTTCGGGTCTTGCATTTCTTCCCAGGAGCTGCTCACGTGTTTAAACTCAAGACCTTTCTCAATGTGTGTCTCCTCTGAGTTAAATGTAATGCAGTTGCAGGTATCAATTCAGATCTGTGACTCACTCCTCTGCATGCCTTGGTTGGTGCTCTTGAGCTAGAAGTGACTTACCAGATGCAGTTTTCTGCAGCAAAATTTTTCTATATATACAGTTGTGTGAGCAACAGTGCATGTGTTACACATGTGCAGGTAATACAGAGTATTTCTCCCCAGAGTCATGACTTCCAGATTACTACCAACTTGAGAGGGTAAGGGCACTCTGGAAACAAGCTGCTTTCCTTCCTCCCTTTCTTCCCCCTGTGCCAAATGGGGCTCTGCCTCTTAGTTCCTCATCTTGTCTTCCAGTCCCCTGTATCACTTCCCCTATACCATTCTCTCTGAGGCACAGCGTAGTCTCCAGCTTGTAAATATTCCGTGGATTATTTGGGGGGGATGCCTTTCAGAGGAGTGTGCTGAGGTGTGATGTAGAGCCAAATCTGCAGCTTCACACTGTAGTCAGATCATGCCAGAGACGTTCTGCAGACTCAGACCTAGAATATCACAAACAGCAGTGTTTCTCCATTTTAAAACAAAAATCCTTTCAGGTCACTGCATGACTTTCTGTTCTTGTGCAAGATGGAATTAGGAGTAAATTGGCTTTGGTTTCTTGGAATGACTGTGCTCATATTGCATTGTGTTCTGTTCACAAAGCTCAAGGTTGATTTTTGTTCTGCTGGTGTAAGTTGTTTGATTGTGGTAAGATAAAATGATATGGAAACGGTTTTTTCACTGATCTCATTTGTTGGTTTTACAGCGGACTTACTCCTAAGACCACTAAGTGAAAGTATATAGGTGTGAGGATCTTTTGGCTCTTCTATGTGTAATACTCTGTTCTGTTTAAAGAATGTGACTAAATTGAAAGCATTTGTCCTCTTTTGTTTGTTTGGATTTTTTTTTTATTCCCTGCTCACCGTCCTTTGCAAATTATGGCATGTTGCTTTCTATTTTTCCTTTTGGTAGTTTGAGATACAGTTAGATGCCTTTCTAAGGATGATTCTGAAACTGTGTGTGTGATACAATGCACAGTGATGTGAATGGCCTGTTGTCAGCACTGGTTAAAGAAGCTGTGACAAACCAGCAGTGGAGATGAAGGGGGAGGAATCCGTTTACAGCTAGGAAAACTACAATGGCAGTTGTATTGGGCAGTCAGTGTTCTCGTGGTGTGTTTTTTGTTGCCCAAATGTCAGTGTTTCTCAATAGCTTGCTCACAGGAAAAGGAGTCAAGGGAATTCTCAATGTCCAAATCACAGAACATGTGCTGTTGTTTGAATTCTCCTCAATTTGTGAGCTGCTCACAGCAGGCTGTAATCATGTATCATGCTGATTTGTGGTATCTGTTATGCATTACTTCAGTTTCTTATGACTTTTGTCTTCCTTATTTACACAGGGGAAGCAAAAGGGCAAACTAGATCAGGAAGAAGAGCTTTGAAATGTAGCTTTAATCGAGAATACATTACCTGGTTTGGCCTTGGGTACTTTATACATGTCTCTCAGTTCAGCTATCTGTGAAAATAAAAAGGGTAGTACCTTTCTTAAGACCTTGTAAAAGCTGTTACTGTGTTTGATATTAAAGGTTACTGTGGAGGAGTCATAGGCTTTTTCAGTACAGTGCAGTCATAGATACCAGTTTGTCTTTCTGATTGCTGTGAAATAATTGCTGGTGCCACTCTTTGCCGAAGACATCATTATTCTGTCTAGAAAATATCAGTAGAGCTTCAGTACTTCCTGGTGTTTGGTGTGGTACAGATACAGGTCTGGTCCTTCTCAATTCTCGTTGTACAGCACATCAAATGAGCTCTGCTCCATCTCACTACAGCTTTAGATGAGAGCAAATTAAAAGTTTGTATAAGTTGGGATGTGAATCCTAGTAGTCAGGTTTAGTGAAAGTAAAATGAATGCAGCCAATATATTTTAGTTCCACTTTATAATTTAAATATTTTTAAATTTTATTTAATAATTCAGATGTTTTCAAGTTTTTAGAAAAATATTTACATTAGAATTAAGGACACAAGTAAAGCAGCAAACCCAGTTTATCTAATCTGTGATGCAGAGATTGTTGCAAGTTCCTCTAAATAGCAGAGGAAAATTTAGAAAGTGATTAAGGAGCATTTTTCCCTAACCAGCTCAACTCTATCCACGCTGGCAAAATACACCATGCTGGAAAAGGATTAGCTCATGGTTTTGTCTTTAATGTGCATAAGGACCAGTGTGTAAAATGTGACCAATTCAGATGTCATTAAGAACTATTTTCTCTATCTATAATAACAGTAAAACTGTGTTCAGTAGTCAGTGTGTTTTTACTGTGTGCCAAATGCAGACAAAGCCTGAGTTGTTCATTGTGAAATGCAGACACCAAAGAGCTTTTAAATGTGGTAAGTCTATGACCAACATTAATGCTTGTAGAACTGTCGGGAACAATGTAGATATTTATGTAGATATTTTCCAGTAATGACTTTGAGTGTTATTTGCTTTAGACTCGGTAAAACAAACATAATACAGCCATCCAAATGTCAGATGCTCCTCTTAATAGAAAGAGTATCTTCCATGGAGGAAGCTAGAGAGGAGCCAGCTAGATCATAAGAAAGCACCCACATGAGTTTAACTCACCAAAGAATATTGTGTTCAAATGGTTGCCTGGTAGTTAGCTGAGACTGCATTTCAGAAGCATCAGTGGAGGCAGCGGACCAGCATATCCATCGTATCAGTTAGAAGAGTTCATGCAGGAGCTGTTTGGATTTCCAGTGATCCAGCAGCCTAGGGAGAAAGTGACCATTCAGGGTTCTGAATTGTTAGATGCAATAATCTGTCTCTAAAATGGATAACTCAGTGTAATCTGTGGTTATTGCATTTAGAATAGGTACAGGAGGGCATCTCTTTTAGTAAACACAGTGCGGGTAGGCAGTGTTTGAATGGAGTGTCCTGTAGGATTGACTGCTAAGGTTATATATGCTATTTAGTATCCTGCTGATTAAACTGTATTACAGTTTCATCTGCCACCTGGCCATTTTAGGCATGCAAAGCAATAGACCTGAGTAGACTGTGCCTTACAGAAAGGCTTGGCCTTTTCTGAGGTTTTATTGGGAGAGGAGTGTGAGAAGAGTCACACCCTTAATCAACATAGCTGCATTGATACAAGGCTCTTCCTAAGAGGGTTTTCCAGAAAGGCTTTGGAGAAACGTACTCAGTCACCTCCTCCATCCACAGGCTGTGGTGGGGATGACTTTTTGTGTTCTTAGCAGTGGAGCAGCCCCACTGCAATCTCTCTTCATGCAGCCAGTGCAGCCACTCTCTGCTGTTTGTCCCATCTCCTGCAGACAGTGCAGCAAAATCCTGCAGTTAGAGAAGAAGAATTGCAAAAAGTAAAAGGACTTTTCAGAAGAACTGAAAAGCCTATCATTAAGGCTGAAATTATTTTCTTTATTTTGTAGTTCAGAAATACCCTTTTCTAAGCTGGCTCAATCTTCTTTACTTTTCTTTTTTTTTTAGGTCTGTTGCTTGATCTGACCTTTAAAAAATCTCTCTTGAGTGGCTGTGATTTTTATAGGAGAACCCATTCTGGTATAAGAATACAAACAGTGTAGGCATTCACTTTCATGTATAATACTTCATTGTCTTGAAATAAGTATTTTCTTCTAGTTGCTTTGGTTCGTAGTTGAAAGCTGTTAGGAAAAGATCTACATATTTAATTTGTGATCTGATAGAACTGGGAAGGAAAGCAATTAATGATAACAACTCTTAAGGTAAACTTATTTTCCAGTGGTGAGGCTTTTACTGTTTTCTTTGTCATGCAGTGAGTAGCCCCAGCATAAATCATGTTCATATTTAAGGTTCACATTTAAGCAGTTCCCAGAGTTGTCACTGGATTTTCAACCAAACTTGCTATTTTTGATGTGGATTTTCCAGCTGATATTAGGAGGTTCTCCCTGTGTGTTTAGCAGCTAGTTCTCCTGAAAGAATGTATTACTGGAAAGTCAGATAACTTTGAGAATAATTTCTGACGGCTAGAAGATATAGCACAAATGGTAACATATTTGAATTACACACTAGTTCTTTATGGGAGCTGCTGATTGCACATTGCAGAGTTGAACCAGCCAACATTTGTAATTCACAAATATGCCATGTCTTATTTTTAATCTCACAGCATGATACCACTACCACTGTGCATGCTGTATTGACTTGCTTTTCTTTTACTGCTTGCAATGTGTGAACTTGGGAGGGGACAGAAAGGAAAGTCCTCGGACCTGCCTGGTGCATCTGCTGCGGCAGCCAGTTTCTTAACCATGTCAGAGCTGCTGCCAGACTTTCTGGTTCTGATGAATGGTCCCTGTTCCTCTGGAACCAGACCCTGACACTTAGTCCCAAAGTTACAGTGAAAAATTACAGTCTCTCAGTTGAGAAAACTTCAAATTATTTCAAAAGGTCCTTACACATCCTGGTGCAGGTGATTAGATGAGCCATGGCAATCCTTCAGAACTGCATGCATAGATAAGTTTTGTCTCTGTTTCTTCCCGTGCTTGAGCCTGAGCTAAAACAAGGCATAGAATTGGTCAATAAAGCCTTTCTCTGGCCCCAAAGGACAGAGGTCATTAAACATGTCTCTGTTTCCCTTTGCTTCATCAACCCCAACTCTGCAGCAGATGACCAGATGGCCACAGGGCATGTTTTGTAGCTACAAGAGAAATCTCATGGCAAGCAATTTCCTTCCATCAGTTACATCAGACGCATGCATCAAAATTTAGATTTATTTCCCAATTAAAAAAAAAAAAAATCCCTGAAAACTGTGGTCATGAAAAACACTGCTTTATGTGCCAGATGGGAGAATGTGCTTCTCTTTTTTTAGTGCAGGGCAGCCAAAAATGGTTTGTGGTTCTAAAAAAGTTGTAGTATTTGAGAAAGTACAAATCCAATTGTATTGAATGTAAATGATCAGGATCGTCTTTTTCTTCTGGACTTCGTAAGAAAGGTGTAGCATTTGGACAGTGCCTCCTGTCTGACCTGAGGTGCTGATGGGTGAGAAGTAACAGGCACCCCTCCAAGGAGTTACGAAAACTACTGGCATGTGCTGTTAAACCACTTGGAAATATAATAAGGCAAGACAATGAATAGGATTGGAGAAATGTGGAAGTTTGTAGAACTGGTGGCAGTGGTTGACCGCTTACATCCACCAGCGGATCTTGTTCGCAGGGGAAGTTGGAAGAAAGCTGGCTATTACTGCCACTTTGTTTGCTCTAAAGGAAGAGGGCCCAACAGAAGGGAGCTTCAGATAGCAGTAGTGGGCATTTTGATGTATATTTTTAGTACAGCTAAGATAACATTTCTAGAAGTGTAGCTTATGTTTAAACTCTCATTTGGGGTTCTTGGTTTGTTTCATTTTGTTCAGGGGTTTTTATCAGCACTTTCCATGCATTCTTTCTTTCCTTTCCCTGGCTTTTCTGGCTGCTCTTCTGGAGTAGCATGCTTCTGTTTAAAGGTACTTGTAAACTTTTTTTAAAATAGCTTTTAATTGACTAGAAACATACTGAGTTCAATCATTGCTTGTCAGTGTGAAGCTGGGTCACTTTTATTTTTATGGCCTTTGTTTTCACAGCCTCATGCTTTTGTTTTCATTCATCAGTAAGTCAAGAGATGCAATTGACATTGCTTTAAATGTTTCTCACCTGACCAGGAAAGGTGCACATTAGAGATCGTGTCTGAGGTTTTTCCTGGGATCTTCCATAACACTGCACATGTGTTTTGTGCAGTGGGACATATTGATAACATGTCTTTCACCCAAATTGCCTGGAATTAAGTTCACAAAGCCAAAAAGTACCATTTCGTTTCTAGCACGTTTTTAAAGGTGCGTGTAAAAGATGTGACCTGTCCTCTGTTGCTGTGGGTAGGCCAGAAAATGGTTTTGAAATGCTTCCTGTGTTGCCAACCATTTTACTCCTTAGGAGCAGGGGAGGGAAAAGGAAATAAGAAGTGTCGTCTGGCCATATTTAAAACGTTGGCATGTTTATCCTGCACATGGTGTTAAAAACTACGTTGTCCTAAAAGAACCGAGAATGCCGTTAGAGGCTGGTATTTATGGCCATTTTCTTGCCCTTTATCACAGTCACAGCGTGTGAGCTGGGAATCTAAGTGAGTAGTCAGCTGAATATACACATGGCTAGGTTATCTCATTTCTAGCTGCCTGCTTTGTTTATCGAGCACTTATGTAACGTTCAGAATTATATTAAGGCAGGGCCGAGCTTTGTATTCACGTGCTGTTATCCTGGTGCTGGTAGGGGAGATGAGCAGAGCGAGGGGTGAGATGGTTAAAGAGATGGCTGTCCCTGCTCTCCCTCCTCTCCTAAGCTTGAGACCTCACATCTACACCCCATCTCTCATCTGCTTTCTAGCAATTGCAGTGCAAGGCTGTGGGACTTCCTGCTTCACACTTCCATCAGCAGCATAGAGGCACAGAGCTGAGGCTGCAAAGGCAACAAGTGCTAGACTGTAAACATTGATTTGAATGCTATCAAACTGATTTGGGGTTGGAGATAGACCAGGGATTTTCAATACATGTTTATAATTAAGAATGTAAACAGAATTTCATGTTTATATGCCCCAGATACAAAAAAAAAAGAGGCTTTAAAAGCTCTGGTTTGAACTCCTTGGAAATAAAAGAATTCAGTGGTTAGGGTGGAAAGGAAAATGACACTCCTGCAAGCATTAAATCATACTGTTTCCTTGCTTTCTTCCTCTCCCCCTCCATCACACACAGTTGCACACAAAAACTCTGCTGCAGAGCCACTGTTTTTCATTCTTCTCGTAGACTATACCCTTCTTCTGAACACATATGCTTGTAAGGGGTTTTGTTTGTCCTTTCCTCCCCCCGCCACGGCAGGATGTTAAAAAAAGGGTTTGCCCCAAAAGATTTATTGCAGTTAATAGTTGCCTGTTCAATTAAAGACCTTTTAATGGTAACACAGCACAGTATTTTTTGCATAAATAGGTTGATATAGACTCACTGTGACCATTACTTAGTCACGTAACTCATACGCAGCTAACTGTAGCCAGCCTAAACTGGTTTCAGGATTCTGTTGGAATTTTTTGGTCAATAACTCATAACCTCTCTTGAGACTTATGAAAATTCCTTTTTAGCCATGGTAGTTGCTAAGTAATGTCCCTACTTGGATAACAGTTTAGACACCAATCCTTAAATTGATAGCTTGCATACAGACTGCTAAATTTATGCAGGGAGCCTTTCTGGACAAAGCCAGATAGTTTATTTGCTGTTTTTTACAAGAGAAAGCCTTGAAATCTCTTTCTGCTTAAGCTGCTGATAGCCATCTGAATTTTCCTTAACCTAAAGTTCGTATCTAAAATAAAATCTGGATCCAAATTTCCTTACGGCCTTCATTACTCACTCTAAAAACTTTTAAAACAGGCTTTCCTTTTCAGTTTTGGAACTTTTATTCATTACTTCAGTGCTTCAAATTTAAACCATTAAAAAACAGTGCATTAATGCAGGTACCAGACTTCTGCCATCCATGTTTCTAATTTGGCTTTCCCTTGAAACTAACTCCAGCTCAGCTGGTGACACTGCTAGACGTGGTGCTATGAATGAACATCTGAAAAAATTCTCTTAAGAACATTAAACCCATTCTTTTGTAGAAAGAGATGTAACCACTTGCTTGAACTTACTTTGATTTTAACATAGACTTGGATTTTTTTCAGAGAAAGCTTTATGTCAGATTTATGTTGATGCAAAATGTTTCACACAGAGTTGAGTTCTGTGGCAAAGTTTGTAAAATCAGCATTTCTTAAAGGGCATATTTACATGATGACTTTCATGGCACAGTGAAGTAGTTTGTATAGAACATATGAAAGCTGTTAGAGCAAACAGGAGGTTTGTAATCTTACTGTAATTTGTAAACTAATTAAGAAAATCCTTACTGCACTTTCCCCAAACAAGTGGGCACTAGTAGCTCTTCATAAATTTCTGTTCTTAATTCTAGGCATTTTTACATAGCATAGCCCAACTATCTGACATTTTCAGTTAAGTTACCATTAAAGCACCTTAAAAATAAATTAAGCATATTGAGCATTTTTTTTCCTTCCCCTTAACCACCGTTAACTGCAGGTTAATATTTGAAATTTTCAGTGATGCATTTCAGGAGGCTGAGTGAGATGAACAGCACAAGCTGTAGAATCGTACGTCGCTCACCCACTAACGGGGGCCTTTTTTTTCTGTGAGTTTCCATAAATTAGATGTGGAGCCAAAGCAAGCGGAAGCTATTTTTAGTGCAGCAGCAGCACTGCAGAACAGAAGCTGGCGGAGCATCACGTGTGTCAGGCTGAATCAAAGGGAGTATCCCAGCAATGTGCTGTAAACAAAACAAGGGCGCTGTCAAAAAACAAGCTTCAGGTACTGAAAGAACCCAAATCAAAACCTCACGCGAGAGGCAAATGCACCAGCTCTGTTTCTTAGGAGATTTTCCTATTTTGCAAACATGGGAGCCTAATAAGAATCCCATGTTTCCTGGTGTCCCATTGTCTCACTCGATGCAGTCTTTACCATTAGGCATTTTAATTAGAAATTTTCTCTTTTTTGTAGTAATTTTCTCTCTTTTATCAAGAGTGTAGTCATTATCTGAAGACACATAAGCTTAGCAGAAGCAGATGCAGCTGTCTGCAGAGCCACTCCACAGGGGATGTCATTGCTGTGAAAGCGCTGCTTTACAGCATGGGAGATGTTTTTCAGCAAGCAGAAGAGCAACATGAGCAATTACTTCACTCTTACACATGAATTGGATTGACATATTCTTCTATGAGGTTTTCCATTCATAATTAGTATTTTTATTTTGTGGTATTTTTGCGTGAAATGCATCTGTCCTCAGAAATTATACATTAACCTGAGTAAATACTCACTGAACCTTTCAAAGATTAACTTTTACTTAGTTTACTTTGGTTTCCATGTGTCTGCATGCTGTCAGAGGCACAAATAGATTTTAACTCAGTAGTTTCAAGACCACGTGTTTGTTACTCAGAATCACTTGCCAAGGCCATGCCATGAAAGCTTATGGTCAGTCTGTAGCATCAGCCTATTATTTCTCAAGCAGTTGAGACACAACCTTTATAAAGGTTAAAAAAAAGTGTTGAAAATTTTCATTTCAAGTGACAGTTTAAAAAAAAAAAAAAAAAAAGGCTGCCTCCCTTCTTCCTGAAAACCACCTGTTCAGGTGGTGCATCCTTTGTTGATCCTACAGGTGCATGTATTTTAATGAACTTCAGGGCTTGAATTTGCTGGGGTTTCTCTTCCAGGAGCCTGGGAAATGGGACAGTGATTGTTGCTCTTACAGTAAATGCAAATAGCTGTGAAAAAGGACTTAGGGAAAAGGATGTCAGCCTAAGCTGAATTATATGATTTCCCTACAATAGCAGCCTATGCCAAACAGGGTTAGATGAGATTAGTACACAATAGGCACATCAAGATAAATGCGAATATCAATGCTAGTTGTGTCACTAATTGCACAAAAGAACTCTTGAGTGCAACGAGTCCCTCTTCTTACCTCCCTGCTGCTCCTGACTGGGTTTTCCCCCTGGGCTGGGGGAAGAGTCACTCAGGCTGGCATCTGGGTTTGGAAGAACAGTGATATGGGCTCCTGGGCTTATCAGCCATGGCATGAGTCCTGGATAGGTGCTGTGAATCTTCTTGGGATTGTGAGTTTAGTGGGCTTTGATGTCAAAGAGGAGCTGTAGCCCCATATGACCCACTGGCTGTACATTTTTGTTTATTTTTTATTTTAGGCAAGTTGCAGCCAGGAAAAAAAAAATCTACATAGAATGTAGGAGAGTAGGAAAAGCTGAGAAACAAAGAGTAGAGACAGTGAATTGTTAAAGAATGTTTCATACACTCTAAATTCATTCAATAATGATAAAGTCTTTTTTCATGGAACATTTTGGGTAACTTAACACTTGGAGCCAAGTGTTTGTAAACTATTCGTTCAGATGTTAGTATTTCTTTTATTTTTAAGGGAAGTATTTTGTCTTTTTGGGGCCAGGTTTTCAAGTGCCCATAGCCAAACCAAGGGAACATCCAGCTGAGCTCAGAATCCACAGCTGCTGCATGAGTTGAGAATCTGAGTGTACCATGCTGCCTTACTGTAAGCTACAATAAGAAGATATGGCCATGAATATCTCTGAATAAACCCCTGAACTTACTTCCTGTCAGTTCCCTCGCACAGATACACTGCCTACTTATTCCAATACCCATCTCTTCCTCTTTAAAATGCAAGCCGCAACACATTCTCATGCCTGGTTTTGCTAGAATGGCTTCTACCATTGTAGCCTCAAAGCACAAATAAGCTGAAAACATTTTGATTTGAAGTAACTGTAAATCACAGGAAAGTAGTTGGTTGTCAGCTAGAATTTTTGTGATGTGTTTAGGTCTCAGAAAAACAGAATTTGGAGAGCAGGAGCTAATTGTGATTTGGCCGATGCTGGTGAACGATGTTGTGCTTTCTGTAACAAATAACTTGCTGTTTATTCCCAGCAGATCTGCCACACTAAAACAGAAGTCAGTAATCACCTACGTGTTTGTGGCCAAACTAAGTAGTCTTTGCAGTGCTGACACTGCTTAGGAGGGCTGGGAGTTGTGTGTAGTGCAACCACCACATTTCCTGTCCCAGCCCTGGGAGGAAACCAAGGCAAGCAGCAAGGGTGGGGAATCTCCTGCTTGCTGGATGCCGTGCTGGCCTTTCAGACACACACCTCAGTGTTATCAGGAGTGAGCAAAATAAATAAATCGGTGTGCCTGCGAGGCATCATGAAGCCAAGCTGTACGTCACATCCAGCTCACAAATTATAGCTTCTACAGCTCAGCTCGCCACTAAAACATCCATAAAACAGATTTTACTGAATGAAGCATAGAGCAGAGATGGCACACTTAGGAAGTAATTGCACTGAGTTCTTAGTGATGCAAAAAAAATTGCAAGTTGGAGTAATAGTTGCTGTGAATCTGCTAGCTACAGGGGAACTCACAACAGATGCTGCTTTGCTTGGATACCAAGATACAATCTTTCAGTGGGTCAGTTATGACATGTATGTAAACAAAAAATCTATTAAAAGCCATCATATTAACATACGGCAATATAATTGTAAAGGAAGAAGATTTCTTGAAAATTGTGCTGGGTTAACATATGACTGCTTAAATTAACTTTGGCAGATAGAACTGTTTTAATTAGGTAGTGAATTAAATACAACTAGATCAAAGCTGGCATTATTATTTATAGTTGCAAAACCTTTGCAAGGATATAATATTTGTAAACAGCTTGTAATAGCTGTAATTTTCTTGTTCCACAGTCTCTGGTGAAGAAGCTGCTATACATGAGTCTTTAACTTTCCACTGATTTGTGTATTTCGGAAGTTTTTTCCCCGAATTTCTTCGCTTGCCAGCTCCTTTTCAGGCTCTTTGAATCTTTTGACACAGACTACAGGTGCAATTGCAGCCCGTGTGGACACACCCAGCCTGCCATTAGCCTAACCAGTCTGGGCACCTGTGCAGAAAAAAGAAGCTTAAATACAGCCAGGTTTCTAAAATACAAGGCTCAAGTGCTAAAGTCCTGACATAGCAGATACGCTGCAATCCATAATTGAGCTAGCTAATTTAAATTTCAGTTGATGTCCGCAGTGATTCTCTGTATGCCTGTGGATCACCATGAAGATAATGTCTGAGATATAATTTTCTCAAATACATAGTTATGTACCTATCCTGTGGGTGTCTTTTTTTTTTTTTTTTTCCGGAATGTGAGTTTCGTAAGCTCTAGTTCAGCATTTCCTCTTCCTTATCCAAACAGTCTTTTCTTTGATATTTATCTCTTTTTCTTTCTTCATTTCCACATCTTGCTCCATTATTCTCAACTCTCATAATTTGAAATAATGATACTGGATTTTAATAATCATCTTTCTTAACACATTGGGAAAACCCCTCTTACTTGTTCTACAAACGTGTTGAATTTAGGAGCCTCCACACCCCTTGCTGAGCTTCAAAGGTAAATTGCAAAGTGTGCTTGATTTCATTCTAGGAAAGAAGGTCAGGTTGCTGTATTAATTCTACTGGGAGTAGATCATAGCTGCACGTTTACCTAGAGTCATAGAATCATCAAGGTTGGAAGAGACATTTAATATTACCAAGTCTAACTGTGAACCCAGCACTACCACTGTAAACCCTAAACCACATCACCCAGGGCCAGATCCAGACATCTCTTAAACCCCTCCAGGGATGGTGACTCCACCACCTCCCTGGGCTACCTATTTCAATGATTGACCACTCCAAGAAATTACTTAATCCCTCCAGTATCTGAAAACATGGGTAGACACCTGTTTCGTAAACTAGATGCAGGGCAAAAAAAAAGTCTTCCCCTATGAGATTAAACATCAAAAAAACTTTGTTACAAATACTCAACAGAAGGCAGAAATACCCTTATTTTGTGTAAAATAATTGAGTAAAGCATACTGGTGTTTTTCTGCTGTTGTGGATTGCCTTTGTTTGTTTGAGTCTCTGTGCATTTTCTCAGAAATATGTAGTTATTTCAGTAACTTTAATTAGTATCAGCTGGCTTGCTTTTAATTCTTACATTCATCATTATATACCACATATAGGAAGAATTACCTACTGCATATGCAACATGCAGAAACAGACTGAGGAGGTGATATTTTCTGAATTGTCATTCAGTGGTACAAACTGCAGCTCATGTGTATCCTCTTCCTAAGCAAAACCCTTGCTATCAGTGAAATGTCATGCAAAGGGTCCCCTCCCACAGCGTTGTCATGCTTGTGTCATCCAGCAGAACTGCTCTTGCTGACAGGGGGCCTCCTCCTTGGGGTTAGGTTTGCCCCCCTGGTCTTAACCTTTAAATGACAGATGGATTAAAATTGGAGTTTCTGTCAAGCAGCTGCCTATCGCTGATGGATTTAACCACTTTAATGAAAAGTATACATATTTTGTGTTATTTACAGTGGTGATTGTCTGAGTGCCACATTGGCACTGATGAACAGTGTTATATGGTAATGCTTGGCACTGCCAGTTCATCTCCCTCCTCTCAGAGATGTTTTTTATGCTCACTTGCTACTTGTTGCTAGGCTGAGATTTGGTCCTTTTTGCACAAATTCAGTAAGTGGAATTTTATGTCACAAAGCAAGACAAGTGGGGAAAAACCCCAGCATCATCTCCTCAGTGTGCATCCAGCAGATAGTGCTTCCTTATCTAGTACTTGGCAGGAGGTTTTTCAGTTCTTGGATCCAACTGAATATCCTTCTCAACAGTCTCAACCTAAGGTCTCTGAAGGGGATCTTGAATAAATTGTACCCTGAAATACACGCCTCTCTCAGTTATTTTTTCCAAGATGACAAAAAGTTGTTGAGTTACAAAGTTTAAGACCCTGTAAGCAAGCAGAGGAATCCTGGTCATCAGTAGATAAAGAGTGATATGATAAGGCAACTTTCTTAACTGCTAGAATTTTTCTTTGGATAATGAGTGCGGTTGCAAGGTGGAAGTAGCGTATTTGGATTCTAACAAGTTCTGTAGCAGTGACAGAAAATAGTACTTGAGCTAGTGGTGAGAGCTGAGGGCCTCTTTTGAACGGATTGTGAGAGAAGGCATGAACTTAGAACAATAGAGGTTTAGAATAAGACTGTATAATGTAACTTTGAACTATTTATAACATGCACAGAGATAGTGCAGGTACTTGTGTTTAGTGTAATTATGCTTATGCAATCAGCTTTTTTAGGAAGATAACCATTTGACTAGTTTATTTTTGGAAATGTACTCCAGGGTGCTAAGATGTGTATCTATATATCTGTCTTTATATAATTCTCAGCTTCGGTTCTAAATCTGTTTTCTGTATCTGTCAGGAAATATCCTTCTACCTATAAACTGTATGAGGCTGATTAATGACTGATGGCAGACAAATCTACAAATATCAAGCTTTTGGCATCATAAGTGAAAATGCCTTGCTTTGTAAGAGGGGGAAGGGGAGAAATTAATTTCCTGTTTAATTTCTACAAGAAAAACCCACAGCCTGACCAGATGGAATTTCTTTTGTACTATAAATAAGAAAGCCTTTCCTTCTCTCATGGCTTCAATTTTGATATATTTCTATCTAAACTGCTCCTTCCACAATTTTCTTTGTCCTGCTGTGTTCAGGGATATTCCCTCAGATGCTCAGTAGATGGTGTAAATAACAGAACAAAGCTCTTCAACACTGGTAAAAATGTATGTCAGTATATATCCGTAAAACTCTAAACACGCTGTGTGGCTAGCTGGGGCAGTCCTGATCACTTGAATGTGTGTTCTGGGGATAGTTAGAAGAAAAGACATCTTGTCTAGATTTGGTGCTCATCTAGGTAAATGGGTTTATTAACAATTACAGAGAATATGCACCGCCTAAAAATGATTGGTTGCGGGTTTATGGGAAATGCACTTTTTCTCCTCAAAACACTGCATCTGTATTTCATGTCATGTCATAATTCATTTTCTCAGTTGGGTGTAGTTTGGCAGTATTGACTTTATTTATTAATATTAAAACATTGCTTTCTCATTATATCTTTCATTCCATTCCTTTCCTTAACAATTGTAGGTCATGTTTAATGTTAAAATATTGGGCATTTTAGTAGAAATTATGTTGCCACAGTGCACTGGCTCCTTTGTAAAACTTTTCCTTTGGATCCCTTCGATTTGTACTGAATTGTGTTTTCAGTGTTATGCATGGGCATGTCTTTGATAATCAGTGTCTATTTGGTATCTATAGTGAATTTTAATTGTAGCCAGCTTATTACCAGACTTCTGTTGATAATCAGTATAGTTGTGTTTGAAGCATTAAATACAAAAAACAATCTGGTTGGGTCACCGATGCTGTTCTCTTGTATTCTACTCTCTCTTCTGTCACGTTTAAAGATAAAGACTATAGTCATTCAGATTCTCAAAGCAAACAAATTTAACTTAAAAACACTTTATAAAAGATAGAGGTGGGATAGGGGTGTAAAGAGCTGAGCTTCTATAGCTTAATTCACTTTCTGGTCTTTTTTTTTGTTCTTCTGCTGTAATTAAGCAGGGCATGGGTGTTGCATGATGTTGTACTCCTTGCCAGAACAGAAAACATTTTAAGGTGAACTGCTGAAGAAAATCAATTACACTGGAAAACAAGTCCTGCATGCATAATTAACAAAACCTCTTTAGCACTTGTGAGGCTGTTCTTCTCAAAAGGCAAGTTGGTGTTAATGATGGCAAATTATGGGTTTTTCCTAGTTTTCCTAGTTGTTTCAACAAATCAGTGTGCAGGTCTTGCTTTAGAAAGCAGTGAGTGTCCTGGGGCCCCCTCAGCTTATGGGCCAGCCCCTGTTTTGGTGTGGCAAATGATACTGCCCGTGGCAGTCACTGGAGAGACAGCAGGCACTTCCCGGGAAGTGGCCAAGGCTGTGTCTTTGTTCCAGTGTCCTCATAGGATCATCCGCGTTATAATGAGGAGAAGTATTTAAAATACAGCATGCCACACTAGGAGGTAAAGCCAGAGCCTGGCTTGATCCTGCTGGCTTGAGGGAGGTTGCAGAAGAGCCCGTCAGTGCTGGTGTTGGGATGTGCACTGACGGTTCCCTTGGGTCACATGCCGGCAAAACTGCTGTTAGGTAGGGTGTTTTTATTGTATTTATTATATCCTGTGCTAAGCATTGGAAGATACCACAGAGGGCTAACAATCTGTATCTAAAGCTGCTGGTTTTTAGAAAAATTGCAGGTTACTCTTAATAGCAAGATAATTACACTTGTGGAGAATGACATAGTTGTGATCATTCCTCAGAATAAAAAGCCACCTCTGTACTTTCTAAGTACGGAGATATGCTGTGTGATGCCATGGGGTGTTGGGCAGTAGTTCTGACTTGGGGGCTTGGAGTTGGGCTGCAGTGAGCAAAGACTGGGGTCTTCATTTGCTTTGAGGGAAAAACCTTCATTCAGGTTCCAGACATCCAAAATTTTGCACACATTACTGGTCTTTTAAGCACGTGTGCTGTCCCATTGAATTCCAAGGTCTTGTTCCATTCAGTAGGATTACTTACATCCTTAAAACTATGCTTGTGAGTGAGTCTTGGTAGAATCTAAGTTTTTCTTGCACTGAACTTCTTGGTCCTTCTGTATATCTGAAATATTTAATCATTCTGACATAAGAAAAAAAGTGCAGGGAAGCTCAAAACTGCCATGTAGTCAGAATATCTTGCCATTTGTTCATCTACTTTTGTTCTACATATATTAAAATTCCCTCTTACTTGTAGCTTCTGTGAGAAAACAACTCACCTTGAAGATGGTGTCAGTTTTGAGGAAAGGGTCAGCAGTTTTTCAGTGCACTTTTATTATGATCCAGATTAATTTTGGTCATCATTTCTTTCCTACTGGCATGGGCTGTCAGTCTGCATAATGTCCATGTCTTGTCTAGAGGGGCAGAGGTGGTCCAGGACACCCACAAAGGGTGATGGTAGAGCCCATCATAGAGTTTCTCAGTGCTGAGATGGGAAGAAACACAAGCACAAGGCATTAAAAAAGGTTGGAAACATCCCCATTTTCTCACTTTTCTGATTTGGCTTTTGTCCACATAATGTTTTGACACCAAATCTGCTCAGAAGTGCATTGCAGTGCTTGAGCGGAATTTAGGTCAGAGCAGCCCCAAATCCAACACGTAACCAATAAATGAAGATGGATGTCCTAAAGATGTTCATAACTTACACTTCTTGATTTGTTTTTCATTTGTTATAGGGTTTTCAGGTTATTAGAAATACTTTTTAAAAATACTGACATTTAAAAACCATAGTCAAAAGTGGTTCTTCTAAAAATGAGTATTACTATTTTTCACTTTTTGAATGAGTTGCACTGAGACCTTCTCAAAAACCTTGCAAACTGGATGAAGTATCAGTATCTGCTGAGGTAACAAATGGCTTTTGCTTTCAAAATATCACAGTTATGTTGTAAACCTTTCCTTTTTGGATTTACTTAAAATTTTTGTCAATGCACCCCCAAACAAAGTAATGCCCCACAAAGCAAAGTTACTATTTTCTGAAGGAAGTGTAAGCTTTGAATGCTTTGACATCTAATGCGTGATACCCTATTGCAGTACAGACATTTGTTAAGGGCTGGAGATCAGTGTTTATAGTGCTGGTGTTAGGACTGGATTATGTGTAATCTAATTAAGGAGGTTACTAACAATTTGAAGGGATTATAAGATTAGCAATTATCTGTATGCTTATTTGATTAAAATAAATGCTTGCAGATTTGGCTGCCATACCTGTGCTCTGGTATATGGGATCAGAAATCCCATTTGATTGGAAGCAGAAAAAACAGACAGCAACAAAACTTTGTGATTTGATTCTGTTGCTGTGATGATTTCAATACAATGTCTAGTCCCTATTTAATTTTGACTGAATTGCAGTGCACCTTATTATTGAAAGCCTTTTTGAAGAAAGATTTGGGGGTTTTTTTAGGAGAGGGAAGACCATTTTTAAAAATAATATACCATTAATGTAAAAATTCAATCTTTAGGTACTGAGCAAAGACAGTAGTTCAATAGGGTATTCCTTTGCACAGGGCTGAGGCTTTGTCTGTAACTTTGCAGTTTAGGTCTGGTATCACTTAGTGAAACTTCCCAGATTTCTTGTTTGAAAAATGTCCAACTCAGTGTGATTGAGTGTGTCATCTCATTGCGGAGCCGAGATCCCAGAGGCTGAAGTCCTAGAGGATAAAGGTCCTTCTTCTTCTTCACACCCGACTTTGGATCCTTCAGCCTCCACCTCCTGAGGGCAACCAACTCTCCTGAGCAATAGTCTGAAGAACTTCTATATTAGAAATTCGGTTGAATTCGGACTTTCTGTGAAAAAAGGCCTCATCCTTAGAAACCATCACAAGAGTCGTTCTCACCCTCAGGACAGGCGCTGGGCACTCTCCTTCTCAGACCATATTCCAGCATCTGAGCCACAACGTCGTACACACAGCTTGATGGGGAAAAGAGAACCTGTTAGGGAATTTGTTGTTCTAGGCATCCTCACGTTTCAAGTGAGAAAGAGAAAGCAAAAGGATAAAGAGGCATCTACTTTTCTCCCTGAAAATACAAAATTTGCACCTGCTCTCAGAGCCTGACCGCAGGATGACCTGCCTATATATCACCAGCTATAAATCATTACATAAACATGAGTGATGGTTCCACATTTAAAGAACAAATGATTCCTGGTTTTCATTTCCACAGGTTACATTCAAACTGGGAATGGTATTTTTAATCTTCTCTTTGAAAGAAAAAAAAGAGAGAAAAGACAACACTTTGAGATCTGAACTGACAAGTGGCTTTGGGTTTCTGACATTTATGCCTTACTTGTATATTCCTTTTCAGCCTTCTCCAGCTGCTATTGCATAAATCTTCCATGTTTTTTCCACTAACTGTATGGGTGGAGAAGACAAATTAGGAAGTTCAGCTTCCTTCTCAGTGCCTCTTGTTAGGAGTTTTAGAAGTAGTCCAGGATTCGGAATTGGCCTCCGTGGATTTTTTTTTTATAAGTTGGCTTTTATCAAGTTGCTGCCCTTCCTTGCAGATGCGAACATGATACAAAGCAATAGCTCCTAGGAATTGGCAGGGTGACTTTTCAGCTGTAAAGGCCAAAGTTATTCTCACAGTAGCACCATCATACCCTCAGGGGTGGTGATGCTGGCCACGATCCTGCAAGGAGCTGCAGCTGCCAGGCTCCCGGGTGGCTCCCTGCAGGTCCTCAGGCTGGCTGGGCCATGCTGCTGTATTGCAGCACCAGCACAGCGTGTCCAGTGCTGCTCAGCCCCCCCTCTTTCCGAGCTCTCCCACCCTGGGCCATAGATGGTGTGGAGTACTGGCAGCCAACATTTCACCGTGGAGTCCATGCAGGGAGCAGCAAGGATTGCCCAGGGTGCCAAATTCTCTGTTAGCCGCAAGCCAAGATCCCTTTGCTCCAGCTTTTTGTAAACCAGACCCACGAAATGACAACCACCTGTTGGGTACAGGGTAGAGAGATTAAAAACAGAAGCGTAACCTAATATTTAAAGTAACTTGAAGCAGGACATAATCAGGTTGTTGCATAATTATTTTCCTCATTCCTCAAACTCAGCTCATTGTATGTTGTTTTAATAGTACAAATGCACTGTGCACTGTAAGAGTCAAGGAAAATTGATGAGAATGTAAAGAAATAGGGAGTGCAGCATTAGGAATGCTTTTCACAAAATGCTCTATTAATAGTAAACAGTTGTTAACTTGACTTCCTCTCAAATTTACAGGCAGCAGGGTTGTAGGGCTAGTTTTTAACACTAAGTTTTATAACCCTTGTTTAAATAGCTTATAGCTGCTAAATGAAATTAGGCCAATTATTAGCAAGCTGGACATAGTCACTGCATTCTTCTCCTTCCATTTTTGTAGTAACAATTCATCTTCTTGCTTTAGCTCCATGCCTTCCTCCAGCTACCCAAGGTAATCACTCAGCCAAGCCGTAGGTGGTATGACCAATTGCTTGAATACATTCAGTGGTTAAATATATCCTGTTCTAAAATGGGCTGGATAATGGTGATTTAATGAAAACGTCTCAGCAGCAGCATTTGTAAAGATACAGGAATTTTCTTATGACTCTAATGGTTATGTCTGGCATTTGTATCTGTACTGTTAGACCTCTCTCTGCTTGATGTTCTTACTTTCACCTGGTAATTTCTAAGGCAGATGATCACATACGGATATTTACCTGATACTGTTTTTCATTAACAGCTCCAGAGTGTGTTGTGGGTGGGAATTAGAAGGATAACCCATCTGCTCTAGACTACAATTAGGGAAGCCCTAATAAATTCTAGTGCCTGGTATGAGCAAGTTTGGGAAGAGCAAGCTTTGAGTCCTTCCCATTGAAGGTGAATGTTTGCCACACTTTACTAAAGGGAAGGCAACAGGTCTTCTTCTGAATGATGGGTGAAGTGGTTCTGTTGGGTGTTTGGAGGTCCAGGAACTGCTGGAAGGATGTCAGTCCTCATCATCCTTCTGTCCTTTAACTCCTGAGCCATTAATTTTTGTCCCGTTGTCTAAGTTTTCTTGCCTTGAACATTGACAAGGTGATATCCTATTTCAGTAACTCTGAAAAGATGCTGGTGAACCACACAGCAGCCCGGCACATCAAAGGATTACTCATAGAGTTGTGTCCAGCATGACCCTTACCTTTTGTGAAGCATGTCCTTCACACAAGGTAAAGGTATGAGAGTGCACTGTTAAAGCTAGGACAAGGATTAAGGAGTGCAGAAGAGAAATGATCTGTCACTGCACTACAATAAGGAAAAAGAAATTTTACCCGGTGTTCTGCAAGGTCTGCATTAAGAGTTTCTTTTTTCCCGCTGTGTAGGAAGCTGATCACCTTCTTGACTTTTTCATAGAAAATTTTTTCTGTTTCTTTGGTTTGCACTAATGGCATACTTCAGGTTTTACACGCAATCCCAGAAAGCTTCTTCTCTGGTAGGGTAGTTGTTAGGAGCCCTCATATTCCTCGAATGGTTGTTACCTGTAGGAACTCCAGATCTTGCCTGTGTCTTGGAGCCTCCAAGACATTCTCATGAGAGCTGATCCTGGGATCCCGATGTTAATCCTTGAAACTACTGCCGTTCTCCTGTTTAACCCCAGCACTCGCTCGGACTCCAGCCATGTCAATTCTCTGGGTCTTGTCAACATCTGACAGATATGGTAGGTGAAAGCAAACAGATACACTCGCGTTTTGCTCAGGATTCTAACGCACTGTTCCTTTCATTCTCGTGTCAGCAAAAAGGCCCAGGTCTGAAAACAGTAATAAACATGCATATGTGCATTTCCTGGCCAGGCGTGTTCACCACCCCAGAGAATTCGCTTTTCTTCATCTGAGTTTTCAAGAGAGTATTAGTATCCTCTTTCTGGAATCATCTGGCTTGATTTTAGGCCTGAGAGCTTTTGGCAGCAAATTGTCTTGCACTGTGTTTGGACTGGTGCCACAGGTAAATACAAACTTCTCGTGACTTCCTTTTCAGTCTGTATTTTGTTACCTTTGCTTCTCCTGTTTGGGGATTTTCTGCGTTCTCTTCTGTAGAAAACTCCAGTCAAACTGGTTTTTCCATTTTGGCAGTCACCATAACAGGTTTATTGTTCCAAACCACTTCCACCAGAGTAAGTGATCTTCAATTTCTAACAACCATTGCTGTTTCTAACCTGGTTTTGGCATTCTTCAGGACTCATAGTACTTGGTGAATTTGTAGAAGATATCTACAGTGCAACCATTTTCGAAAACAAAGCCATCAACCAGAATGTGTAAGCTGCACTGAAATAGTTTTTCCATTATGACAGCAAGATAAACTTGTGAGCAACAAGGGAAGCTCTATTTGCAACATCCAGTGAAAATACATTTTGTTAACTTTTGACATCTGCTAGCAATGCTATGGTATATATCTGGTGCTTGTAAACCTGATGCATTTTATAGCTTTGAGTATTACCAAGACTTTTTCCCACAGCTCAGCTTTCCTGAACATAAAAGTCCAAGTTCTTTTTGAAGAATTCACCAGAAGAGATGGAGGTGAGGTCTTCTATGCAGTTTAGTTAGTGAGATGTAAACCCAAGGTTTTGATCTATCATTCTGTCAAAAGACACATTCTGCAGGTCCTGATGGGACAGCTGCATTCTGCGTGTGTCTCATCTGATGTTTCAGGTATTCTCAACTTCCCTTCCAGCACCAGTCTGTGTAGTTGGTGGAAGATGTTAAATAGTTGTTCTGTTCAGACAGTGGATAAAGAGATCCTAATCTGCCATACATCAGCTCACAAAGCCGTCGGGATCCAGATCTCTCTGGATACCACAATATGAGCTTTCTGTTTTCAGGTTATTATCTATGGGTCCTGTGTTCAAAATTGCACTAAAAATTGCAGGATATGCTCTGTGTAGCCTTTACATTGCAGAACTCCGATGTATGTCTGTGTAAGCACTCCATGGGTGTATCAGTATGCACAAAACAATTGCCTGCCTAGGATTATCCGCTCACAAGGAAGAAGAAGATAATGCTGAATCCAGTGGATTCAAGCTGGTCAGAAGGAGGGTCTGCATGTGCCAGTCTAAGCTTCAGATTTTATCAGTGCTTCATTCTTAGTCTGTGTTTTGCAGCGGCTCCACCACTTGCACCCCTGGGAATAAAACGTCTGAACACACGCAGTAGAAAAATAATGTCCCTTTTAAAATAAGTAAATAAATTACCTTTCTTGTTTTTTCTCTCTTTGCCTGTCATCTTCCCTGTTCTCTGAGATCCCATGTGGCAGAAGTTGCAGATGATGAGTCTCATTTCTGCTGGAGCCTGTTAACCTTTCTGTATGAATGACAGTTTTCCAGATTTAAGTCTTAGTCAGTGTTTATGTTAAGAAGAGGGTTAATGATGATCCCCATAGGCCTCTCGCTCAGAAAGCAAAAACATCTGCTAAGCCAAGAAGTGGTTAGTTTGCTAAATTTAGAAGGAAGAAATGCATTTCCCAAAATTCGCACTGCTTCTTAACAAATTTAGGGAACCAGTGGGGGCAAGCGGTTATGGAAGTCATACTGTTTATTCATTTTTTAATTTAGTTCATGTATTTTCAGTTAAAAGTGAGATTGCTCTTATTAAGCAGAAAGGGGGTCTTACTCATATATCTGAAACGTTTAATGCAATTGAGCTATTTGTGCATTTGTTTAGGTTAGTAGCTGGACACGTGCCAAAGCCTGTGAAGCTTAGAGATGTTCTGCAGTACATACTTAGCGGTGGAGAAAGTGAGGTTAAAAGTGGATGTCTGCTAGGAAACTCCCTTAACCAAACCCATAGACCAGGAAAACTACAGATTTTGGCCACGTTTCTTTCTTCTTGCCGAATGTGCCGCCAGTTGCGACCAGCAGTCTGGCTTCTTGAAGGAGAGGGTTGCCTCATGAGTGGTATATGAGCCCTTGGTTGCAGCCATCATCATCTGTCTTTGCTTTTAGTGTCTTGGCCAAAGTTGCCATCAGTAAATAGGGTTTAAACTGGAGTTTTCCTGCTTCGTGTGATCACTGGGGAGCATTGATGGCTGGTGCCAGTAAAGCCTCTCATGACAGCAGTGCTCTTGACTTCATGGTGGCTGGGGTGACAAAACGAGATGGGTTACATGCTCCCAGTCAAGCTGCTTGTGCAGCAAAGCTTGAGTGTCCAGGAGAGATCACCATTGGTGGCCTGAGACCGTGCCCAGACTTGTTGCCCCTCTCCCTCTGGAGCAAGCTCCGTGGATGGTGCTGCTCTGGGGAAGCACATGGCTTTGCCAAAGGTTGTACAATTGTATCAATTGTCTGCGGTCCCCAGCAGGCTGGTGGTGCCTCACCTCCAGCCACTGCGTCCCCCCTGGCCCGAGCAGAGGGCTGGGCAGATGCTTTGAACCACAGATCCTCAAACTTCCCTGGGCGGATAAGGAGCTGGTGGTTTTCAGGCATGACTCTACTTTGCTCTCCCTCTTGGCCTCCTGTTTAACCTTTCCATCTCCTGACACAGCAGGCTCTCCTTGCTGGCCAGCTGGGAGTTGCAGATGGGTGAAGGTGCGTTTCTGGGGATAAACCCCATCATTTTTCCGTCATCCCC
>VWZW01000658.1:227473-254730 GCA_013397115.1 Edolisoma coerulescens | reverse complement strand
TGGGAGGGGGCGGGGGGACTGGGACGGGGCTGGGGGGCCGCCGTGGGTGAGGGACCGCGGTGCAGCCGGTGGGCCGAGATGAAGAGGAGGGACTGGGATGGATCTGGAGGCCAGGATGGGCGAGGGGCTGCGGTGGAGCCGGCGTGCTGCGGGGGAGCTGAGGGGAGGGGAGCGGTGATGGTGCTGTGCTTTGGCCTACTGCGGGCTGGCAGGCTCTGGCAGCCCCCCAGCCTTGGAATCCCTCTGCCCTCGGTGAGCCCAAACCTCCAGGTTTCTGCAGCTGGCCCACAGCAGGGAAAGCTGCAGGGCCGTGGGTGCCTTTGGTCTGTGTGAGGAGCCCCGGTCCAGCTCGGTGCCTGCCAAGCACTGCCGTTTCCCTGACCTGGGTTTTGTTGTCCCCGCTTGGTGCTGGCAGCATGCTCAGCTCCGTTCCTGCTGCCTCACGCCAGGAATGTCGCTGCAGGGGCACACGAGGTGGTTTTGGGGAGCGGTGGCCCCGCTGTAGGGGTGCTGGCTGCCATGGTGATGCTGCATGGGAGAAGCAGCCTGGGTGCTTCTCCAGAGGCCTGCATCCCACTTCGGTCCTTTTGGGTTTTTGTGGAAAGGAGGGAAGGAAGATGGACTGTAAGAAGAATCTGAAAGGTTGCATGGGTTGAGGGAATGTAAATGCCAGAATTTATCGGCCTCATGGTGCAAGGACAAAGGACACTCAGTGGGGTCAAGACAGGGTGGGTGTAAAACGCTGGGCTGATGCTGGAGGGGCCTTTCCGCCTCTGTGGAGGTCTTCAGCCACAGAAAGCTGTTGGGTTGATGGAATTCGAGGAGAAGAGGAAAGGGACTCAGGCTGGATGGAGATCCAGGGGTGGGAGCGCAAGGCTGGCACAGGCCGTGGCAGTGGCTCAGTCCCATACATTGGGGTCCCCCCAGTCCGACTGGGGGAGTCACGGTGGGCTGGTGGGGGAGGACTGTCCTGCACCCATTCCCGTGGGGCTCCTGCAGCGCTCCCCTGTTTGTGCCTCTGATGACAGCTGTGGTGGGAGCCCCGAGGTCACTGGTGACATGATCTGATCTTGTGCATGGTTCCTGCGCTGCAGGACAGAGGAGCTGCGAGCTGGGACACGGCGGGGCTATGCCTGAGGTGCACCCAGGGTCACCTCTGTGGGCAGAGCCATCCCGGGCACCGTGTCCCTGCCCCTTGTCCCTGTGCAGGGGTGCTGAGCCGCCGGGGGTGCTGGGCGTGTGTCCCGTCCTGCGCCCGCAGCCGCGGCAGTGGGTGCTGGGCACGCTGGTGGGAGGCGCGCGCGTCTCTTAGCAACTCCTCTGGTGCGTGGTTCCTCCTGTTGCTCGGGAAGGTGTGAACACACACACCGGCCTCTTGTGTGCTGCTGAGGTGCTCGGGGCTCCCGAAGCACCCTGTGTCACCCAAAATGAGGGATGAGGGATGCCCTGCACCCAGCTGGCCCTGACATGGCTCACCTGGTGTCCACAGGGCTGTGGGATGGTGCCAGAGGCTGCATGTCCTCAGGGGCTTTGCCTGCTCAAGCCACAGCCCCATCGTGTCTCCTCTGAGCCTTCCCTGTGGATCTGATCCCACAGATTTCCTTGTCTGAGCTGCATTCCTTTATTACCTGCCAGGCACTGGGATGAATCCTGATCCTGGTGAAATATGCACTGTGATTACACAGTTACCTGTGACCCGTTACCAGGTGTGTGTGAGTGAATTAACAGGGGTTAATTAATGGCTGGAAGAGCCTTGCTGGAGATGTTATCATTCAGTGGAGTGCCTGGGTCTGGAAGGAATTTCCTTCTAAACTGCAGGTTTGGGGCTTAATACAGAAATGTCTGGAAGAGGATTTTGTTTGTTGATGTTCCTGATCTGAAGATCAGAGTTGGTGACCGGAACGATGGCTCACGGTCTGAAAATCCATGACAGAAGTTGCCAGTGAAACCCCAAATTCAATTTCCTAACACTTGAGCACTGCATCTTGTAGGGCTTGCTGACGTCCTCCTGACAGATTCCTTTCCTGTAGGCAATTCCTTCATTTTTGTAAGGGAAAAGTTGAAGGCAGTACTGTGCTGCAGTGGGGCAGGGGGTCCAAGCTGCCCACCCTCTGCCAGGGCCAGGGCTGCCGCTGTCCCTGAGGGGGTGTCACCGTGGGGNGGGGGCTGCTGCACCCAGAGCCCTGCCAGGCCCCTGGACTTGGAGAGCAAGCCTTTCCCAAGGAGTTTGGAGCCCACGATGGGGTGAGAGCCAGCTGCGCCTGCTCATGGGTTGACATCGGTGGTGCCACTGTGGGAAGAAAGGGAAGTCTGCTCTGTTTTGGTCTCCTCCTTGAGCTGGAGCTCCATTTGGAGGCGATGGGGGCAGAGGGGCTGGGGCGCACTGGGACTGGGGGAGATGGCAGGTTGGGCTGGTCGCCAGCATCAGCTGCATCACAGGCAGGACCTGGAGTTTTTTGGTAGTTTCTAACCACCAAATTTGGACAGATTTTCAGGGGGCTTGCAAAAAGCGATTCCCTCATCCCAGGCTGCTTTCCTTGCCAAGTTGTGGAGACTGCTGCAAGCTGCTGAGTTCTATAAAAGATTTCATATCTGCATAAAGCAAAATGATACCAACCTGGGGCTGGTGCAGCCCCTGCTCTCAGTAAATGTGACCTCCAACGTTGCGACTGTGGGACAGGCTACAGACAGAACCGTATTAATAGAGTTTGTAATTAGAGCAGTAGTTGCACAGTGCTTAATTTCTTTCCTAGAAATGAACTTTGAGCAGTGACCAGAATGCGGGTTTGAGGAGGGCGAGTGATGCCCCTGGTGCGGGGGTTACCTGAGGGACAGGTAGGACAGGCTGCGAGCAGCACGGGGCCGCAGGAACCAGCACGGATCCATGGACAGATGGGAGAGACAGCACCAGCAAGATGGGATAGCAAAAGAAGATCATGATATGGGACTGAAGAGATGGTTACACAGAGGTTTTCTGGGTGTGTAAAGTGGTGAAGGCAGGAGGGAGAGGTAGAAGGGAGATAAGAAGTAGGTGAGATTCCCTCAACAGAGCTTTTGCCAAATGATGGGAATTTTCTTCTGACGTTTGTGGTTGTGCACATGCCTTGCAGCCCACCTAAAGCTCAGCTCTCTGGGCGAGCTTGGAGAGGGTTTGAGCCATGGTGAGGACTCGGTGGCCAGGGAGCATGACCAGGAGTCTCTCCATAGTCAGTTTTACCTGGAGCACATGTTTTTCCCTTTGTTGTCCTTCCTCACCTTTCCCAGCCACTTCTAAACCCGTGTGGGTTCCTCTCTGCAGTTTAAGAAGCAGGGTTACTTTGGGAAAGCTCTCCTCTACAATTTCCAGCCGTTGCTGCTCTGGCAGAGGCTCGGGATGAGAGAAGCCCTGCAGAATGTCTGTGGTGGCTGGGAGCAGCCTGGATGTCCGTGACCTCTGCACCTGCTCTGCCGGGCAGGGGCTACCCCCTTGTCGGCTCTGCGTCACTCCAGGGCCTGGCTGCCAGCTGGGTGTGAGGCCAGCACAGACTGTTGGGTCACTTGGTGTAAATAGCCCATCCCAGGATTTTAGCCTTAAAAAATAAGGCCTCTGGCTAAGGCCTGTTGGAGTTACAGCCCTGGGCTTCTCTGCCCCAGGAGTTTACTCCATCATAACCTGTCTTGCTGTCAATTATTGCTGTCACTTTTCCAGCTGGCATCTCCAACATCCTGGGTATTTTCTGCATTTCTCTCTGAGGAAGGACTGCTTTGATACTGGGTATTTTGGTGTTTAAAGCCACTTGTACCAGTTACTGAGGTCACTTTGCCTTCTCTCTTTCTGATGAGTTAAATTGGCTGAACTTCATCATTCTGTTAAGTTCCAGCACAAGTCTTCCATCTCCATGCTCCATCCTTTCCCAACATCTTTTGAAACTGGCTCCTGATGTGCTGATTCACAAAGCAAACTGAGGCAGGAGCTGCCGCTGATGCAGGATCTTGTGGAGGAAGATGAGGACCCTCCTTGCTGGAGCCCTCCGGTCCTGCCGGGCTGCACGCAGGGCTCGCCATGTCTTCGCTCTGCTGAATCAGCCTCGAGTAAATTACACCCTTTGGGAAGGAGAGCGTTCTGCTTAGCCAGCTTTTCCCTGCTAATTCCATGACCTCTGCAGAACTGCCCTGTTTATGTATGCCTGTGAGTTCCCGAGGGCTGGGAAACCGCAGGCCATGGTGCTGGGGTGCCGTAGGGGGAGCTGCAAACTCCAAAGCCATCGGCACATCCCTGCTCCAGGGCCGGAGCTGGGCATTCTGGGCAGCTGTGTGGCTCCTGCTGTACTGCCCCCTGCCTTCAGGGCAAGGTTCCTCTGGCACTGTGGTCTCCAGATTTGCTGGAAGTTAAGTGCAAAGGTGGTTAAAAGAGCACAAAATGAGAGGTTGGGCAAATCACAGAGCCAGAGAATGGTTTGGGTTACAGACCATCCTGTTCCACCCCCTGCCACGGGCAGGGACACCTTCTACTATCTCAGGTTGCCCCAAGCCCTGTCCAGCCTTGCCTTGGACACTTCCAGGGATCCAGGGGCAGCCACAGCTTCCCTGGGCACCCTGTGCCAGGGCTTCACCCCCCTCAGAGGGAACAATTCCTTCCCAGTATCCCATCCAGCCCTGACCTCTCGTCTGTGGGAAGCCATTCCCCCTTGTCCTGTCACTCCAGTCCCTTATCCAAAGTCCCTCTCCAGCTCTCCTGGGGTCCCTTTAGGCACTGGAAGGGGCTCTAAGGTCTCCAGAACCTTCTCTTCTCCAGGTGAACAGTCTGGCCTGGCTCCAGCTCTTGGAGCAGCTCCTGTTCTGATTGTGCGCTCTGTGTTTGGGTGAGGGGTGCTGTGGTCTCGGGGCCGACTCCCAGGAGAGGCTCCTAAGGACACTGGGAAGTGCTTCCTGGGCTGCCTTACCTGCTGGCAAGGGAGAGCCCTGGGTCCTCCACCACTGTGTGTGTCCTGGCCTGGCAGGGCTGGCACTGCTCAGCATCTCATGGCACCAGTGCCTGGCATGAGCAGCACAAGCAAAAGGATCTGCCTGGAAAGAGTCCGGGAGCGGATTCTGATGCGACAGGAGACCTTGGGCCCCCAGGAGTGATAGGCAAGAGCCAAAGCACAGCTGAAGGAGCCTTTAGCATGCTTAAACAAATACATCCCATTTTTATCAAGTTTTATCTTGTGGCCCAAGTCATCTGGAGGCATCTTTGCCAGGTGCAGCTCTCACCTTGCCAAGCTTACAGCTGGAGAATCCGGTCTTGGGGAAGAGTCAGAAAATCAGAAAAGGCCATTGCTTGATGCTCTGATCGATGGGAGTTGGGAGAGATGGTGAAACTGTATCAGGAAGGCTGGAGGATGGTCCTGATGGCTGGAAGCTGAGCAGGGTGGAATTGCAGGTGCTGTGCTGAGGGAGGTGAAGGTTCCTGGTGCTCTGGGGGCTAGAACTTGGTACTGTGGCTAAAGAGGGAAATCTGGGGATGTGAAGGTGCACGGGGGAAGATCAGGATTTGGAGGTGGGCTCAGGGGAGAATTGGGAATCTCTGTGGCTGCGGTTCAGTTCCCTTGATCCAATACAAGCGTGGTTGCTGTGGGCAGGGACAGCGCAGCTCTTCCCACTTGGCAGCTCCACCTACCCCTCCCTGCGATCAGGAGCTGCTCTGGCAGGAGCCAGGCATGTGCTGGGTTTGGTTCCGTCAGTTCTCAGCCGCTTGTGCTGTGACCACGTGGATGCGGGCGGTGAGGAGGGGGGACGCGTGGTCAGGTCTGGGGGAGGCAGAAGAGCCCCGGACCGTGCTGATCCGAGCCGTGCGACAGCTGATGGCAGAGCTCCGTGTGCCGATCTCCTGAGCAGCACCAGCGGTACCCGGGGAGGAGCCGGGAGCCTGGTGCCCGCTCAGGGACACGCTCCGGGTGCGTGGCCAGGCACTGGCTGCTCTCCCTGCGCTCGCTGTGGGTCCGTGTGATGTCAGTCCTTGCTGGCTCCCTGCCTTCCCAACACAACTGTTGTGGGAAGTCCCAACATAACTCTTGTCCCAACATAAATTCCAGATTTCTCAGGAGTTTCCCAGCTCGGTTGCACAGAGCCTTTTCCAGTTTAGGGGTGCTCTGCACTGACTGTTGTCCCGCTGAGCCGGGCCCCTGCCGGAGGGGGGGCAGCAGTGACCCTGTCCGCAGAGCTGCCTCTGCGCTGGTGTGGGGTCAGCCCTCGTGCGGTCCCGCTGCACTTGGGCCGGAGCTGCCGGGCTCTGCCTGGGAGTACCCGGTGGGAGCAGTGCGAGTGGGGCCAGCTTTGGGCAGCTGACTGGGAGTCAGTCGTCTGCCATTCGCTTTCAGGAGCTTTCCCAAAGCTCTTGACAGAGCACATCCACTTTCTGCATAGACACCTTCCAGTGCTGGGCACTGCTGGGCTCTCACCTCCTCTGGAGTCTCACTGAGATGGGAATGTAAGGTGCGGGTGCGTCCAGGCTGGTTGTTCTGAGCTAGTGATGGGACTTTTGCTTAATTTGGGTGGCCAAATTAGATCTAAATGACATCTGATCTGGTCCTAAAGTGTGTTTCCAGCTGGGCTGGCTGACATGGGATGGTCCTATGCTGGGGAATACTGGGTGCTCTGGTGCCTGGGGCAATGGGGTACAACCTTTGGGCCAAAATCCCCTTGTAGCTGGCGTGGATGTGGCAGGAGAAGGCAGTGGCCACATGGTGTGGAGGAGCAGCTGTGGGCAGAAGGGCTGGCACAGAAGCCTGGCTGCTGGGAATTGAGGGATGCAGGAGCTGCCCCAGCCTGTGATCAGAGCTCGGCACCTTGACAGGCGTCTTGGCAGTACCACGATGCTCTTATGGCACCCCTCCCTGTCAGGAGGAGGCCTTTTCTCCTTGTGATCCCACCTTCCTGCTTTGGCATTGGATTTTTTTTTTAAATTGTTCTCCAAGACTTCCTGCAAGTCGTTATCTCCCCGTGCAGCAGCTGCAGGGATTGGGAATCCGTGTCCATTGTGTTCCTGCCTGCAGTGCCCTTCATGGACGAGACATCTCCTCTCACTCCTGCTGCCTCCCGCAGCTCTGGGCAGCACTGGGAGGACGGATCCCGTGGGTGCCTGTTCAGGTGGATTTCCCGAAGTGATGTAGTGAGTGCAAGAAATCTTCTGGGGCAGGAAAGGTAAAACTTAAGATCGTTTTAGCTGCTTCCCTACTGGAAGGAGGTTTGTGTGATTAAGACCTGTCGCGTGCTTGCTCACCTCTCCTGCCTCAGTGACTTTCAGACCTGCTGTCTGGTTACAACCAAACCCTGCTGCTTCTGAATTCCCATAAATCCTAAAGAAATAGATTTTCAGACAGAGCAGAGCACCCCAGCTCCTGGCATGCAGAGGGAAAGGGATGTTTGCATCTGTCCCGGGTGTCTGGCTGCAGTGAGGCTGCATCTCCTCTCTGGAAGCCCTGGCTGTGAGTCACTGGGGAATTCCTGCCCGGGGTCATGTGTGGCATCTGGTTCTGGCCATGTGATCTATGTGATGAAATCCACTCCAGCCTCGGGGCTCTGCGCCACGATCCCAGCTGCTGCATCTGGAATCCCGGCTGGGTCCTGCTGGTCCTGGAGTCCCAGGGGTGGGAGCCGCTGACTCTGGGTTGCCGCGGTGGCCAGCGTGGGCTGTTGGCCCTGGCTCCCGCAGTGGGTGCAGTGCTCACTGGCTCCTGCTCTTGGTTTTGGGCATTTACCCCAGCAGTGACTCCCGTGGTAGGGAAAAGGGGTCTGGCCTTCAGACAGGGACTTTGAACAAGGGGCTGGAGTGACAAGACAAGGGGGAATTCGGCTTCCTACGCATGGAGTATTGGGAAGAAATTTTTCCCTGTGAGGGTGGTGAGGCCCTGGCACAGGTTGCCTAAAACCGTTGTGGCTGCCCCTGGATCCCTGGCAGTGTCCAAGGCCAGGCTGGACGGGGCTTGGGGCAACCTGGTCTAGTGGAAGGTGTCCCTGCCCAGGGCAGGGGTGGGACTGAATGGGCTTTAAGGTCCTTTTCCACTCAAACCATTTGGTGTTTCTGTGATCAGCCTCTGGCGAGTGCTGTCCGTCGCCAGTGTCCGGAGGACGGCGCGGGGCCGGAGGAGCACACACCCACGCAGGATGCTGCGCTGGCAGTGGGTGGCCAAGGCCAGCGCTGTCCCTGGTGGGAGGTGGGTGCTGCAGGGCTCGTGGTGCCGTGGCCCTTCTGCTCGGGAGCGGTTCAGTGGGAGAAGCTGCTCCTGGTTTTTCACTGCAGTCACCCCTTGGAGCCTCTCCTGGTCTGGTTCTGTGTATGGGAGCACAGGAGAGGGCCGACCTTGCCATGGAGGGCTTGGAGCTGATTTAAAAGTGAGAGGCAGGTGCTGATGAGCACGTGGGAGGGGCTTTGTCAGGACATGGACCTCCCAGGTCAGCCACCTCACCTGGGGTGATTTGGGTGTTCCTGGTGGGCACAGAGCTTGGGGGAGCTTCGAGGAGCTCTTTGGAAGAGGAGAATGAAGCGATTTCAGGTGGTTTACATAGAGCTTTTCCAACATGAAGCACAAACAGGAGGAAGCAAGGGGGTGTTTGCTGGAATTCAGCAGCTGGGGAGTGGAGCTTCTGCCAGGGTTTGGGAGGGAGACAGTGGAGGAAGGATGGTTGTTATGGAATGAGGCATTTGGGAGGGGGAAGACACGCAGCTCGCGGTTGATGTGACAGAAGAGGAGGGCCCGGAGGGGGATTCAGAGGGAGCGTTTGCCTGCTGAAGAGAGAGGTTAGGGAAATAATTCCAGCAGCAGCGGTGTTGTGGCTGAATAAGGATGAGGCAGGGTTTTATGGGTTATAGACCCTTTTGGGGAAAAGGGGCAGTAGTGGTCAATGCAGAGTGGACGCTGGGAGCCTTTGGCTGCGTGGCCAGGGGACAAGGAGGCTTCAGGGACTGGAGCTCGTGTAGCTCCGCAGGGGTTTAGGGACAGCCAGGATGAGAAGTGAGGAGAGGGAAAGGAGGATCCATGAACTCTCACTGAGTCATGTCCTCAAGTCCCAGACAGGGTCTGAGTGACGTCCCTCATCCCTGAGCAGCGAGGGCTTGGGGGGAGATGGGACAAAGCTGGGATTAGCAGCAGCTCTCTTTAATCATGTGGACTTTGGGCTCGTGGTGCACACTTGAAATGCTGGAGGGGAAAAGAAGCTGAGACTTCATTTTGGACAGGAGACAGTCCAGGAATAGAAAAGCAGAACTATGAATCATCACACAGAGCTGAGGGATGGCGTTAAATTAAAGGCTGGCTGGAGGAAGCGTGGAAGAAGAAGGGAAGGTGCTATGGGCAGAGCCATGTGAGACACCCGAAAAACAGCAACACTGGAGGTGGAGAGTGAGGATGGTCTGTCTGAGGCTGGTGAAAAAAGCTGTAGAGAACCAGGAGGAGAACAAAGATGATAAAAGAGTTGCTGGGTTCAGTGAGGACAAGGTGTTGTGGCCAATTTGGTTCTTGAGAGAGGAACTGCAGGGTCCAGAAGAGCCCAGCATCTGCAGGTGAGGCAGGAACAACCTTGTGCTGTCCCCTGGTGAGACAGAAAAGGGAGATCCTGGGGTGGGGATGTCTGTCCTCCTGGGAAATGAAGGCCTGTCAGTGACATCAGGCACCTTCCCAGGAGACTGGAGAGAATTTGGAGAGAGGTGGATTTGGTGGATGGACTGTTGGATGGGTGAGGAATCGCATAGATGGCCACATCCAAAGGGTTATGGTCAGTGGCCAAATGGAAACCAGTAATGAGCACTGTCCACCCCAGGTCTGTGCTGGGACCAGTACAGGTTAATATCTTTATTAATGACACACAGTGGCACTGAGTGCACCCTCGGTGTGTTTGCAGGTGACACAAAGCTGGGGGAGTGCAGGTGAGAGGCTGGAGGGCAGGGATGGCATCCAGAGGGACCCTGACAAAAGAGTGGGCCCCTGGGACCCTCATGAAGTGCAGCACGGCCAAGTGCAAGGTCCTGCACCTGGTTCTGGCCGATCTGCTCTACCAGTACGGGCAGGGACACCTCCCACTATCCCAGGCTGCTCCAAGCCCTGTTCAACCTGGCCTTGGACACTTCAAGGGATGGAGCAGCTGCAGCTTCTCTGGGCAACCTGTGCCAGGGCCTCACTACCCTCACAGGAAAGAATTTAATCCGAATATCTGATCTAAATCTCCTCTTTTAGTTTAAAACTATCACCCCTCAGTCTGTCACCATCTACCCATGTAAAACATCTGGCGTTACATTTTTTACTGGAAGTTTTGGTGAGTTCTTTGGCCTCTGCCTGTGCTGGCCCCCTCTTTGCTCTAAGTTGTGGAAACTTACACAAAGAGGCTTAACCCCCCCCATCATCAGCATCATTCCTCAGTGTCTTCTCTGTCCCCTGTGGAACCGGCCAGGCTTTCCTGTGTCCTTGTGTTGGTCCCTGATGTACCTGGGATTCGCCCCTAGTTTTTGCTGTTTGTTGCTGGTCACCTCTCACTGCTTGTGTAGCTGCTCTGGGCTCAGGCTAGGGTGCTGCTGCCACTCCTTTATATTTATCCTTATTAATCTGACCTCGTTTCCAGTTTCCCTGTGCATGCCTTCCTGTGCCAAGCCTGCTATGGAACTTGGGTGAGCCAAACTGATCTCCTACCACACTGGTTTCCTCTGCACTGGGATCATTTCTCTGTGTGCCATCACTGCTGCTTCGGGGACCCAACAGCTTTTTGTGATCTTTTTTTATTTTTTCTTTTTCTTTTTCCCTTGTGGATTTGCTTCCAGGAAGATCTTGCCCATGGAGTTTGGTAGTCATAGAATTCCAGAATGATTTGGGTTGAAAGGGACCTTAAAGCTCATCCAGTTCCACCCCCTGCCATGGGCAAGGACACCTTCCACTAGACCAGGCTGCTCCAAGCCCCATCCAACCTGGCCCTGAACACTTCCAGGGACGGGGAGTCCACAGCCGCTCTGGGCAGTACCTGCCTTGGTGGAGTCTCTGCAGTTTGCTGTCCTTCCTCCCACAGACCGTAAGAACTGGTGGACAGTCTTTCCTGCTCTGCCTCCTCCCACCAGCTTCCCTCAGAGGGTCAGCTGAAGGATGCTCTGGTAGACTGCAAGACGTGGAAATTGAGTTGGAGAGAGTCTAAGAAAATCGAGGACAAAATGCCACATGGCCTGGTACAAGTGAGAAATGGGCATGGGAGGAGGTGCCCAGCCCCTTTGCATGGCTGGGAGTGGATTTTTGGGGAGGGGATTGCACAAGGTGATGAGGTGTTTGGGGAGCTCTGGTGGTGAGAGGTGAGGGGGAAGACCTAAATATTCCTCTTGGAGGAGAAAATGCCTAAATGCATGTTGGGCTTAGCTGGTTTGCAGGCTCTGTGGGGTTTGTGGGCTTTGGTTTCAAACACAGGCCTTGATACTGGAGTGTCTGTTCCATTACTGGCCATGTATCGTGAACTAATAAACGGTATCATCATCCTCCTGTTCAGTTTAACAGCATTGCCATCCAGGCAGGTTGGGAAGTACTTTTTCTGGCTGGAAAGGTCTTGGTTCCCCCATTCCTGGAGGTCTTCACACCCTCCTGGGGCAACAATTCAAGGGAGCCCAACCACTGCTTCTTCAGTCGGTTGTTCCAGCTATTAATTCCTCCAGCTGCTGATCGTTCCTATTTAATTCCCAATTTACATTCATCTGTTTTAAAGTTCATTTTCTCACTTGTTTCTTTAGATTGGACTCAATAAAACTTTGTTACCTGAACGTTATTCCCGGAGAAGTTTACTGTTACTTCATCATCAATTATCTCTTGATGTTCTTTTTGGGAAGTAAATTGCATAATGCTCGTTAAAAGTCTCTTCTTGAGTTCATTTCCTGTGGTCTTCAAAGAATTTTTATGGCTCTTCCTTACCCGGTGTTCTTAAAATGAAAATCATCAGATTGTAGGCAGTGTGCTCCCACTCGACCCTGCCACAGTTCCATGAACTGTAAATCCAGTTTCTTTCTCTGCTGGCTGCTCTTTTTAATGAAATCCCAGGGCGGTTTGGGTTGGGAGGAGCCGTAAAGGTCATCTGTGGTCCGTGTGCATCAGAGCTCTGCTGTCCGGAGTATCCATCCGCCGCCTCCTGATGGTGGGTGATGTGCCTCCACACTGATGGCTCCTGCTCACCCAGTCATTTCTCCCGTGTTGGAAGCACCCCAAAAGGACATGGTCTGTGGTTTGGGGCTGGGGGATCTGACTGTCCTGGCATTCCTGGCTTTTGCCACTTCACTTCTCTTGGACATGGCATAGTGAAAGTGTTTTCCCAGTTGTCTGAAGCATCCCAACATCGCTGGTAAGGCTCCAGGTGTCACTGGAATCCTCTTACCTGTTGACGTGGACCTCTGGCTGTTCTGAGCCTGGTCCTGCTGTGTTTATTGTAAATGACTTTGCAAAGTGATGGTTTATAGAGGGAATGTTGTATGGGAATGGGTTACATGGTCGTGGAAACATAGGCAGAGTTTTTTGTGTCATGGAACCATGGATCACTTTGGGCTGCAAGGACCTTCAAGGTTGTCCAGTCAAACCCTGTGTCAGCAGCACCTGAACCACCTGGAGGAGTCGAATCAGCTGGTATAAGAATTGTTGTTTAAAAACATCCGGTTCCATTGACTCCATCCCCTTCCCAGGGACTGGTGTCAGTGAGGGCTGCCAGGGGGTATGAGGTCACTTCGCTCTGTTTCAGCCATTCCTGAATATCTCTGTTATTTCAATATTTGTTAAGAATTAGCATGAGCAGGAGTGTGAGCTCACTCTTCCTTGCTCTTCCTCGCACCATTGCATTCAGGTTGTTTGTGCCTTTAAATTAAAGTTACATTTTTTAATGACATTTTAAAAATTGTTTCTGCTAATGGTTTTGCCGTTCTACATTTGTGTTTGCTCCTCCTGAGTGTTTGTGTCAGTGCCTCTGGTGCCGTTTGTGCGAGGCCCAGCAGACCCCTGCCCTGAGCCTGCTCTGGGGAGCGAGCTGTGCCTCCCTGCGTGGGTCCGTGCTCCACTCAGCCACTTCCTGCTGCTCTCAGCATTGTTAGAGACTCGTTTTCCTGAAGGCTTCAGCTTCCTACACCATTTTTGATGCTTCCTGTGTTCAAGATCTCATTGACATCTGTTTCCTCCTCTTTCTTCTTACTTCTTACCCTTTTTTGGGCAGTTTGGATGCCTCCAGGCGGGTTCAGGAGTTACAGCCGAATTGTTGTCCTGGTGTTTTTATGAAGTGTTGGCATTTAGGCTGTCTGATCAATTGTTATGGAAGTGTAAAACCCAAACCACAGCAAAAGCCCCAATCTGGGGCTTAGAATCCCAGAATGGTTTGGGTTGGAAGGGACCTTACATCCCTTCCATTCTACCCCCTTGCCATGATCAGGGGCACTTTCCACTAGACCAGGGTGCTCCAAGCCATGTCCAACCTGGCCTTGGACACTTCCAGGGGTGGTTCAGCCACAGCTGCTCTGGGAAAACCCTGGTTGCCCTGCTTTCCTCTCCAGGTGTCGGGTCCTGCTGCTGCTCCCCCATTGTCCCTGGCTCCCGCTGTGCCCATGGCTGTGTCTGGTGGGCTCCTCACAGCGCTGGCCCTCATGCTGCGTCCCCTCCTCTCCTTGAGCTAGTTCTGCTGGTCCCAGAGTGCGGCAGCGCTGCCAGATTTAGGTGGCACACTAAAATAAGTGCAGTTAGTCAGAATTTGGGTTACTTTATTACTTAAGTAGGTGCTAGGCGGCCTTCTCCAGGTGAGGAGGGTGCAGTGGTCAGATGGACAGGGCAGGTCTGGTCCCCTCAGTCCCCCTGCACCGGATAACATGTCCCTGTGCCCTGGCCATGTGGATGTGGCACTTGGGAACATGGGGGTGGCCTTGGCAGTGCTGGGGGAACACTTGGACTTGATGGTCTCTGAGGGTTTTTCCAACCTCAATGATGGTGTGATTCCATGACAAGCTGTGCTTCTGGCACAGGCTGGCCATCGGGCTGCCCCGTGCCCAGGGCAGGGGATGCTGAGGCTGAGGAGTGGGTGGGCGTGTGGGGCACGGGGTAGCCCTAGGCCGGGCACCAGAGCCAGCAGGGCGGTGGCAGCTGTGGCCAGGCTGAGGGCTCACCTCATCTGCGGCGATGAGGGCCCCGCAGCAGGGCCACCGGCGCGTCTGGGGACAGGCACAGCACCCCTGCTCGGTGTCCTTGGAGCACCACTGGTGCACTGGGAGCCCCCTGCCCCTGCCACTGCCAGGTCTGTGCTCTGCCCCGTGCCAGGGACCGCGGGGAGCCGCCGGCAGCAGCCCGTCTGTGAGCGAGCCTGCAGCTGCCGTGGCCGCGGGTGCTGGCCGCAGCCGTGGCCGAGGTGAGTCACCGGCCACGCCGTGCCCCAGCCGCAGCCTCTGCCGTGCCGCTGGCTCTGAGCCACTGCGCTGTCCGCCCCAGCCCTGGCTGGGCAGGCTGCAGGCACGAGTGGGAAGGACAGAGTGGAGTCCAGCTGGAGCTGTGGCATGGGGGTCCCAGCGTGGGCGTGGGGGGAGCCCGGCTCGGTGTGATCTTGCCGGGTGTCCTGCAGCGTGTCCCCTCCACAGCAGCTCCCCGGCGCCACGTGTGACATGGAGCAGCAGCAGGGCCGCCCGTGCGACACGGGGCACTCGGGTGGGTGACTGCAGGGCTCAGGGTGCTCACGGGCTCTGTGTGCGGAGCAGCAGGATGGATCAGAGGTCACAGTGGCTCTTTCCTGCTGGTGCCTGTCTGTACAGGTAGTCTGGGCAGGCAGGTATGTGCAGCTGTGCCCCGGGAAGTTCTCTCCAGAGGCTGGAGGAGAGTCTGGCCTGGAGCACACCCTGCTTTCATGGGAGATCATCTGCAGAAGTAGTTTCAGCCCTGGAGCCTTGCCAGCCTGAGGGTGGGGATGGCTCCACGTGCGCTCCTGCTGGAGCAGGCACTCGCTGTGTCCCACAGACTCCGGTGTAGAAGATGACATCCTTCCAGCTGTCCCAGGTCTGAGCTCTCGGAGCTGGGTTGGAATTTTTTGTGGGTGGGAAGTTGCTCTCCTCAAGGTTGGACATCAGTGTCCAGACCTGCAGGAAGGGCTTTAGGAGTGTGTCTGTAATCATGGCAGGAGTGTGGCTCATGGCCAGGTGTCCATTGGCTTCCAGGCACGGGCAGGCCAGTGGAATGCATGTGCCATGGAAAACTCCTCTCCACCAGCCCGTTGCCCACTGTCTGACTGTTGGTCTCTGTGCAGGTACATGATCAGAGCTGGGCTGAGCCATTTCAGTCCTTGGATTGGGCATAACAGCCAGGGGAGGGCTGGGCCCATCAGCTGATGGTCCTGCTGACCACAGCGGGGCCAAGGCATGGAGCACATGGAGGGGATTTTGGGCAGTGACCTCTCAAAGTGGACCCGTGGCTGGACAGAAGGCAGAGGGGCAGCTCTTCTCTCCTCCTCTGGGAGATGTGTCTATGTTAGCTGAGGGCTTCCTGGGCACAGGGAGCTCCCCTCAGCAGCTTTGCTGGTGCTCCCAGGGTTGCAGTTTACATTGTGGTGTTCTGCAGACCCAGGATATGAGTCCGGGGAGCGCCATGGTGCTGCTAGGTCCTTCCCAGCTTTGCTTTCAGGAAAGACTCGTGGCTGCGCGGTGGAGTGACGAGAGTGGGGTGGGACAGGGTACCCTGTGCCAGTGGTGGTAATTAGCACCTTGGCTCCTCACTGTCCTTGGGCCGACCACAACCACTGTGGCACTTGCTGTGTCAGGGAAAGGGCCTGCCCTGGGAGGCACTGGGCTGGTGCTCCCCACAGTGCTTGGAGCCATCCCGTAATTCCCTGAGTGACTCACGAGCACATAAAGCCTTTTCCTGCTGCCGGGGCACTGGGGAAGCCTTGGTCAGCAGGATCACTGTGTGAGCTCCAGGATCAGCTCTGACGGACAAGTCGGCACTGGACTGAGCCACCATGAGTCGTGAGCTTCCATCCCCTGATGTGCTGACATGGGAGCTCTCTGGAAACCCAGCTGGCTGTTGAAGGAAGCAGGAGCAAACACCTGAGCGTGGCTGGCCGTGGCTCTGGGGCCAGGTGCAGGGCAGTGGTGTGGGCAAGCGCTGTCTCCTCTCCTGGCGCTGGGGACAGGAGTGTGACAGGTTTAACAGTTAAATTCCCAGTGTTGGTAATTGTCGTTCCATCGAAGTCTCTAATTCTGCTGTTTCCATGGAAATAGAATGATCTTGTGATTAAGATGTGAGGCTGAGGTGGCAGCTCTCTGGTCTTTCGGAGCTGCAGGCCCTTGTTTGCTCCCACGATGGTGTCTCTCTGTGAGAGGAGACACACACCTGCTCTTACACGGCAGTCTGGGTTCCTGCCTTCAGAAGGGTGTCTGGAAGCCCTGCCTTGCCCCAAGGATCCTGGCAGAACCTCCTCAGGTGCATCGAGTGATGGTATTGCTCCTTCTGTGTCGACTGTGTGGGTTGTCCTCTATGGAAGCTGTGGGATCCAGAAGTGGGGGAGTCGGCTAATGCGGTGTCAGGGATGGAGGTGACATCACCTGAGTCTGCTCCCCCAGGCTCCTTGTCATCGTCATCGGTCTCGGGCTGAAGTAGGAGTGATAAGTAGGTTGGGTGACTTGGGCACTAGAAGTGCTGATTTCTCTCCATGCTGTGGGAGGGCCGAGGGTGCTGGATCAGATCTGGAACTGCAAACCGCAGATGGCTGGAGTTCAGCTTGAGAGGAGGAGGAGGAAGAGTTGTGTTGGGACCCACTTTAATTCTGGCACCCTCCTGCGCAGGGTGGTGGTGCCGAGGGGACATGGGACTGGTGGGGCTCAGCAGGGCCTCTCCCTGCAGAGCTGCACAGGGAAACTGGGCTCTGCAGAGCAGATCCATTCTCAGGAGGCTGGGGAGCTGGGATGTGCAGCCCACTTCTCCCAGGTCCCCAAGCTCTCTTATCTGGCTGAGTGGCATTTCTCCTCTTTCCCTGTCTCAGGTAATGCCTTGGAGGGAAATCCCACAGTCACTATGGTCATAGAACCCAGAACCTTCTGGGGGTTGGAAGGAGCCTTAAAGCTCATCTAGTCCCACGCCCTGCCATGAGCAGGGACATCTTCCACTAGATCAGGTTGCTCCAAGCCTCATCCAACCTGGCCTTGAACACTTCTAGGGGTGGGGTAGCCAGAGCTTCTCTGGGAAATGTTTTCATAGAGTTGTTGAGAATAACCCCAGGATTTCATCTGAGAAATGCCGGGACTGGAGATGCAGGAAACACTTGCTGGGCCCCAAGCAGAGCCCACTGTGGCTTGGCGGATCAAAGTCTAGAGCGCTGGGCTCCAGCCTGCAGCTGGGAGGTTGATCAGCTCTTCAATCCCTCACTCAAAGCTGGAAAAATGTACAGCTTTGGCCAAGCTGCCGTGTTTTTCCCCAGCCAGCTTTTGGGAAGTGTCTGAATTGCTTTTGCTGAAACTTCTATAAATACCCTCCCGATGCGGTGAGCGAGCATGGAAAATGTCAGTGGGAATGTGGGTTTGGCAGCCCCGGGCCTCGCGCCGCGGGGTCGGTGTGACAGCCCAGCCATGGCGTGTGCACCCGGGGGCGCGGGGAGAGGGGGGCGAGGGGGCCCCTCCTCGAGCTGCTGCCAAGGGGGCTCCAGGGGCTCCTTTGCCCCCTGCCTGGCCTGTGCTGCTGCCCCCTGTGCGTGGGCTCGGCTGTGCCCTTCCTGCTCCCAGGAAGCCATTCCCGAGACCGGAGCTGCATCTCGTGTTTCTGTAGCCTCGCATGGAGCTTTTGTCCTTGGATTTGGCCAGTCGTCCTCTGAACGCGTGTTCGCTGAGCGCCGCCGCAGCCCTGATGAGACATTTCACAGCGATGCTTTATGTGAAAAAATCTCCTGTTTTGGACCTGCCTAATTGGATGTGATGTCCCCAAGTTTCTGCTTTGGAAGAAACAGTGAACAAATTGTTCCCTAGTGGCCTCCTCCTTTCTTCTCCCAGCATGGAAAACTTCACTCCCCGTCTGCCACCTTCCTTTCCAGGCTCCCTGTGCAGTAGCTGTTCTATCCTGTCAGTCATCTCCTGCCCCTCTTGGTACCTGTTCGAGTTCCCTTCCATTTATTTTTGAGACCCAGGTCAGAAGCGCTGGAGAGGGTGAGGACTGTGGGTCAGGACGAGAGTGTTGGGATGTTGCCTGTCTTGTTCTCCATTCTTTACCTAGTATGGCTGGCACCCTCTTTGCTCTTTGATTGCTGCTGAGCAGCGAACTGATGTTCACAGAATTGTGGAATCATGGAATGGTTTGGGTTTGGAGGGACCTTGAAGCCCATCCAGTTCCACCTCCCTGCTGGGGGCAGGGACACCTTCCACTAGATCAGGTTGCTCCAAGCCCCGTCCAACCTGGCCTTGGACACTTCCAGGAATGGGGCAGCCACAGCTTCTCTGGGAACTGTTTTCATAGAGTTGTTGAGAATAACCCCAGGATTTGATGTGAGTGGTGAGAACTTGCAGCTTGTTTTTGCAGATGTAAAACCAGAATTGTTTGTTTCTGGCGACTCCACTTCTCATCGGTCACCTGCTGTTCTGGCAGCTGGACACTCGGGATTTTAAGGTCCTTTTGCCACTCTTTCTCTTTGTTTCTGCCACCTTGAGTAATGCTTTGAGCTGATGGAGTTTCCTTGCTTTGTGTTGTTCTCCCTGTGCCTGTCACACACCCCGTACTTGGGAGCCATCCCAGCCCTTTCCTCGGTACTGGATTGCCTGTGGATGGGGAAGGAGGGGAGAGTGTTGCCTGTCCCTCACAGCCCCCATAATACCCTGCAAATCTGGAGCAGCGACGCTGTTCCTGGGCAAGGTGTTTGGGTGATACTCACCCGTTGCCGTTTGGTTTTGGAGGTTGGTGTCACTAAAGCCAAAAAACCAATAAAATGGTGAGCTGCAGGACTTGGGAGAGAGAACGCGAATAGCAAATGCAGTAATTCCAAAGAATGTCATGTTTGTGCCCAAATCACGCAAAGCCCCGTTAATGAGGGAGGCTGTGCCAGCAGCCAGCCTGGCACATGGAGCGGGTGGCACATCTGAACAGCAGGACTGGCACAGAATTGATCCTAAACAGAGGAAGAGTTGGTGGTACAGAACACAGACCAAGAGTGAAAGTGAGCAAAAGAGGTGGGACACGAGTGGCTGTCGGCATCCAGCTGGTCAGTGCCTGTCGGGAATTGGGAGGTTTATTGGGAACAGGGATGTTTTTGTCTGGGATGTTTGTCTGTACTGTCTGAAACAGGGGATGTGGGGAGCTATGCAGTGTAAGCATCTCCATCCCTGCTTGGAGAGGTGGACTCCTTCCCTGGAATGGTTGTTCAGTCCTGAACAGCAGCTGCCAAAGTCAGGTGCTTTCAGATTCCCAGCCTTGGGCAGCTGGCACCCAGAGCTGGCTGCAGAGCTCCCTGGGAGCTGGCTGTGAGAAGATGAGCGAGATTGGAGTGGGCTGATACTGTGCCAGTCTTCAGCAGGATCCGTGGATGACTCAGGTATTTAGGATACAGTTAGGCTGATATCGATCCCTGAGAGAGCAGCGGAACGCCTGACATAATCCGAATTAGTGGAGAATTAAAGGAGGGAAGTGGGTGCTGAGTGACGTAGTTTGATGGGATCTACTTTCCATGACACTGAGAACAGCTCCCAAGCAGTGGGATTAGTGAAAGGTGTTAGTGATTAAATAGTACCTTGAGGCTTCTTTATGGTATTTGGGTTACTCCAGAGTGACCTCAGGAAGAAACTGGAAGAGTGAGTCAATGGTCAACATGAGATGTATGGAGTAAGAGCTGGGGCCCTCGGTGTGTAGTTGTGAATACAAACTGGGCTGAGGCAGGTTTGGGGGGATTCCTGGGGATCCATCCTCTCCTGTGAGCATTTAGTGTCTGTATTGGGTCCTGGAAAAATCATCAAGAATGGTTCTCCCTGCCAAATCCAAGGTGGTGCGAGGCACTCAAAGCCATCCCCTTCTGCCCTGACCACACGGGAAGTTGGTGTTGGTGCCGGGGGGCTGAGGTCTCCCATGTTGCTCTCTGTGGTCAGGTCAGGCAGGGCCCCGCTGTGGCTCGGTCAGGCAGCCGGGACCCTCGGACCCTGCCGGGCCTCGGCGTTGGCGGGGAGACATGACGTGAGGGCTGGCGAGGCCGAGGGTGGGCCGGGCAGCATGACACAGGGACTGGTCCCTCCTGGGGCCCGGGGTGAGACGTGGCACCCGTTCCCGTTTGGGAGGATGAGCCTGAGGTGTCTGTGGCTGCAGCAGGGGAGCCTCGGGGGACGGTGGGAACAGAGAACCAGGTGCAAGACCTGCACCTTCCGTCCCGCCTTCCGGCTGCGGCTTGTGGCTTTCAGTTTCTGGGTTTTTCTGCTGTCTGTGGTTGGCGGTTGGCCTCTGTGCAGAGGCCTCGGGGAGGAACCCAAAACACCTGGGTTAGACACAGATAGGCTCCTCGGGCCACTGGGGTCTGTAAAGGTGAGCACTGATGGAGATGGATGGCATGGGGAGCTGCTTCCAGCAGGGGCTGCTCCAGGGGTCGGAGCTGGGACCCTCATGCCAAAGTGGGAGCAGGAGACACCAAACCCTTGGCCAGCCTGGAGCAAGGTCTTTGGCTCAGCATCCCTTGGGCTGGGGCTGCCTCCGGCTCTCCCCAGGACCTGAGGGCGGCACCTGAGGTGTGAGTGGGTTCATTGAAATGGAAAGTCTCACCTACAGTGTTTGTTGTGAAGGTGAGTTTCATGTGCCAGGTGACATCTACTTCTTTAACATCCCAAGGGTGATGTTTCCTTCTTGAAATCCATTGCTTGTGAGCATCGAAGTTCCACCATGGGATCTGGAGCCTGTCCACCGTGAGGGAGCTGGAGAAGGTTGGTGGGGGCTGGAGCACTGCAGTCCCCCTGCTCCAGGTGGGATACAGGGGTATTACTAACACTGTTCTCACAACTGGCTCTTGTTGTTTGCGGCAAAACAATCCCTGCCTGTGCGTGCAGATGCTGTTAGTCACCGTGCTCGCCTCAGAGGATGACGAGGTGGGAGCAGCAGTAGCACAGCATTTGTTGGGGTGCTCAGGCCCACGTGAGCATCCCATGTTGTTGTCAGCCTTAGTAGCTTTTTAGTTTGTGTTTTGAAAATACTTCCTTTGCCTGCTCTGCTGTTCCTGAGCAGGTGCCTTAGGGAACAGGGCGGAAGGACGGGATCTTTCCGTGGCTTTTATTGTTTTGCATGTTTCCCAGGGAGGGAGGAGTGGTCTTGGAGAGCTTTGGGAAGCACTGTTGGGAACATAATTTTGGGATTCTGGGCTGCTCTGCCTTCTGTGGAGCTTGATGTCACTCCAGTCCTACCTTTGCTGGGGTCGGCTCTTTCCAAAATTCTTGTGTCGTTGGTGTCGGCGATGCCGCGTGTGCAGAGCCAGAAGGGTGTGGGGACGGGTGGTCTGTCCGGTCAGCACAGACCTGGCTTGGAGGCCCAGGCTCCATCTGCTGCTGGGGTGGGTGGGGGCTTTGCTTGTGGGCGCAGAAATGTCCTGTAACCGCTGGGCATGTGAACGTCACCACAGTGGGGTCGTGTCTGAAGGAGCTCCAAGGTCCAGCTAAAGGACAGCTCTGTGACCATCCTTTGCAGGCTGCTGTGCGGTCTCTGCCTTTCTGTCAAGCAGGAGGGATTTTCCAGCCTCCTCCATCTCCTGCCATATTCTCCTCCTGACCTCCACGTGGATTTTCATGTCCTCTGAGTCCCATTGCTGCACCGTTCACTTCTTAGTTGCACTCCGTTGCTATTTTTCTTGCCATTTCTTCTTTCGTTTGCTGCTTTTGGAATAAACTGGAGGATTTTCACTGTTTAAGTGATGGTTATGGGAGAGATTTTAAAGTGAGGCTTGAGAACCTGAGGAGGTCTTCTTTAGTCCTCTAACCAAATTTTCACGTGGCCTTTTGTCTTTGGATTTCAAAATCCCAAGGAGCTTTCACAATGTCTGGCCTAATCATGCTGATGCTGCTCATACCTGCATCACCAGTGGGGAGCTTGTGAACTGGGAACATCCTGATGCCTGGGGACAGCCCTGTTCCATGGGAACATCTCTGTACCTGGAAGCAGCCTAGAGCCTGGGGACAGCGCGGTGCATGGCTGGCAGCATGGCAGGGCTGCTCATGCCCTGGAGTGCAGGTACCAGACTGCCTGCAGATGTAGTCAGGGTGCTGGTATGGGCGTCTCTGCACTCAGAAGTGCCCGGAGGTGGCTTAAGGAGCAGAAGTGATTGCTGCTGCCTTGATCTTGTATTACACCCTGTAGGTAACATCCCAAAGTGTTATCATCTTCCGGGGTTCCCTGAGGCACCAGGGTCTGGACCAGCTTAGGATGCATCATCCCTGCATCTGTTATCCCTGCATCTGTCATCCCTGCATCTGACTTGCAGCATGTGGGTGCAGGATCTGCAGCATGGCCACCCCCACAGGATCCGTGGCAGGATGCCCTCTTCGAAGGGCTGGCAGCAATTTGGTGCTCATCTTCTCTCCTTGGAGGACAAGAGCATGGCTGTGCCCTGTTTGGGTGACATGGGCATGACCTCGCGTGTGTGGGAGGGAGGCGTTTGCTTCAGCGCTGCATCCCGGGGAGAAAAAGTGGCAATTTCCTCATCAGCAGCTCGAGGTTTGCGGCAGGACCCGAGCTGGGGGTGTGCAGTGTGGGAGGAGGGAGGGAGCTGGTGCTGGAGTCGGGCTCTCCTGTGACTGTTACTTACTTCCCAGCTGGCGTTAACTCTCTGCTGGCTGGGCCTGTTCCTCCTCTCCATGGAAACTGTCAGGAACAACCTGCTCTGAGGCACCTCTCACGGCAAGAGGCTTTGGGAAGTCAGTCAGCCTGTCAAGTGTCAAACCCAGGGCTCTGTGCTGCGAAGGGGGCACGGGCGCGGGGACAGGGCAGGGCAGGGCATGAGGGTCCAACTGGCAGTGAGGGTCTGTGCCAGAGCTCGGACCTGGAGCAGTGCCTCATCTGTCTGTCCCGAGACCCTGGGGATGTGCAGGGGCTGTGGGGCGGGTGGGTGTTTGTCAGCAGAGAGCAGGAGGACATTGTCTCTTGGGCCCAGGGTGGTTGGGGTGACCAGAAGGGGTTTTGGGGTGCTTGGGGTGACCAGAAAAGGTTACCGCAGTGGTGCTGTGGTGGATGTTGAGCCTGTGGCAGGACTCAGCGGGAACGTGTCTCTCTGCTCGGGGTCAGCCTCTGTCTCCTTCTCCCTCCTCCTGTTGGGGCCGAGGCTGGCTCTGGCTCTGGCCCGGCCCCGTGGGGCCAGCAGGCAGGGCCTGGCCCCCGCCGCCGCCCCCGAGTGACGGTGCTGCTGACGCGCTGGCAGTGTGGGCTGTGACGTGGGGCTGCGGGGGCTGCGGCGCTGCACCCCACGGCCGGGCCACCGAGCCTGCGCCCCCGGCCGCTCCGGTTTGGCAGAGCCTCATCAGTATTCCTGGTGCGTGGCCGAGCCGGCTGGAGCTGGTTTGCGGAGCCCGGTAGCTCCAGCGCGGTCCTGCCACAGCGCTCGGGGTCCTCCTGCAGCTGCGGGGGAACTCGTCTGCCATCCCTGGCACTGCACAGAGCCCTCCTGCTCCAGCTGGGCACCATGTGCCGGGGCCCTGGGTGCCCTGCAGCCTGGCACAGGTGCGGTGTTGTCACCTGCCCTGCACCCTGTCCTGACTGTCCCTGCCGGTGGTGCTTAGCCTGGTCTGCTGCCCACGGTCCCACCGCCAGCACGGTCCGGGCAGGGCTGTCGGCCTCCAGCAGCCCTGCTAGCACGTGGGGCTGGTGTCTCCACGTGCTCCTGGTCTGCCGCTGGTCCCTGCCCTCTGTGCGGGCACTGGGAGCCCTTGGGGCCATCCATGCTAGGAACCTCATCCCTCCCCCAGCTGCCGAGGCAATGCTGGTCCCTCATCCGTGCTAGAGGTGTGGGGCTGCAGGGGGGCCCCCAGACTCAGGCCCCTCTGCAGAGTGACAGCACCTTTGAACCCAGGAGGGAAGGTGAGTGCAGGTGTCCCATCCTCCCAGCTGGGCATTTCCCTGGCAACAGAATCACCCTATCTGCAGATCTCTGGAGTAACAATACTATTTGGGTCTGGGGGAACACAGGGGTACCAGTGCTGGCGGGTCTGGGGGAGTAGTGATACCAGTGTCATGGGGTCTGGGGAGCACAGTGGAGCATTTGATCATGGTTTAGACTCCTTTTCCTTTTTGGGGCTCCACCCTGAATGTCAGACCAGGGCCAACCAGTACTGGAATGTTCCCTGGCTCTCGGACTCTTCCCATGCAGCTGTTGTTAAGCCTCTCATGGATTATATTAATTTCAGCCAGATGTTCATGGCCATAATGTTTGTACCATGCATGTGACTCAAAGAAGTGCTGGTAAGGGACCAACTTGCTTCTGTCCCCAGGCACCTGCTCCGGGTCAGATTGCCAAAGCCTGATGTCCTTGTTACTTCCCAGCTCTCGGAGATGCTTCTGCAGCCCCACATAGCACTGGGGACTCTGGCCGAGCTGCTGCCTGCCAGCAGCTTGTGAGCAGGTGAGCTGTCACCTGTCGTCTGCATTAGACATAGACGCAGCTCCAGTCCAACCCAGTATGGTTATGGTGTGAACTGCCAGAGAACAGACACATTAAAGGCATGTGGGGAGTTTCAGTGATGGCTATCCTCAGACCCTGGTGGTTTCTGGTCTCGTCCTCGGAGCAGTTCCTGCATCGGTGGAGGGCTCAGGCAGCTGGAGCCCATGTGTTGCCGAGACTGGGGTACAAGTTCCCAACCTGTGTGCAGGTGCCCTGCAGCTCTCAACCCCAGAACGTGAATCTCAGGCTCCATTTTAGTCTCTATGAGATGTCTTTCGTTCTTCCTGTAGGAACAACATCAAGGGGATCATGTCAATATACATATCAGTGCACACAGCGTTTGCAAACCTTTGCCACGAAACAGCCTAATTAGGTAAGAACAGTGCTATGCTATTTCTGTGGTACAGACCAGGATCTTACTGGGATGCAGGAGGACAGGTATTGTACCTGTATTTCTTCTTGAGCTGCTGGAGGTTCCAACTGAGTGTTGTACCCAGGTTCTGGCTCTGTGTTAAAGAAAGGTGGAGACAAACTGCAGAGAATTGAGGGAATGCTTTAAAAACACAAATAGCTTTAAAAATATGATCCCTGGTGGGACAGGGAAGGGATGTTGTCAGCTAAGGGGAGCTCTCCGTGTTTCTCAGTAGATTTAACCAGAATTTGGATGAGGTCACAGGAGGAGGAAGAGCTGGAGCAGGAAGAGGGTCACAGGCTGGAGGGGGCTTGGGGAGGTCGAAGGGATGGGTCAGACAGACCCTGTCGGGGGGATCCAGCATGTCTGGTCCTGCCTCAGTGGGCAGCACAAGGTGCATCATCTCTCCAGCAGACAGTCTGTGATTCAGTGACACCTCACAGCCAGAACCTGCCAGAATATTTTAAAAAGCTGAGACTCATGTGGCAGGGGAACCATCTGGTGCTGTTGGGAGTATGTGTTAAACCCAGGGTTTGGAAGGAGATGGATATAGACGGTCCCGTCTCCCTACAGGAAGAACTTCCCATCCCTGGGAGCATGGAGCTGTGCCAGCTGTGGTGGAAAGGAGCTTGTGAGGGTCCTGACCTGGTTCCCTGCCCAGAGCCAGGTGCCTCTGCCTGAGGTACCCCTGACAGGTCGGCTCAGACAGCCTGGTCCCTGCAGCCAGCCCTGTCTGGTGTTCAGCACTTTGGAAGACATTCCCTTGTAATTGCTTCCTGCAGAATTCCTCATTCCTGCTGCAGTGCGGCTGCTCCGGGAGACGGGATGGCAGATGCTGTGCGTGCAGGTCGGATCCAGTCTGGCAGTTCGCGTGTTCCTGTGACCTTGGCACAGATGGCAGAGCTGCAGCTCTGGCGGCTTGTCAGGCGCCTTCTGCTCAGTCCCGGGCACAGGTGCCCGTTGGCTTGGGAGGGAGTGTCCATTGTCTGCCCACGGGGCATGGCCACGGCCTGGGGGGCGGCTCTGAGCTCCTGCTCGGGGCGCTCGGCAGCGGGTACCGGGGAGGGGAGCTGCCGGGGTAGGGCTGGTGCTGACAGGTGCAAACACCTGAGGGAAGAGCAGGACCTGAAGCCCCAGGAGAGGCTCTGGGTGGGACCTCTGCTCCTGCATGCTGTGATGGGGTTCTGTGGTACTGACAGGGATGGGAGGGGAGGTGGATGGTGGGGCCTGTGGGCTTAGGAGAGGAGGGAGGAGGGAGAGGAAGGGGCTTGGCCGAGGCGCTGGCTGTGCTGTTGGGAGGGGAAGAGGTGGCGTTTGGCTGTGTCCGAGGCCTGGGTGCACCCAGAAAACTGGAGAGTAGGATGAGGCCTGCTGTGGAGGAGGATGAGGGGTCAAAGAGAAGGCAAAGTCCAAGAAGGTGATGGGATTTTGAGAGTCAAGGCAGCGGAGTCAAAGACTCCTGTATAAGGAGGGGGAAAGGGAGGTGCTGATATTAAGGTGTTCCCTGGAGAGGCCTGGAGAAGCAGGAGAAGACCTGGGCTGGCTCAGCAGACAGGGCTTTCAGAAAAGTAAAAATAGTTCAATGGGGAGTCAGGCATCTTTTTTTTTCCTCCCCAGAGGGAGCACAGATCATACTTGCAATGTGAAGGAGGAAAGCCAGGGAGAGGGAAGAGGTGTGGAGGAAAAAGGAGGAGAAGGAAGAGGAGGAGGAGGGCCCTGGGGTGATGCTGGAGACAGGGACTGCAGGCAGCAATGGGGGGTGCTGGGGAAGAGGTGGAGGAGGTACCACAGTCAGGACTCCAGTGGCCAGGAAGGAGGGTCAGAGGTTAGTGATGGTGGATTTGGTCAAAGGAAATGACTGCCCGGGAACGAGACAGGAGTGAAGCTCTGGCTGAGGTGGTCACCCTTAACCTGGTGCCCTGTGCTTCGGGAAGGCTCTGGAAGTCGGCGCTCCAGGGTGTGGGTGCTCCGGGCTGTCCGGGCCCCTGGAACTGACGGGTCCCAGGTGTCCCTGAGCACGGGGCGGCTGCTGGGCATCACGCAGCTGCTGGGGGCTCGCTGCCCCATCACCGGTTTGGGAAAGGTGAGAAGGCAGAAGGCACCAATGGAACTGGGTGCGGGGCCGGTGCGGCCGGGGCCGGGGGTCTGGGCGCCCAGGGCGGGGGGTCCTGGCAGGAGAGGGGAAGCTCCGGGCCGGGCTGAGGGGCGTGCGGCGGGACTGCGGCCGGGGAGGGCAGCAGGGGCGCGGGGATGCCGCAAGGGGCGGGTCGAGCCC
>VWZW01000658.1:176731-209223 GCA_013397115.1 Edolisoma coerulescens | reverse complement strand
GGTGCGGGGAGCAGGACGCGCTCTGTGTGTGGGGAGCAGGACGCGCTCTGTGTGCGGGGAGCAGGACGCGCTCCGGGTGCGGGGAGCAGGACGCGCTCCGCGTGCGGGGGGCAGGACGCGCTCCGCGTGCGGCATGTGGGTGTGCATGAGGGGCCACAGAACGGGGCTGGGCAACACCTTCTGCTGCCCTACAGGGGCTGCCCTGTGGGTGGGTGCTTGTTGCAGAGAGCAGAGAGGCTGCGGGGCACAGTTGCACCCCCACAGGGCAGCACAGCGGTCTGTGAGCCTGTGAGGGCTTGGGGAGCTGCAGAGAGGGGCTTGGTGGCCTTGGCGTGGAGGAGAGGAGGAGTCACAGCAGGACTTGGGGGTGCTGGAGTAGGAAAGCAGCACCTAAACAGCTGGATGGGGCAGCTGTTCCTCATGGGAACAGTGTGGGAGAGCATTCCTGCTTAGGCTTGGAGAGGGGTCTGCAACACAGTGACGCTGAGGGACACAGGGAACCTGCACCATCTCCTGGGAGTTTGCAGTCTGCTTAAATAAACTCTGACCTTGCCCTAAAGGGAATTGAGTGTTCCCTGTAGTGACAGGGCAAGGGGGAGTGGCCTGAAGCTGATGGGATGAGGTGTTTCTGGAGTGGGTAAGCAATTCTTCCTAGTGAGCACTGGTGGATCCTGGTGCAGCTGGTTTGGGATCTGGTGGAGTCCTGGCAGTCAGAGTCTGTGAGGACCTTGCCTCACACGGTAATCCAGTTTCCATCAGACCTTGTCTTTATGTGACTTCTTCCACACAAGTCACCACCCCAGATCCCAGCAGACCTACCCTGGGCAGGCTGGGAAGGATCTCCACTTCCCACAGCAGGAGCAGGAAGAGCTGCTTCCAGTGCCGAGGTTGCTTGCTTGCCTGTGCTGTGTGGAGTGTGTGCTGCACCTCTGTTCCCAGAGAGCCCTTCCCTGCCACTGTCCTGGGTCACAACCAGCGGCCGCTGACCTTTTTGAGGAGCAGGTCAATGTGCTGGCACGAGAGCTTGAGGGAGTGACCACCCTGCCCTTTGGTGTTCACAGACGGCTCTTCCCACACACGCACGTGGTGCTGCAGAGCGTGGGGGATGCTCCAAGATGGAGAAACTGGGATCTCCATCTTCACCAGCTGCACAGGGATTCTCCAAGAACTGGGTGGCCCTGGCTGTTGTGCTGCCACAGCCCAGGCAGGAGCAGCAGACCCTGCTCCTCAGAGCGGGTCCTGGGTGTCCGGTCTGCAGCCTGGAGCTGTGTGTGGTTGAGCTGTGCCGCGTCTGCACTGAGCACCTTGCAGTGTGTACCTGGTGGTGTTGAGGCTTTTGTGGCCGAGGCTGTGTCTGGGCAGCCGGGCTGCTGAAGGACACGTGGCCGGAGAACGGGGGTCACTTCCTCCTCTCTGGTTTCTTGTGTCCTGGCAGAATTCCCCAGCTGCTCGCTGTGTGGGAATTGCGCTCCTCCGTCCTTCCAAGTCCATGGATGTCACAGTGACTGCTGCGGTGAGAGGATGGGATTTTGGTATTGCCGGGTATTGCCAGGAGGTGGCCCTGGCACAAGCAGGGACAGTGCCCTAGGCCAGGTTGTGTCCTGCAGTGTCTGGTCAGCTTCAGGACTCCCTGAGGTGAGCCTGCCCTGAGGGATGGATGGTTGGTGTGGTCCCCTCACGGCAGAGCTGCACTGAGGTGGGGGCTGGTATGGAACGTGCCTTTTGCCCTCTTGGCTCCAGAGAGGTCTGGTTAAAGAACTTTCTTCCCAGGATTGCCCTCACAATTCCTGTGTGCAGGAATCTGGGCTGCAGCAGATGCCAGGACAGTTTGCAAGGAGCCATCAGTATAGGGGGGCCTCAGCTCTTGGGCTTCACTTTAAGGATGCTTCTGAACCAAAGGTCAGGGAACAGGTTGTCAGGAGCCCCTTGGCCATGGTCACCTCACTGATGTTCCTGAGGAAGAGGAGGAATGACCCAGCGCCGGTCCTGGAGGGTGCAGGGGGGACAGCAGCTGTGCTGCCCCATGCTGTGGGTGACCTCTTGAGCTTCACCTCTGCTGCAGATCCCAAGTGCACGGTCCTGCCTTTGCTCTGCCCTGAGCACTGGAGAGGGCAGGAGAAGACAGCCAGCAGCTCCGTGGCCCAGGACCTGTGGCTGAGGTGCTGGTGGCATTGCTGCTCTCCATCCTCCGCCTCAGACACGAGGCTGCAGGCGCAGGCTCCAGCATGAACTCCCTGGGAGGCTCTGGGTGCCCTGCCCAGGGGTTTGTTTGGGTTTCTGCGGCCTGAGTGGGACAGCAGGTGTCCCTCCTGCTCAGGTGTGGCACTGTTCCTGGCCATCAGGGTGATGGGCAGCATTGACTGCCATGTGTTCTGGGACAGTGGGGGATGGACGTGAGGAAGGGCTTGGCTGGACCGTGTCGACAGAGAGGCCAAGAGCTTTTGCACAAGGGTGCACAGGGCCTTGTGGGGCTGTGAGGTGACACCCTGAGGGGTTCTCTGCAGAATGGGTGGGTCACTGGGGACCTTTGCATGCTCTTGCTCTGCCCAGACTTGGAGTGCTGGGTTTGCTTTGAAATGCTGAGCAATGCTCAGGTGCTGGTGCTCACAGTGACGTTGGGCAGTGGGGCTGCTCGTGCTCTGTGGGCAGGGCACACCTCACTGGCTGTACAGCAGAGCTGTGTGTGGCAACCAGGGAAACTGGAATCGGCAAACAATCCCAAAGACTGGCGTCAGGCATGGCAGAAGTTATCCCAGAAAAGTCTGACTGATGTTCAGGAAGTAGAAGAGCCTGGGCCGGGCATGCAGAAAGGTGAAGGTCACCTCAAGGTGCCTCATTTCAGGACTGGGGAGATGTTATCCCTCCAGTGTGGTCTCGCTGGCCTCATGGTTAATTCCTTATTAGCGGTAGTGGTATGGGATAACTGATGGGCAGAGCCTCTGTCAGGTTCCCTGCCCACAACAGCAGTGGCTGAGGGTTTTTTCTGGGTATTTCCTGTCCCCTGGGGGGCCTGAGCTCACAGTGTGCCCTGCCAGCATTGGGACGGGAGGTGTTCCCACAAAGAGCATTGGATGCAGCTCGTTGGAGGGGAGGAAGGAGCTGGGGAGAGCAGGAAAGCAGCAGATTAACATGGTCTGTTTGGTGGGTGCAGGATGGGTTCCTTGCTGTTCCTGGAACTGATGCTTAGCTTGGGGGTCTGGACAGGCTCCTGGCTTTGTGAGAACCCAGTGGTGGCCCCATGGACCTTTGGCTGTGTCTGAGCAGGACGTGGCACCGCGGCCGCAAAGGTGCCAGGACTCTGCAGTTGCTGTTGGCATCTGACTTTTCCAGACAGGTTCAGTCACACCACAGGTGTGGTGCAACATCTTTTGTCCTGGAAAAGGAACGTGGCAGCTCCATTATTGCACAGGTGCATGGCGTGGGGCATGCTGGGGTGGGCATGGTATGTGCCCAGTGCCTACAGTTGCATTCATCTGGAAGATTCTTCCTTCTGTGATTGTGGGGGTACCTGGGCAGTGTGCAAGAGAAAACCAGGAATGATGATGTGTTCTTCTGAATTCCCAGCAGCCCAGCTCATTTGCTGTCATGCTTTTGGTCAAGGTGTTTATTTCCAGGAGGAGCAGGAGATTGGGAAGGTTGGAATGCTATCGTGGGCTGTTGGCATCAGGCAGTGAGTTCACAGGAACTGGGAGAGTTGTTCCTCGGGTTAATTTTCTGAGCACCTGGAGTCTGTGAGGGTCACAAGGGCCCAGACTGATGGAGGTGGCATTGCCCAGGCAGTTCAGTCCAGTAGCTGGCTCCTGGAGCTGCCGTCAGGGGGGACTGAGAAGGGACAGACTGCCCAGGGATTCTCCTGCGACAGCCCAGGGCTCGCAGTGTCTCCGTGGTGTCCCTGGGAAGTCGCTGTTCTGTGTGGTGCCTGGGAGGGCAGGTGGCCTCTGGGGACTCGTCCTGAGCAGTGCAGGCAGCCCACCCTGCGCCTGCCCTGCGGCTGGGCCGTGTGGCAGCGGGATTAACGCTTGGGTGTTCTGCTGGGTCCTCCCTGTGAGTGGGGGGGACACGGTTTGAGCCCCAGCTGTTGGCATCAGTCAGGGGAAGGGCCTAGGTGTCCCTGAAGCCCTCCAGAAATCTGTGGGTGGAGGAAGCTGCTTTCTGGACTCTGACCCTGTCCCTTTCTCCCTTTTGCAGTGGCTCAGAAGGTGGTGGCTCTCCGGAAGAAGCACCAGCTATCCATCGGCCCCTGCAAGTCCCTGCCCAACTCACCCAGCCACTCGTCTGTCTCCGCAGCCTCCATTCCTTCTGTCCACATCAACCAGGTGGGGAACGGGAATGAGGACAGCCAGGGACCTCTTGTACTCTCCACACCCTCAGCTCAGTACCCAGCAGTTCAGCCTTAGGCTCGTACCACTGCCCTGGGCTTGCTCTTCGGAAGAGCAGAGTGGTGTCACCCTGGTGCTTCTTCCATAGCCCAGAGCAGCTGTGGCTGCCCCATCCCTGGAAGTGTCCAAGGCCAGGTTGGAGCAACAGGGCTTGGAGCACCCTGGTCTAGTGGAAGGTGTCCCTGCCCATGGCAGGGGGTGGGATGGGATGTACTTGAAAGTCCCTTCCAACCCAGAGCACTCCATGATTTTATGATTCTGTGACAGTTTGATGCTTGCCCTGAGGTCAAGTTTCATGTCTAAACCATTGGGTCTGGCTCACGGTCCCCAGACTGCGCTGTGCTTTGGCAGACACGCGGCAGAGGCGTGAGTGGCGCGTGGGGAGCTCCTGGGCAGCTCAGGGGGGCTCTGGGAGGGTCGTGCTCTGGCTGCCCCGGCTGGGCGGGCACAGCTGCTCACGGTCCGGCTTCCCCCGGACTCGGGAGGCTGATGGTCTACGTGCACAGCATCTGGGGGCTTCTGAGGGGCTTCTGAGGGTATGCACCTGTGGAGAGGTGAGCTCAGTGGTGAGCCGAAGGAGCAGAACAGGGAAGGAGGTTCCCTCCCTTGTGCCAGAGGAAGGGCTCTGTGCTGCTGGTAAGGGTTGCCAAGGGCTTGGTGCGGGGAGGATGGTGATGCCGTAGGTGTTTGCTCCGTGATCCTGGAGCAGAGCTGAGGCAGGAAAGACAGGTCAGAAAGCAGGACAGGCTCCATGGTGAGGGGCTGGGGAAGGAGATCCTTTGGGCAGCCACCTCACTGCATTCAGGCTTTGCTACATTCCCAGTGCCCACAGAAATGCTGGCTGGGCGACTGGTGAAGAAGAAAGGAGAGGTCCTGGGCTCCATTGCTCCCCAGGGCACTCAAGCCAACAGATTCCATCTCTGGAGCAACTGGCATACAGAATCACAGGATCTGTGACCTGGACTGCAGGAAATCTGCCTGTGGCTGAGGGACAGCACGTGTAGCTGATGGGTTTTCCATAAGGGGATTGCCTTTGAAACTCTGGGTGCATCAGAACCTCCCAGCCCTGGGAGGACTCCTGGTCCCACACCGCGGGAGCCTGTCCCTGCACAGACCTGAGCCATATCTGCAGCCACCAGCTGGACCATTACATGGGGAATTTTCAAACATCCCTGTGAAGTTTATACCTGGCTGTAGAGGCTTCTAAAGCTGGATTGCAAGTAGGTGGGTGCAGGTTTTTGCAGAGACCTGTGCCAGCTTCCTGATGCTCCAGGTCACCTGGACACCAGCAGGTTCAGGTGAAGTCTCTGTGCAGGTGGATGGGCTGCTGGGGAAGGCTGCGAAGCCAGGTTCTGTCAGAGCATGCTTGTGTCCAGAAAGCTGGGGGCAAGTTTGATAGGAGACATCCAAGTTGGAGAGCAAAGTCCCAGGGAAATACAGATTTGAGTGTCTCTGGTAATTTGAGAGTTTTATTAGCAAATTGTGTGCAGTATGAGCCTGGCTGGGAAGGAGAGGCCACCTGTGCTGGAAGGGAAGCAAGAGGCTGATGGCCAAGGTCAGCATTTCTCAAGGGAGCTGGACACTTGTTTAGTGTTTTCTTCCATGTCCAAAGTATGAGTAGAGTCCCAATAAATACGTGCTGTTGGCACGGGCGGGCAGTGTGTTTGCAATGAAGCTGAAAACGTGTTCCCTGTGTGAGGGATGGGGCTTCCAGACCCCCCGGGTCCCCCAGTCTGAATCCAGTCGCTCGTGAGACTGTGCATGGAACCTGCAGGAGGGGCAAAAACGTGTGGGAGGGAAGAGACCCCGACACAGGAGGAAAGTAAGCACTTGACTGATTCAGCTGAGGAATGAGCACAGAGATAGGCCAAACCTGACCTAAAATACACAGGTGTGACATGGAAGAGCTCCTGAAGGAAAGGCAGCACTGGAACAGAGGGGTGGATTTAGGACTGGCTACGGGGAAGCAAATTTTGGAAGAATTTTCTAACTGCATGTCGTGAGCTTTGTGAGGTGTTTGCTCAGAGCCGTCCCTGCTTTCCTCTCCTTTCCTTCCCACAGAGCACCTCTCAGCACGGCTTGCAGACGACGTCTGTGTAGAGGTGAATTCTGGCTGCCTGCTCGGGGACAGACCTTTGCTCTCTGTACCTTGCTGTGCTCCTGGCTTGGCTGGAGGGACGTAGGGAGCTGGTGGGAAGCAGAGCTGTGAAGGGAAGTAACGGAGCGTGCAGGGAGTGCGGCTTGGTGGCCTGTGCCCCCTCCCCGGACCTGCTCTGGGCCTGTCCAATGCCCTGTCCCTCCTGCCCTCAGCAAACCTGGGCCCCACGAGGGTGATCAAAGTCAATTTGTGTTCCTGGGGTCTCGTGTGGCCCCAGCACAAACCCTCTCCGTGCCAGTGACCCGTGCAGCAATCTTTGCCCTGGTGTTTGCACGTCTCTCCCCCATTACTAAAGACACTTCTAAAAATAGCGAAGCCATGGTGAGTGATCCTAAAATGCCGTGAAGTGTTTCCCTGTTCTTGCATGGGCTCAGAAGTGAGGTTCCGGAGCTGCTCCCCACTGTCCTCAGGGAAAATCCAACTGGCTTTGGGAAGCAAATTCACCCATAACTGATGGTTCTGACAGGGAACTGGGCAGAGCAGCCCACACACTCAGGTGTGTGCTCAGGCTGCCCGCGTGGGAGGGCACAGTGCCCAGGTGGGTATTGGGGAGCAGGGCCCTGGTGCCCCCTGCTCCTGCCACAGTGATACGTGGTGGGGCAGCTCTGGGAGGGGCTGGACAGCCTCGCCCTGCCAGGAAGGACTGATGGGAGAGTGACAAGGTGTTTGTGGAGCAGAGCTGAGCTCTCTCATACCTCAGGGCCTGGGGCTCTCACCAGGGTTTCTCATTTGCTTTTGCAAGTCAAAGAGCAGTTACTGGCACAGGGAAAACAGGAAAAAGGCTCTCAAGAGTTTAAGAGCACAGGACTTCACACAGAGATGAGGTGGAGAGAAGGCAGACAAAAACCACAATTAGGAGCTTTCCTTTGCCTTGTGCTGCAGGTATCAGTGTGCACAGGTGAGACACTTGGGACAGAAGGATCCCCTTCCCTTCCAGTACTGCCTGGGAGGGCAGAAGGAGTCCCTGGAACAGTGGGACCGGCATTTGGGGGCAGGAGGTATCCCTGGAACAGTAGGACTGGCATTTGGGGGGCAGGAGGAGGCCCTGGAAGAGCGGGATTGGCATTGGGGGGGCAGGAGGAGGCCCTGAAATGGGGATTGGCAGTACTGCTCTGGGCCTGGTCTGCAGGGACAGCTCTGTCTTCTGGAGCTGCCGGTGGAGGAGACACTTTCCTTGGAATGGGAACAAGGGGTTCCCCACAAAGGGCTTCTTATGGTAGGTAGGAGCTAGGAGCCAGCCCTGTCCCTTTTCTTGTTCTGGGCACGACTGTTCTGGAAGTAGCTTGGCACTACTGGCTGAGCCAAAGTAACTTCTTTGGAAATGGCCACTGCTTGTCTGGTCTGTCAGTCGGACCAGTCCAGCATGGTTACTGGGAGAGGAGGGACTCCTGAGGACCCTGGTGATTTTGTTACCCATCTGTCTGGAGGATTCCCTTCTCCTGGGGCAGGGCTGCTGTGGATGTGTCCTGATCTCCTTGCACAGCGGCTTGAGGGGTGTGGGTGTGCACCCCCTGGAGCAGGCACCTCGTATTCCCCAGAACCCAGCAGCCCCAGGGAAAGCCCTTGCCTGCTGCCTTGGGCTCTCCTCTCTGTATCCTGCCCACACCTGTTGCTGGGTGAGCAGGTTGGATGGGTTTGGGAATCCCACTCCTCACTTGGCCCTGACTCCCACCTTGCTCCCTCCTGGCAGTTCCTGGCCCTTGCCCGCAGGGAGGGGATGGGAGTTTCTCGGGCCAGTGGGTGCTTGCAACACCTGCAGAGTTGTTCTACCTGATTTCCTCACTTTTGCTGCCCCGCTCTTAGTCTTTCTTCAGGGCCTCTGGGATGCCTTTGGGAGTTCCCCAGGCCGTGGGTGAGTCACTGTTGTGTTCGCTGTGGGATGGCAGTTTGTCTTTCTGCCAGGAAACTGGTTCCCAGCAGCTGGCAGGAGGTACCACAGGTACCCCATGCAGGTACCTGGCAGGCTGGTGGAGGGGGCTGGGTGCCCCCTGGGCCTCAGGAGCTGCTGCCATCCCCGCCGTGCTCTGGGCTGCCCGGTGTCACGGCTTTTCTCGATGGCCTCGGTCTGCCTTCTGCACAGGCTCCATCCAGACTTCAGTGAGAGATCAGATGAAGGAGGTGGAAAATCAAAGTTTGCAAGTGAAATGAAGCCCCAAGGGCAGCTCACCTGAGCTGGTAACTGCTCCCTGGCCTGCTGCGACACGTTCCGTCAGAGTTCGGGAGCTGCAGCGGCAGGCTTTGGCGGTTCCTCGTGGAAGCCCGTGTCCCGTGCCCGCTCGGCTCGTGGTGCCCACGTTCCACGGCCCATGTGCTCCTCTGGCTTCTCCCCTCTTCCCCAGACACCGGGTTGGTGTTTGCTGTTTGTGTGTGCTCTTCCACTCAGAGCCCTTCCCAAACTACTAGCTCCGTCTCAGGCCTTGTTACACCGGGAACTGCTGCCCCTGGACTTCTGCCCTTCCCAGGCACCCCGGCACTGTTGATGCTCTTCCACCAGTTGCACGCTAATGGGAAGGATTTATCCCACGGGTATTTCACCAAGTTTCCAGTTCCCACTGTGTTCTCAGATTCCAGTGGTGATCACAGGTGGTTGTTCAGGTCCACCAGCAGAGTACCTGCCAATAGCAGACACATGGTACCGGCCCACACCTGTCATCTTGTCAGGGTTCTCCCACATCCCTGAGATTTGTCCTGTGTCCGTGGATCCCACAGAAGTTCTGGATCTCCCTGCTCCAGTGGAGTGGTGGTGGCTCAGGATTGCCTGTCTGAACCACTCTCTATCTTTGAGAGACTTTCTCTTCTGCCCCCGAACTCGTGGGAGCTTGCCTTCATAGCCTGGTGTGAGCCCTCCTCCAGCCCCAGAGCCCTTCCTGAGGTTTGGCTGTCTGTGGGACATGGGAGGCTCAAAGGCCAGAGTCCTTTGTCACTCAAGGACAGTAACCTTGGCTCCAACACCAGGCAGGCTTACAGCCCAAGGAAAGTTATTCTGGCCAGACAGAAGTGACACACAAGACTGCAGGGAGTAAGTAAAATACAAACCAGGGGGTACCAAATTTCTTCGTTGAAGCTTTAGTGTCCATCACCTGCATCCACAGGGTTTGTTCCAGCTGCTCTGGCAGGAGCTCAGACTCTGTAGCCTCCTCTGAACTGGCTCCTCCCCACAGTCACAGCATCATGAACGTGCTGCCAAGGTCACCGAGACGTGCCAAGCATGGCCAGCAGCTGATCTTGCAGGGGCACAGGGAGCTGGGCAGCCATGCCCAGCTCACTGCTCCATGTGGCAGGTTGTCTGTGCTGCGGCATCCTCCTTCTCTTCCTAACACTTGGAATATTTCGCTTTCTTTGACCTAGTTCACACATGATGAATCAGTTAAACACAGGCTGTGCATGGGTGCACTCGGTGGCCCTGGCTCTCTGCAGCTCTTCCTTCATCACAGCACCTGCGGAACTCCCGTGTGGGTGTTGGATCCGGGATCCACAGGAGCTCTCTCTGTTGAAGGCTCAGAAGTCACTGGCAGGTCACATGTTGCTTTGCCCCTTTGTGTCCCTGGTGGTCCCCCCTTCCCTGGCACTCAGCAGCAGAACCTTCTTGTCCAGCGCAGGGTTCCTCAGCCTGCAGAGGAGCTCCCTGGCGGTGTTCCCTTCTCTGGACAGAGTTCCCAGCCTCTTCTACTTGTGGAAAAGCACAGCCAGACCAGGTTCCCTCTCGTTCTGTGTTTCAGGACTCCAGAAATGTTCCTGTTTCCAGACAGGCTGGGATGGTCTGAGCCACCCACCTGCTCACAGCATGGAATCCCTGTCCTTGCTCTGCCTCCATGAGGAGGAAGCTGAAATGCTGCTTTGGTGGCTCTTTCCTCTCTTAAGTTCTCATTGTGTGTCTTCTCCCATTTCTCTTGTCAAAGATGAGGGGATCCATGGCTTGGGTGAAGGTTGCACCTCTCTCTGAGACCGGGCTGTGGGTCATGGTCGCTGCTCTGCCTGTGCAGCCCCTTTCACACTTCCAACATTCCTGAACTGCTTGTCTGAGAATAAGGTTCTGATCCCACTGGGAATGGGGGGGTCTCTTGTGGAGCCCCTCCAGCAGATCATCACCCTGCGTGGGCTCCACTCCTGCTCAGAGTGTAGGTGGGATGGAGGAAGTCACTGGGCCGCTGATGCCACCACTCTGTGAGCGTGGAGCTGGGAGGAGGCAGGCTGCCCCTTCTGGGCTGCTGGAGCTCACCTGCCCTTCTAAGGGCAGCTCCTCCATGTGTTTCTGAAATCCTGTTCCAGAACTGCCACCGAGCTCGGGCTGCCACGTGCTGTGTCATAGTGAGATGTCCTGGGCTGCAGATCTGAAACGCTTCCATGCAGGTGCTGTTTCTGGCATGTCCCTAAGCTGCTGTCCAGTGGCTGCCCACACTGCTGGCATGGCCAGGGTGGGAGTGAGCGGCCTTGTCTGGAAGGGATGTGTGGGTGATGTGAGTGCATGGCTGCACAGTTGGATCTTCCTCTTGCCGTGAAGTCCAGTGAGGTGCCAGTGAAGCCCCCTGTGTTCCCAGGCGTAGGCCACCACAGCCGTGGCTACGGCGGTCCGCGGGTACGGGAGGTGTGTGCGAGCCCCAGGGTGTGCTCAGACAGACCTCCAGACCAGCAGCAGAGATGGGTTTCACACGGAGCTTGAGCTTGGGATGTGGCACTCCGTGCTTCAGGACACGGGAAAGGTGAAGGCTGGCCTGGGGACACATCCCCACCGGCATCACAGCTGGCCTCATGAGACAGGGATGGATGAGTGGGACTTGGAGCTGGGCAGGCTCTGGGCTGCCTCGCAGCCTCATGTCTGATGGGCTCAGTGGAGAGGAAGGGAATGACTGCCCCAGGAGCGTGACCCTGGTCCTGTGTTCTGGGAGCAGGTGGAGGTGCCCTGGCTGTGCCCCTCTGCTGGGTACAGCTATGTGGGACCCTGCTGCCCCAGGCCTTGTTCCACACCTGTGTCTGGAAGGGCTTCAGCTGGGTTTCTCTGGCCATTTGCTGCCCTTCTCTTTGATTTCAGAACTTGAACATTTTACTGGTGAAAAAACTAGAGCAGAAAGAGAGGAAAGGCTTCCCAAGCCCCTCTGTTGAGCAGGAGCAGTGCCTGGCATTGGTTGTCCGTCTGGGTTGCCCAGAGAGGTTGTGAGCTCTCCATCCCTGGAAGTGTTCAAGGCCAGGTTGAATGGGGCTTGGAACAATCTGGTCTCGTGGAAGTTGACCCTGCCCATGGCAGAGGGTTGGAACTAAATGGTCTTTAAGGTCCCTTCCAACTGAAATGATTCCATGATTTTTTGGATGTCACCCTATCCCAGTCCTGTGCAGCACTCCCTGCCCTGGCATGAGGCCGTGTGGGGCAGGGGTTGTTCCTGCAGTCGTGCCCCCAGGTAGCCTGTCTCTGACCTCTCTGACCATCCGTCTCCTCCTCCAGGCCACCAACGGTGGAGGAGCCTTCAGTGACTACTCCTCCTCTGTGCCCTCCACCCCAAGCATCAGCCAGCGGGAGCTGCGGATTGAGACCATCGCTGCCTCCAACACGCCCACCCCCATCCGCAAGCAGTCCAAGCGGCGCTCCAACATCTTCACGGTAAGCGGCACAGGGAGCCCAGGAGCTCTGGGGTGGGTTTGCAGCAGAGGAGAGGGGAAGGGAGTGGGTCACGGCAGCCTGACCCCACGGGCTCTCCCGCACGGCAGCCCGTGCTGTGCTGGCAGGAGGGCCGGGGATGCAGGAGTGTGCGTGTGTGTGGGAGGGACCTTCTGCGTGTGCAGGGAGCGTGGGGCTGCGAGCTGCTTCAGGCAGAGTGTGCGTGCACGGGGGAGCATCTGGGAGCAGGACATTCCTCACACACGTCGGAGTGTGCAGGGGGGCACTCGTGTGGGTGTGCAGTGCGTGTGAGCTCCTGCTCGGTACAGGGAGTGCAGCTGTGCGTGCACAGCACCAGTGACTCTGCTCATCTGCTCCTTGGGGCCGCACACCCCGAGCGTGGCACGGAGCCCCTGGTCACTGGGCCTCCTGTTTGGTGCCGGTGATGCTGTGCCCAGTGGTGCTGTGCAGAGCTCAGCACCTGGCATGGGGCCCCACTCCCATTCCTGAATCCTGCGTCTGCGTGACTTGAGCAGCGCACGTGGGAGCTGCTGTGGGTGTGGAGGGAGGGAAGACAGAGGGGAGGCAGTGAAGCTGTGGGCCCCACATGGAGCAGGGCACATTTGCAGCTCTCAGCTGTGCTGGTTGCCTTGCAGCCTGCCTCTCTGCACGCTCTCACACCATGCACACGCCGTCCACGCGGTGTGCACAGTCCTGCCCTCACACTCACCCTTGCTCTGAGCACAGCCATGAGTGTCCCCTCACTGTGAGCACACACGTGTCCCTGTCCCGTGTCTAGTGCAGGTGTAGCCTCTGTTCCCTGTGTACGTGTGCAGGCTCCGGCCTTGCTCCTCTCCCCATCTCAATGTGCTTTCCAGCCACCATTGCTCAGCACACTGTGTCTGCTGTTTGTGGAACCGGCCGCCACAAGGCCCTTGAACCTGTTGCACCGTGTCACCCTTGTGACCAGCCGCTATTGCTCTGAGCCCAGACCACACAAATTCAGTGTCCTATGCCCCATTCCTCTCACTGCACCATTGGCGTCCCAGATTCCCCACTCCTTGTGCTGGGAATGTGCCCATCTCCCTTTGCTTCTGACATCCTGGAAGCTTCTGCGCTGACCTCCCGAATACTCTGCATTCCCCCCGGCTGCATCTCATGCACCCCAAGCTCTCTGTGCACGCCCCAGGCCCACGCTCACCCCGTCCGTGTGCTGTGGGCGGGTGGGCTGTGCTCCCCACCCCCTCCTGCCCGCACACACCGCCCCTTGCAGCAGGTCCCTGCTCCCAACGCATGGTTGTTCCCTCACTGCCCTCCCCTCCGTGTGCTCACCCCCTCTCGAATGCGCTGTAGCTCTCCCGTGGCCGTNACGCCCCCCCCCGCCCCGCCGTTCTGTGGCCCGTGCTTGCTGCCGTGCCCCGGCGCGCGGGCGCTCGCGCTGTGCCACCACCCATCCCGCTCGCTGCGCGCCGATGCGTCTGGACTCGCCGCCGGCTCATGTTCACGCTCTGGAGCCCCATGCTCGCTCGCTCGGGGTGGGCACACGCTTGGGGGAGGAGGAGGGCGGCTGGCTGCGGGGCTTACGCTTGTTCGCTGTGGACGTCATCGTGCGTGTAGGGCTCTCACGTGCTCACTCATCCTGGGCTCACGCTTGCTCTCTGCCACGGGCTCACTCGCCGCGGGGCTGGGGCTCACCTCACCTGCTTGCTCGTGTGCTGGTGCACATCCATGGCTCACATTGACGTCTTCACCCATCTGGTCGTGGCAGCAGCAGCAGCTCCCGACACCTCCTGCATTGGGACAGGACCAGGAAGGGCGGGAAGGGAAGGAAAGGGCAGGCTGTTTTCTGCCAGTAGCTTTTCCCAGGCAGGCAGCGCAGGTGTAGCCAGCAGCCCTTGTCCTTGTGGGGTCCCCAGGTAGGCACAGGCCTCTCCGAGGTGCAGTGCTCAGCCCAGCTCTGGGAGCCACTGCGGCCCCAGTCCCGACCTATGCCTGACTCCTTTGCTCATCTTCTCCTCTCCTCCTTCTCCTTTCCTCCTCGTCCTCCCCGTTCTCCTCCTCCTCTTCCTCCTCCTTCTCTTCCTCCTCCTTCTCTTCCTCCTCCTCTTCTTCTCCTCTTCTCCTCCTCTCTCCTGCTCTGGCTCCTCTCCCGCTCCCCTCCCGCTCCCCACTGGATCGCACCCCCCAGGGGGGTCTGCGTGCCCCAGGGCTCCAGGTGGAGACAAACTCTGCGCCCACCCGCGCCTTGAGGCGCCCACCCACTCCTGGCCCCCAGCCCCAGCCCCGACTGCTGCTGCCGCCGGCACCCACTCCGTGGCCTGTCCGTGCTGTCCGCTGGTGCCCATCACTGACAGACTCATGTCCGTGTTCTGAGTATAACTTGCCAAACTCTTTATTCTTTCGATATTTGCAGATATGTGCCACTGTTTCCAACTTTTCATCAACAAAAAGGCCTTTCCAACTCCTTCCAAATTAGAAGATCCAGGTGGTTACACACGGCACCTCTGTACAAATTCTCTCACTTTTCATTGCCTCTCCAGGGCCGGATAAGGGATGGGCACTGGGATTGATCTAAGATTAGAGGCTCGCCCGCCCTCCAGCCAGCATGGGTCCCCCCCTCGGAGACACGCAGGAGCCTTTTAAATCCCCCCAATGTAAAGTCTAGGAAGCGCTGAGACGGCCTGCGCCTGCACTTTAAGCTGGGACATTTCTGGGCCTGCTGGATGCTGTCTAGGCACTGCCCTTTCTCGGGGATGCCAGGCGGACGACCCTCCTGGGACGGGAAGACCTGCAGACCCACCGGGACCGGGCGACAGCCGCGCACGGAGCTGGATGGGCCAAAAGACGCTTTGCTGCTGCCTGCGGGAGCCGCTGCAGCGCCTGCCGCTAGCGCTCCGCTCCTTCTTCCCTCCTGCACCTCTGCAGCCTGCATGGACTCCTGCTCCTTCTCCTCTTCTCCTCGCAGCCGAGCAGCCATCTGTGTCTCTTTAGTTTTCTTCTCTTTCGATCTCTTTGTTTGGTTCTGGGCCCAAAAGCCGGTGAATCGGTGTCCCAGGCGCGCGGGGCTCGTATCCCTTTCTGATCCAAAGCACACGGGGCCCTCCTGGACTGAGGGGGTGTGTAGGACGCTCCAGAGAGACGCTGCCGCTGCCTCCTGCCATTGTTGTGATTCTGAATGTATTGGTTGTGCTCCATGCCATGTATGACTTGGTATTTCCCTCTGTCCTAAGCACTTTGAATGAGTTCTGCTCAACAGACTGTAAATTTCATATTGTATTTATCAGAGTTTGCTCTCCCCGCGGCCCTCGGGCGCTGGTGGGTCCCGCTCTCGCCGCTCTAGACGTGTGGTAGATATTTATTGTCCATGCTCTTTTGTAAGGGGCTGGTATCTCTGCCCGGTGACCTGTGCTACTTTGTATGGTGCAAGTGTGTTACCAGAATAAATCTGTTGGATTAGTAGAGGTGTGAGTTCCTTCACTGCCTGAGCCTCTCCTGCTTCCATCCATGCTCCACCTGCATCCCATGCCATTTCTGTCTGTCGCCATGTCCTGTGTGCCCCACGGGAGGGGGGGCCCACATAGCCCTGCTCTGCCAGGAGGAGGACAGCTCTGCTTGCAGTGGGGGGAGAGGAGAGCTTGCTGGGGGGCTGGGCTGGAGTGTCCCGAGTGTCCCTAGAGGGGCCGGGTGAGGGCCCGGCTGCTCTGTGCGCTGGGAGAGCTGGCCTGGGGGAGAGCACAGTGGTCCGGTCTGGTCTGGAGCCTGCTGGGGACAGGGGACCGAGCGTTCGGTCTCCCGTGCCCAGCTCTAACGCGCCTGTGTCTCTTCTCTTCCAGTCTCGGAAGGGCGCGGACCCGGAGCGCGACAAGAAGGTGCCGGAGTGTAAAGCGGACAGTATTGGCAGCGGGCGGGCCATTCCCATGAAGCAGGTTCGATGCTCCCCCTTCGCCCCGCTGCGGGGGCAGGGTCCGGGCAGCGCGGGCTGGGCGCCTCGGNGGCGGCGGCTGCAGAGTGGTTCCAGCAGATGGCATCCATGCCCCACGCCCGCTGCAGCCCCCGCCGCAGCCTCTCTCTGCTGCTTTCCTGCTCGTCTCCTCTCCTGTTCCTTTCCACTCCTACTCCTGCTCCTGGCAGGATAGGAAGGGGATTCCCCTCCTCATGGGCTACTGCAAAAAGCTGTGAGCAGTGCCCACACTGCGAGCCGTTGGGAATCCAAGGGAGACACTGCTTCCTCCAGCGGCAGTGCATTCTGCTCCTGCCTCCTGGCTTCCAGGGAAGCTTGGACTGCCTGGAACCAACCCAGAGCATTGCCTGCCCCTGTGTCCGTCACTGGCAAACAGCGACGGGTGGTGTCCAAGCAGTGTGGATCAGCTGGATGGTGTTTCCACCAGGATTTCCTTGCCTTACAGGAAAGACTGATCCATACGCTGTGTGGCAGTGCCTGGTTGTGCTCCTCCCTTGCACGTTGTGCCCCCGTTGTGGATTCATTTTCCCCCGACAGTCCCTGCTGGCCTCTCTGTGCCCCACGTGCCCCCCAACACTGCCAGGGCTGAGTTGCACAGGGCCAGTTGTGTCTCTGCATTGCAGGAGTGCTGGGACGTGAGGCAGGAGAGTAGAGTCTACGTCCCCACCAGGTTCTGGCTGCCTGGTACCATTCCATGCTGAGATTCCAAGGGGAAGGACTCAGTGAGGCCAGGCTAGCTGAGGAGTGGAGTGGTGGGTCAGAAGGGAGAGACCTTGCTCACTGCTGGAGCTGCCAGAGCTCCTGCCTTTCCCCGCCCATGGAGTAATGCTGCGGCAGGTTTGTGCAGGGCTCTTGGTGCCCCAGGCAGGGGGGTGTGCTGAAAGGAGGGTGGTGCTGGGAAGGCAGCATTGGGAGGGTCGGCTCTGGGGCCAGAGGGAGCAGGGACAGGAGAAGCAGTGCCAGGGTGGGGGCTGTGGGGTCCCACACGTGGTGGTGCCCAAGTTTGGCACAGCCCCAGCAGGAGGAGGCAGCCCAGCTGCGTGCTGGGCCGTGCCCTGCCCTGGGTGGCACGGGGCCTGTTGGCGTGCAGTGGGTCGCTGTTTGTGGTGGGTCCTTGTTGGTGTGCGGGGTCATCGGCCCGAGGGGGGTTGCTGAGTGCGGTGGGTCGCCGGTTTGCAGTGGCAGTGCCCATGTGCTCTGCTTTGGGGTCAGCCCAACCCGGGCAGCAGGGGAGGCGGTGGGTGGCGGTTCTGTGCTGAGGTAGGGGGGGCTGAGAGTCGAGCAGCTGGAGCCCTCGGTGAGAGCTGACTCGGTTCCCCAGAACCTGCTGCTGCCTGCCGGAGGGCTGGTCCTGGGAGGGCCCCTGCCCCGCCTTCCTCCCCCCTTCCCTCCCTGACAGCCTTTCGTGCCTGGACCTTTGGGTTCTGCTTTCCAGCATCTCCTTCCGCTCAGCAGGGCAGGATGATTGCCTTACCTGCTCCTGTGTGTCCGCGCTGCTGACAGGGCCTGGCCTTGCCTGGTCTGCCAGAGGCTCTGTTGGTTTAGTGGGAAAAAGTCGTTCCATGCTGTAGGCAGAGCAGTGCTGTTCCTGTGTGAAATGGGGAGAACTGGGACCAGTGGAGGCCCAGGTCTGCAGACACAACCTGTGCATCCTTTCTGGGCTTTGCAAGGCGGAGGAGATGCCAAACTGCTGCCTGGTTCAGGACTAAGTGGAGGGACCAGTTCAGGCAGCGGCAGCTCACAAGGAGAGCCTGGAGCAAAGAGTTCCCATGGGAGACTCAGGTCCATGCTGGATTCAGGACTGGCACCTCCTGTAGCCAGAGTTGGAAGAGGTGATTTCACAGAGATCAGAGATCCTGGCAGTGTTTTTACAGGAACATACATGGGGGAAGTGGTGTTGGACAGATGGACACTAGCTTGTGCCAGCAGGTAGCCACATGTGGCTTGTGGGGACAGGGTTGTCAGGGGGTCCAGAGTGAGGTTAGCACTGCAGTTGAGCACATTTCTGCCGTGGCCCTACGCCACAAGGAGTGATGGCTTGGTACCACCAATGGGGAGAGGAGCTCCCAGGAGCTGTAGCTCTGTGTCACTAAGACTCGGGACAGGGGATGGTCACTCTGGTCTCTGGTATGGACCTGCCCCTTCTGGAAGATGGTGGAAGTCTCATTGCTGACTGTCTCTGAGAGGCAGTGGGAGAGTGGGGCCTTCAGTTAGTTTTCCTCTTAGGCCGCCCAGTGGTCCTGCCCAGCCGTAAGAGCAGAGAAGTTGGTGGGTTTGGGGCTGGGAGTGGCAAATGTGCAGGATCTCCTGCCTGGGTCTGTGGCCAGCATTGCCCTGTTCGCATCCCTTGGCACGGGCACTGCTGGGCTGGCGTGTTCGGCGCTGGGGCTGCTGGCAGCTCACCTCGGGAGCGTTTGGGTTCCTCTGCTTGGAAGAACGAGGCTGGTCCGTGCTTACATTGCCACCCGGCAGCTGAGGGCAGAGACTGCTATGGGGCAGCGGGCTCCCCCATGGCACCCACGGCTGCAATCACTGCGATCCACGGTCCCTTGCTGGTCTCTGTGAGGACACAACAAGCATTGGGAAGTGCTGTCAGCCCTCCTCAGCATGCGAGGCCTGGGGTTTGCATGGAGCCAGGAGGCAGGAGGCTGGGCTGGGTGCTGCAGAAAGGAGAAACACTGGGGAGACTTGGCTGAGGAGGGATGTGTGTTGCTGCTACAGGGTGCTTGGTTGTCACTTGTCACCACCTTCTCCAGCACAGCACCTCTGGGTGACCTCATCTGGTCTCCCTTATGCACATCTGGAAAAGATGGAGCTCCCCAAGGGGATAGGTGAGACTGGGGGTTTTGGGGCCCCCCCACACCTGGGACAGCACCTACGCGCCCTCCAGGCAGCTGGTGCCTCTGCCAGGGCTGCTCTGTGCCAGGGACTCGGGGTCCCGCAGTGTCCTTTTGGTGATGGTCCTGCAAGGCTGGAATAGCTGGACGCCTGTCTCTGAGAAGTGGGTTAATTAGGCCGGGAGACGAAGCTTCCTCAGCTGTTTGTTACCAGGAATGAGCTCCTAATTGCACATCTACCAGATCTTTCTGGGAAGGCTGCGTGGAGCGTGCTGGCAGCCCGGGGGTCCCCTGGCCCCTGGCCTGGCTCTGCTCGGGCCGTGCACTCCAGCAGGGCCCAAGGCGGGTGACTCCTCCTCCTTGGGAGCTGGGATCATGCTGGGAGCTTAGATTACATTTAAATTGCCATTTGCATTTTCCAATCAATACGCGACTTCACAATTAAGTTTGGTGTTAAAATTCTTAGCAAAAAGTGAGTGGAAGGGAGATTTGTGGAGTAAACGAGTCCTCTGGGGGCCATCGCCGCTCCCTGCTTCATTACGCTGCATATTGCTGCTGCTGCTTTTCCTGTGCACCAGCACAGCCCAGCGCGGCGCAGAGCCGGGCACGGCCCACGGAATGCCGGGAAGGGGATGAGGAGTGGGGAGAGGAGAGGGTCGGGCTCTCCTGCCCTTCGTCTCGGGCACCTCCTTCCCTTTGTGTGACACAGGGAGAAGCTTGTGGAAGAGTTATTTCCTGTGAGTCTTCCCACGAGGTGCAGAGGGAGGTTGAGGAGCACGCGAGGAGCCTGGCTGGGAGCGTGCACAGGGGCATGGGCGGACGGCCTCAGCCCTGGGTTCTTCCCACTTTTGGACTCCTGTTCCTTCTGGCCCGCAAAAAGGGGCTGTGGTGCTGGGTCCTCCTTTCTGGCTCGGAGTTTGGTTGTGCTTCAGTTTGCCAAGTTGCAGGTTTGAGGCTGACCTAACTGCAGCCGAAGTGTTCTCTGCAGGCAGCACCTGTTTGGCGCAGGCTGGGAGTGCTGGAGTAGGTGTTTCATAGCATCAAGGTGCATCAGGTTGGAGGAGGAGAGNGAGGAGAGGAGAGGAGAAGCTGTTCTGCAGGATGTGTGGGCAGGTCAGGCTGTGGAACTGAGCCAGGTCTAAAGCCAGAAGGGGATCATCATGCCCAGAAGAGATCACTGTGTCCAGAAGGAATTGTCACGCTCAGAAGCCAGAGAATTCCACACAGTAACTTTGAGTTCGATCTGTAGCTTCAGCCTGGTCTGGAGCAGATTTCTTTGAAAGATACTGAACAGATGTTCTGAATTACAGAGAATTCACCATTTACCTGAGTGAGCTGGTGGATGTTCAATTGACTTTGTATGGGAGGAGGAACAATCATTTTCATGCACGGTGTGGGAAATGTATGGCCCAGCTGTGGTGTTAGGACAATTTTGGGTAGGTCCAGAGCCAGGGTGCGGAGAAAACACAGGTACCGCGAGCTGCGTGTGGGAGGATGGCACACAGGACCAGGCAGCCGTCCTGCCCCTGGCACGGCATGGCTGCCACCTCATCTGGGAGGTGCAGGGGCATCAGGATCCCATCTCCAGTGGGGAGGAGCAGTGTCCATCACTGCAGGCTTTGTGAAGAGGTTGGAGTGACGTGGTACGGCTGAGCCCATCCAGGGAGGGGGGGCTGAGGTGACCTCCCAGCACTCGTGCAGCTCTGCTTCACTGTGGCAGTGTCACAGGTGGGAGTTAACTCTGCCCTGTCTGACCCCACAAGTGCTGCCCCACTGAGGCACCTTTCCCACAGAGCACTGGGAGCTTGGGAGCTGCGTGGTGATGGCACATCCAGCCCAAGAGCTCACACTTGGGCTGCTCCCACCCAGTCCCTGTGCAGGACCAGCCCTGACAGCCCACTGCAGGGTCCTGCCACCTGGCCCCTGAGCAGGGTTGTGCCTGCTGTCCTCAGCAGCTCAGTTTGCCCAGTGAGGAGGCAGTTGGGGTTAAGGACCAGTCACTGCACTGATTTACACCATTCAGTTGCCACAGTACCTTTAGGTTTTCTGGTTTTATGTTTTCTTGGAGTTCATTTGAGCAAGACGTTGATGAACTGGTCTGAGTCAGATGCAGGTGGGCTGGACCTCTGTAAGTCCTTCTGTTGGACACAGCTTTGCCATTTATAACCACACTTGTTCTCAGACATGGATGTGTTTTGAGACCTTGCCCTTGACTAGTTCTCATTCCATCTATTACAGGCTCTATGGATTTTGTACAGCTGGTGTTTTAAGGGTGCTGCTGCTCAGTTAAAGACCTGACAGAAAGCTAAAAACACTTGTCAGCACAGTCTCTCCTGCCATCAGATACTGTGTTTTACCCAAGGTAGAACCAGGCTCCTCTAATGTCCTGTTGGCACTGGCCGGCGCTGGCTGCTCTGCTCTCCTCTCGTTCTTTGCCCATCACTCTTTGCCATAGCTTTTCCATAGATTTGCTTGGTGTGAGCATCCAGCCGTGATTCCAAGGGTCGTTGCTTGCCCCCTGTCAGATCTTGGCAGAGCAGGAGCTGTCGGTCAGCTGCCACATTCCATGCCACGTTCCCATCAGCATCTTCTGACTACTACTGAGCGAGTTCTTCAGCTCATTTCCTTTGAGCCCTTGAGGGTGAGGTATCAGATCCTGGCAAGGGATCCGATCCTGGCAAGGGATCCGATCCTGCCCACACGCAGCTTTGCCCTAGCCACTCTGTTTCGCTGTCTCGTCCCTGCATGTGCAGGAGGCAGTTCCTTTTCCTGCTGTTGGCTGCCCGAGCACCGAGCTGGAGTGGTCACGGGCACTTCTGCCTGTTCTGCGCCGTTCATCGCTGATTTCACGGTCACGTCTGGCAGTGTTGTCCCCCTGCGTGCGCCAAACCCCACTTTGTGCTGGGCCTTTGCACTGTGCAGGCGCAGCAGCTCAGTCTCCAGGCACTGGGATGGGGCCCCCAAATATGCCGAGGCTGGCAGGGCTGAGACTTTCTGCCCAGGTTTTTGAGGAGGGGCTGGCCCGGGGCCCAGATTTTTGCCACATTAGGAACAGGCAGTCTGGGTGTCTGTCCAGACAGCACTTTCGGAGGGCCCAGGCCCGACAGTTGGTAGATCCAGCTTTTTTCCAGACTCTGTTATTCATTCCTACTTTTGTCCCCTCGCGCTGTCCTTCCCTGCCTGCCGACAGAATGCTTGATGTCCTCTCCCCGCTCCAGAGCCCTTGCACCTGGTGTCTTGCCCCAGCTTCCTTCTCCCTCTCCACCTCGGTCCTTACCTGGTACATGATGAATTGCTGCTGGAGGTAGATTTCCTGAGGAGGCAGGAGTGGATGGGGAGAGGATGAGGAGGGTCTGTGCTCTGAGCCTTGGTTCAGATCAGTGAAGTTAGTTCTGGGTTACCCTGGTGGGGAGAGGGAGTTCAGCACACGCGAGTGCAATCATTTCCTGGCCCTGGGAGCGTGTTGTGCCAGAGACAGCGGGGTGGGGCTCGTGTAAAATCCTGACGAGAAAAGGCCAGACCCTAACTCTCAGCTGCCCAGGACCTGCACTCCCTCCTGCGACGTGTCCCTACTCTGTTTGACAGCTCTCAGGATCACAAGCAGGCGAGAAAATGTGCATCCCCTGGGAGACCTGTATTTGGAGTGTTGTTTCTCAATCGGCCCCTGCCTGTCCCCAGTTTTCCCTGCCTTGACTATCCCTCTGTGCTTTGGGTGGTGGGAGAAGGTCTGGGAGCAATCTGTGTCTGTGGTAGGGAGGTTGGCTCCTGCCCTGTGTGGGCACTGCCCTTCGACATTTCTCAGAGGCAGTGGTTTGGGACACCAGGGGATGTGATGGGTCCCTCAGAGGCCCTGGACACTGGCATTGGCATGTGGAGACCCTTATCCCTGACAGGGAGGGGGCTGTCTGTGGGGCCTGAGGGGTTGGTGAGGAAAGGGTGCAGCCCAGAGGAATGCTGTGGGAAAGCCAACCTAGAAGATGCTTTCTTGAGTCCGCTCATTGTTTCTTCTCAAAGACAGTCTCCAAGGGGCAGTGCTGGAGCGCAGCGTGAGGTGCCTGGACCAAACACCATCTGAGACTCGACTCCTCTCTTCTAGGGCATTCTCCTCAAACGCAGCGGCAAGTCCCTCAATAAGGAGTGGAAGAAGAAGTACGTGACGCTGTGTGACAATGGGGTCCTCACCTACCACCCCAGCCTGCACGTGAGTACTGGGCTGAGTGGAGGAGCAGGGCTGTCCTTCATGCTGTGGCTGCTGCTGCTGCAGGTGCTCTTGCAGCAGCCATCACGGCAGAGGAGGCTGGGGAAGAGTTTGGTAGCAGATGGAAGTTCTGGGCTCTGCCCTATGCAGGAGTTCAGTGTTGGCCACCTCCAAGGCAGCATTTTCAGCAGACCTGGTTTTTGCCAGGGTCTGGAGGAGACTCCCTCTCCTGCAGGCTGTTTGTTCAGTGCTAGGCTGGTGGAGACACTGGATTAGCTGGGGAGCTGCAGTTCTCTCCTGTTTGCCTGCTCAGTCCATTAAAGCGGGGCCTACGCTGCAGCCGGACGAGGAGCAGGCAGAGAACTCTTTGCAGCCGTATCTGATGGTGCCATTTGGGTGTGAAATAATTTTCCTGGCTGCTAGGTGTTGGGTAATGGAGACGAGGTGCCTGTGCAGAGCCTGCCGAGCTGAGCTGCCGTCGGTGCAGCTCTGATCCTCCTCGCCGCTTGGCTCGGGCACGCAGCTGCCGCCCCATCCATCTCTGTCGCCTCCCCACTGTGGGGCTAATGGCTTCTTCCCTATTCCCTCTTGAGCACAGTTTGCTGCTGCGGCAGCAGCCACGGACAGACACACCTGTGACACAGGCCCAGCACCTCTGCCGAGGGCGTACTGCCACGGGACAGACAGACGGGCAGTGGCGGGGGGGCACAGGGTGGTTGAGGGGGCTGCAAGGAGAACGAGGTGCTGCAGCTCTTGTGAATGTTCCCAGGCCCTCCGTCTGTCCCTGATCTCCTCAGATGTGTGGTGTTGGAGTGCCCCGAGCCTCAGAGTCTTTCTCCTCATCGTTAACCCTGCACCCTCACTGCAGGGTTTACCGTGCTGAGTATCCAGCTCCAGAGCCCCTGGACCCTCCTGTCCTTGAACTGGAGACCCAAGCATTGCATTTCTTTTCTCTAATTTGTTGGAGCTTTTTCTCATAGTCCTCAATCCCCCATACTATGCTGTGGTCTGCAGTTCTCTAATTTTGTAACCCCAGTTTTTGGTCCTTGGAGCCCCAGACCAGGAGGGAGTGGCTGCTGCTGCCATCTCTGCGTGTGTGCTCACCTGTGCCTATGGGCTTATCATAGTTCCACCGTGGACTGCTGTTACCATCAGCTGCAGAGGCAAAGCAATTCCTGGGCTGCTGTTTAGCCACTCCCAGATGCTGCTGCTGCCACACACCAGGTTTCTCTCCTTTTTTCACCATTCCTTCCTCAGGGGGTGATCGAGATTGATGCCACTCGCTTTCCTTCCTGCACGTCAGGGTTTCATTTCATTACAGCGTTGCCCCGGGAAAAAATCTGGTTTGCTTCCAGCTGGTGCCACTGGCGATCCACAGCCCGTTGCTGAGGGTGGTACGAGTGGGGCCTCTCCTGCCCAGTTTCCACGGGGAGCTCTGAACCTTGCACCTGAGATAGGAGCTGTATCGCCTGAGGTGTTTACCTACAGCGAGGCTGGATTACACATGGGCACAGAGCCTGGGGCTGCCCGGCCTGTGTGCTGCAAGGCTGGGGTTCTGCGTGCTCACCGGTGGCACTGCCTGCCTAGGAACTGGGGAGAGTGCCCCACTGTGTACTGCAGTTTTGGCAGCATGCTGTTGGGATCAGCCAAGCCTCTCTGCCTCCCTTTCCCTCTGGTGCCTGGTGTACCACCTGCTTGGAAGGGATAGATGCAGGGACAAGCAGGAGGAAGAGGTGGTCCAGAGGAGGATGTCCCATTGTATCTGCTCCTCCTCATCTTCCACAGTGAATCAGGAGGTGCTGTGGTGGATTTGGGCCCTGTGGGCAAGGCAAAGCTCCCATGTCCTTTCACAGGATGACACGAGCAGAGCACGTCAGGGATGGAACAAACCTGTGCTCCCGAGGATGGGCATGTGCTCTGCCATCACTTCAGTGTGGCAGCAGAGCCCAGGCTGGCTGCTGAGGGGAGCTGTGGGCTGGAACAAACCACTGAGCGTCAGCCAAGGGGACGTGCAGCATTCAGTTCTTGCCATGGGATGGGAAGTCTCAGCTTCTTCCCTGCCTGTGCTGCCATGTGTCTGGGGGACGGCAGAATTCTGGGTGCAGCAAAGGGGTCCCTGAGGGCAGGCTGGGCCTTGCAGAAAGAGTCTTCCCTGTCCATCGGGATGTTCAATGCCCCAGGGCATTTTTGTGCTCTTTTTCTGTCCCAGTGGCTGTTCCTTGGCACGAGTCAGGGCAGTTCCTGGCTTGTCTTCTCTTCCATCTCTGTTACATTCTCTCCTTGTCCCTCCTGGGATGGGTGTTGGGACACCCGAGATCAGCAGCTCCAATTTCTTTCTCCTCCAGTGCGCATCTGGCCAGGATGTGTCCGTGCCCCATTGGATGGAGGTCAGGTCCTGGCTCTGGCAGTGCTGATTTTACCAACCAAAGCTTCCTGGTGGAGCTCTTCATCTGTTTTTGGGAGTTCATCACAGCCTATTTCTGGGTCTGGGTGGTGGCACCTCCAGCCCAACTTGAAAGTTTCCTCAACAGGAGTCAGCCCTAAACTCCGGGTTTGCAGTCACAGGCTGGCGAAGCGTGTGCTGGTCAGCTGGCCCTGGCCCTGGAATTGCTGTCCTGATGGAAGCAAATCTGCCTTGACCACCAGCCCGGACTCGTGCTCGGGAGCTGTGCCCTGAGGTGCCACCTCTGCCTCTGCAGCGGAGCCGTTGGTGGTTTCAGGGACAAGCGGGATGCCTGGAGCTGGAGGCAGGAGTGCCGGGGCCTGAGCCCCGGGTTCAGCAGGGCTTTCCTTGCTGCGTCTGTGTTTTTACCTTTCTGTGAGCGTGTTCAGCGACAGGGAAAGAACAAGTTGTGTGAAGGGCCTGGTGCAGTTTCCCATCACTTCCCCAAAGCCTTGGAGAGAATTCTGCTGCCGGGAAGGTGCGTGGCTGAGCCCAGGCTCGCCGGCCGCGCTGCACAGAGCCAGGGAAGCAGCTCCCATTTTGCAGCCAGTGGAGCCATTCACACAATCACCTTCTGTTAATTCTATCTGCAACATCAATTAAATTGTTTGTAGAAACTAATTGAATGTGGCTTAATCACACATCTTAATAGCTTTCCACGCTTTGAACTCGTTGTTAATTCCAGTAATAAAATGAAATGAGAGAACTGGCTGGGTAATTAGCGAGGAGGCTTGGGAAGAAATTGCTGTTTTATGGTGGGTAATAAAAGCCGAGCGCCAGTGACCGCTCGCTCCGGCAGGCAGCCGGCGACCGCGGCAGTTGTGCTGAGTGAGGGAAAATCCTCCAGCCCCTCTGAGGGTCCCTGCCCAGGGCTGTCACCAGCCCTGCGCCCAGCTGGGAGCAGCTTGGTGTGGTGTTTGCGTACGCTGGTGGTCTCAGAGTCACCCAGGGTACTGGATGGTGAGTGCCAAGGGTTGAGGCCAGGCTGTCTGGCCCCTGGGAGCATGGGAGGGTGTGCTGCCCCGTGTCTGGGGTGTGCTGTGGGGACAGGATGCCCGCATGGGGGTCAGCAGAAAGAGAGGAGTTCAGACCAGGGCGTGAAGGTGCCGTTGGGAGACTGTCACCCTTGCAAATAGTCACCTGAGAGCACAGAGCATGGCCTGTGCAGCCTCTGTCACCTGCTTTTGGGTCCAGGATGGGAGGATTGTTGCTCCTGGACTGAGCTTGTTCATGTCTTTATCTTCTCGGATGTAGAAGCAGACAGGGACCATCTCTGAGTTAATATTTTTGGTGACCTCCTTGTGAACTGGAGTGAACCCAAGCCCCCCACAGCAGCCACAAGCTCACCCTGGACAGCTGTGGCTCCTCTCCTGATGGCAGACAGGAGCCCAGGGATGGTGTCCCCACCTCCCTGTTCTCCCAGAGTCTTGAGCTCCAGTGCTGGTCCCTGCTCGTCCTGGACCAGCAGTTCCCCTCTGTAACGTTGGTTGGGTCTTCCCCTTCTGCGGGCACAAGCCTGAGGAGGAGTTGGCCTCATCAGAGAGGGCTGGGGCAGAACCACGGTGCGCCATGGAGCAGGGAGGGGTGGGAGGCACAGGAAGGGACAATGCTCGGGAGAGATTGGCAGTCTGCACCCTCATTCTGACTGAAAGCTGAGATGCTGTTGGGAGACAGGGCAGAGTGATAGTTACAGTCTGCACATGGGGTTTTGGCTGTATAATAAATTGTGTACCAGAGGAAATAGTGGAAGCACCAAGTTTGGAATAATAGGAAGCTCTGCAGGTGAATGAGCAAGGGAGTTACCTGAGTTCTGTTGGTTTGGGTTTCTCTTACCCCAGCTGTGACCTGAGAGGGAATTTCTAGGAATCCCACTGCTTATACTGTACTTATATTATATTATATTATATTTATTATATGATATTATTAGCTGTTGCAGTTGAGTGCTGAGATTAAACAAGGGGTGATAGGGAGGAGGAAGTGCTGGCCACCTGCGTGCCCTTTGGCTCCATCTGATCACTGATCCCCAGTCATGCTTTCCCAAATGGGCTTGTCCTGGCATCTGACAGGGCTTAGTGCTGATCCTGAGGGTGGGGGAGCTGAGTGTGGGTGGCTGGGGCAGGGCTGATCCTCCACCCTTGTGCCTCTCCGCTCCAGGACTACATGCAGAACGTCCACGGGAAGGAGATCGATCTGCTGAGAACTACGGTGAAGGTCCCGGGCAAGCGGCTCCCCAGGGCCACGGCGGCGGCAGCGCCCGGCGCCAGCCCCAAAGCCAACGGGCTGGCCAAGGAGCGGAGCAGCTCGCAGCTGGCAGGAGGCACAGGTAGGAGCTGGTGTGGGTGGCACAGAGCCAGCGGCCGTCCCTCCTGTGGTGCCTCAGCAGCCCTGGGCTTTGCTGAGCTGAGAGCAGAGCCCCTTCTGAGGTGCCCTGCGTTCACCACCCTCGGGAGTCCCTTCGGTGGGCGTTAGCATTTCTGTGCAGGTCCCAGGTAAGCTGCTCGTAGGATTTTGTGCTGGTTGGTGTCCAGGAGAGAAGAATGTCAAAGGGCTTAACTGGCAGTGTGAACCCCTGAGGAATTTCCTCACCCTGAGGAGAGCATTGAGGCTGGTGAGCTGCTACACATGGTGGAAGCTGCTGCTCTGTAAACCAAAGGAAATCCCAGCTAGGGTGGCTCTTGGTCCCTGACAAGTTGTCTTCTATTTCTTTATGGTTTTGGGACCCTATTTCCTCCTCACTTTCCCCGGGAGAAATGGTGAAGATCTGGTTTGGGATCATCACTCTGTGTGCACATTGAAGCGAGGCAGTTGCCCCAGAGTGTGGTGAGGTGGGGTGGGAGGCTGGCAGCCCCCCGGCCTCTCACGGAGTTCCTGCCATGCTCCTCCTTGCTGCTGCTGCCACGGGAGGTTCTCACCCTGCCTGGGGGAGCTGTTGAACTTGAGGCCTTCCTGCCCCCACTTCCCAGGGCCTTCACTTTGTCCTTGGGGCTGGTGTCCTTAGCCAGGGTGGGCTGTTTCCACCTGCCTTCTTCCCAGCTAGCTGTTGGCACAGCCTGGTGCGCAGGTTATGGAAGACACTCTGTTTGGGATGCTGAGGGAGTGCTGGTGGTGCTGCTGACCACAGAAATCCTTCCAAATCCAGTACTGCCACTGAGGGGGAGCTTGGGTGACACATCCCCATCTTGTTCATTCCTGCTCAGCCCCGTGGCCGGGGTGCTGTCAGCACAGTGCTTCAGAGCGTCCCAGGGCTGAGGGGAGGTGGGATGCAGCTGGGGGGGAGTGTCAGGAGCTGGTGGAGTCCTTGGCATCACACCCCGACACGGGGAACGGAGCACAGTAACATCTCTGCTCACGTGGTGCTGAGGAGGACATAACGAGCCCTCCCAAACCCAAACTGCTCTTCCTGTCAAGTCAGAAGTCGTCTGTGGATAAACCATCTGTCCTGACCAGGGCTGCGAGCTCTGCCTGTTCCTTGCCATGGCTCTGCACTGTACACTGACGCTCCTTCACCACCACCAGCACACACACTCAGCCTGCCCCAGCGTGGAGACAGTTCCTGATCCTGGACAGGGACACTTCTCTGCCTGCATGGCAGAGGTGCCCTGTCTGAGCTCTGACTTAGCAGAGGTATCAGAGCTGGGGGAAGGATTCAAACCACAGAGGAGCTTATGCTGATGTCAAACCAACTGCTCACATAGCCCCATATCCTACTTCCAGCAGTCCTCTCAGTGCTGTTGGGCTCGCAGGAGCAGGCTGGGATGTGCCTGGATTGCTGATCACCGGAGAGCCGGTGCCAAGGAGCGAGTACGGCATGAGGCCCTTCAGGCTGGGTGACAGAGCTGGGGCAGACGCAGTGCGTGGGGACTGCACCTGGAGCAGCTTACACGGGAGAGGAGGTGCAGTTTCCTAACGGGGGAAATGAATGTTGGAAAAGTTGATCTGGAGAGCAGTTGGACTTTGCACTGCCTGACACCTTTAGAATGAGACCATTCTAGTCTCTAGTCCAGCCTGTGGGTGTTGCTGCGCGTGTGTGTGCAGGGGGTGGGGGCAGGGGGTTCCCACGTGGGGCCTATGGATTTGGGATCCCCTGTTGGCTGTCTGCCCCCGGGCCCTTGAGCAGAGCAGTGCTGTGGGCTGCCCAGAGTGCGTGTGTCCGTGTGGGGCTCAGCACTAGGACAGCAGCTTTAAGCACGTGTTGTGTGTCTTGTCTTGGCTCAGGCTGTGTCTGCAGTGTCAGAAAGGTTTTTCTCCTGGTACACAACCAGTAAAGGCTTTTCTGAGGAATTTTTTCATCTTGCTCTGATGCCTCCAAGCCCAATAGCAGTGGATGCAGTCACCAAGTGCACTGATGGGACACAAACCCTTTGAGGTGGTGTGCTCTTATCCGTGAGCAATGCCCAGGGCTGGATTTGGGGTTGATGGAGAATCTGCCAGGCTTCAAATTAGCAGTGACCTCACAGTTTTGCCACCTTTGGGACTGTGGGTGAGACTGTTACTGGATCCACTGGGCATCTCTCATCTGACATGTGTTTTGGGGACTGGAGAGGAAGCACTTCAAAGTTTGCACTTCTTTGCCAGTTGCAAGTTAGTCTTCAGAGGACACAAACTTTGGAGACATGGGGGATTTGCTGTCTTGCCCCAGGAGCCTCTGGGCAAAACCAGGTGGCCAGTGATTAGAGTTCAGAGCAATTGTTTGTGGTTCCTCTGTGACCTGAGCTCTGCAAAGGTGAGTGAGTGTGTTGGCTGATGTCCACTGCACACACAGTCCTTACCTGGGGCGAGGAAAGACCAGGGACACAGAAGGGAGAAGAAGAAAAACGAAACATCTCACCTTGCCCTGTATGTGGATGAAGTACATGGATGCAGTGCTCTGGTGAGGATTCAAAATAACTCCAAAGCAGGTATAGACAGCTTCAAGCTAAATACAGTGGGAATGAGGAAGGGACTTGTGTTTGTGAAACCAGTGGGGGCTCTGAGCTCATGATTGTGCCCCAGTATTTAAACCATTCAAGAAGGCAACTTTACTGTAATTAAACTTGGGTTTATTTTAGGTTGGATGAGTTCCTGTTGTCCAGAGGAGGCCATGGAGATGTTCCAAGGGCTGAAGTCCCTGTCCTATGGAGATAGGCTGAGAGAGCTGGAGGTGCTAACCTGGAGAAGAGAAGGCTCTGGGGAAGACCTTAGAGCCCTTCCAGTGTCTGAAGCTGGAGCGGGACTTCGGACAAGGGCCTGGAGTGACAGGACAGGGGGGAATGGTGTTGTACTGAAGGAGGGGAGGTTTAGATTGGATATTAGGAAGTTCTTCCCTGTGAGGGGGGTGAGGCCCTGGCACAGGGTGCCCAGAGAAGCTGAGGCTGCCCCATCGCTGGGAGTGTCCAAGGCCCGTTCGGACAGGACACTTGTTGGAGCAACCTGGTCTGGTGGAAGATGTCCCTGCCCATGGCAGGGGATGGAGCTACAGTGGTTGGGCTGGAGAGGGCAGGAAAGGAATGAGCCAGAGCTCACAGGTGCTATGGCCTGAAGGCAGGTATTCACTGGAGGTGTGGCACTGCTGGGTCAGGTATCTCCTTCAAATCCCTGCTGCTCCTCTTCTTGCTGGAATGTTGCTTCCCTTGCCCTCTTCCTCACGGCCCCCCAGGTGCATCCTTGCCATGGTTCATCAGGCTCACCTACCCTTGTGCTGTGCTGCTTCACATGTTACTGGCTCAAGGAACGAGGACAGCTCGTATCAAAGTGCAGATGGATGGAAAGGTACTTCAGTGGGGAGGACAGATGGTGGCACAACAGTGTCAGTCAGCACAAGAGCCTAGCCTCAGCCCAGCTGAGCCCTGGGTTCTTGCTTCACAGAGGTTTGTAGGGACCTGCTCCGAAGTGTTCGCAAAGGGGAGACGGGCGGGAGGTACTGGAACCGTGACACCTGTGCAGGTTCGTACATGGCACGGACCACAGCCCTGCACGGAGCCCCTCGGTGGTGTCAGAGGATGCCGAGGAGAGCTGAGCACCAGGAAGCCTGCCTTGGAGTGGGAAGTGAAGAGAAGTGAAGGAAGAGGCTGCAGCAATGCTGAGATGGCTGTGGTTGCAGGCAGCGATTGGAGGTGTTTCCAGCAGCAGAGATGGGACTGAAGGAAACAAACGTGGGGGAGCCAGAGCACAGAGTGAAGGGAGCAGGCTAAAGGGGAAAGTTCTGCTCCACTCTGTGGGGATTCTCCAGCTTGCTGAGGACCGTGAGTCTCCCATGGGGTGTGCTGCCAAGGGGTGCAGGCGAGCAGACGGCAGGGGAGGCTGAGCAGGATGGGCCAGTCGGGCTCAGCACGGAGGTGTGAGCTCGAGCTCTGGAGGGTTTCAGGTGGGGGCTGCTGCTGGTCAGTTCCCTTCCGCCCGAGGAACAGTCTGCGTGGTCTGCCACGTGTGTCGGGCTGGTGCCAGCGTGAGTCCTCTTCCTCCTCCTGCTTCTGCAGCACCACTCCTGCACCTCCTCCAAGGAGAGCGTTTTCCAGAGTGTGTGCTGGTTGTGGGAGGCACTGCTTGGCGTGCAGGGCTTGGCTGATGCTCTTGTTTGCTCTGAGGTGACGAGGGTCCAGCTGTCCCTGGCCGAGTTCTGTGAGCTGGCACCGACTCTTGGCTGCGCAGCAGAGGCCGGGGAGCCCTCGGTGCCGAGCGTGGCAGCGCGCCTGTCCCCGGCCTCTGCGCTGGCTGGGGTGGTGGGAGGGAGCCTGTGCTGGCCTCAGCCCCTCCAGACGTCGGGATGGCAGGGGACGGCGCTGGGTCTCCAGGCAGCTCGGGGTCTTCGCCGGGTTCGTGCTGACGCCTGACAGCTCTCTCGTGGCTTCTGGAGCGGATGGCCGGGAGCATTTGCACGAGGCAGGCGGGCGGAGAGCTCGGTGCCGGTGCTGGTGCCGGGGCAGCGCCGCGGTGGCAGGGCCCCCCCC
>VWZW01000658.1:89881-176726 GCA_013397115.1 Edolisoma coerulescens | reverse complement strand
TGGCAGGGCCCCCCCCGCCAGGCCCGTGCCCCCCGATGCTCTGCCTCTGCAGAGTGAGGGATTGGCTCCCCCAGGCCGGGGTTGCTGAGCCTGCTGTGATCATGTCACGTCGGGCTCCGTCGATGTTAACATCTCATTATCTTTGTTACTGTAATTACATTATCCGCTGCTTTATGCAGAATTATTCTCCGAGGACTAATTGATGGATCCATGTTTAATTCATTAATCATTAGCATCAAATTCGACAATTACAGTGCACACTGATTGTGGAATTTCAAATGTAATGAGGGAAGAATTAACAAAGAAAAGGGAAAACCTGTTTCCCTGGCACACCGCTGCTCGCCGTGGGGGACAATGACATTGAGGGAAGAAGAGCAGTGAGAGCAGGGTGGTGCAGGTCATGGCAGACAGGAGGCTGCTGGATCATCTCCTGCCTTTCTCCTGGTTGTGGCTGCACAACAGATTGTTCGGGTCAGAGCAGGGTCCCTAATCTCCTACGAAAGAAGGGAAATTTGAGGATTTAGGAGGGAAAGGTCAGCTCTCACTTCTGAAAAAAAGTTGGTTTTGCTTCCCCTCGCCCAGCAGCTCAGGTCACCCTGCCCTGGGCGTGTGTGCAGGAACATCCCAAGATACACCTGTGCTCCACACTTGGCAGGAGAGCTGGATGGATTTTGCTGTCCCTGGGGTTTGCCCGCAGTCCCACGGCTGCTCTGTTCCACGCACTGCGTGTGGCTCCTGCTCTGAAATCCGTGGCCGCCACGTGTCGTTTCGGCGTGTTCCGCTCAGAGGCAGGATCCTGTCCACTGCGCTCTTTACCGTGGTCCCTGTGAGCTGGGCAGCAGAGTGAAAGCCAGAGCAGGGCCCCCAGTGCCCCCCCTCAGCCTGCAGGACTGCTTGGCACCGGCGTGGGGGCAGTGCCCATGCGCAGCTGGGTCGGTGCCAGCTGTGGGGACGCGCCCTCCCTCCCTCCAGCTGAGATTTCGGCTCACTCTCTTGGCTTTCTGTTGAGCCTGACTGTGAAAGTCCAACGTTAGTCACTGCTGTTCAGCCAGGGGCCAGTGCAGGGGGTGGAGCTGGATGAACTTCGAGGTCACTTCCGACCCAAACCAGTCTGGGGTTCTGTAACTCAGACATGGGGATGCCGAGCTGAAAGGAAGAGGGTGAGGGTCTGTCTGGTCCTCCGTGTGGGACCTCTGCCCTTCCCAGTAATATGTTAAAGGGTTGTTTGTAGTCTGAAGATGATGCTGAGATGAGAGATTTACTCAAATTTATTTATAATTAATATTTTGCATCATGAATCATGTATAAAATACTGCAAATTCATATGTATATTATAAATATTATACATTCACCGTTACAGTCATACAGTAACCTCTTACGAATGTTTATCTGCATGTCTGAAGGTAGAGGATGAATCCAAATATGAGGCTTGAGCTGTTGGTTTAAAGTTTTGCATTGAGTGGAAGCTAGAAATTGTCGGGGCTCCGTGGGAAGAGGAGGAGTGTGGCCGCAGCCAGGTGGGATGACACAAGGCAGGAGGGGACCAGCAGTCCTTCGTGCCTGGTTTAGTGCTGGACAGAAGGCTGGAGGGCTGAGATTCTGCTGGATCTGCTCAAGGTTTTATTTGCTAGGATATGCTAGAGTTAGGATGAATTTCATATTTCCAGGCATTGTAACCTGATTATCTCAGCTGTTACTCCTTTCTAAAGGAGGAATACTGAGGCAAAGAGAAGATGAAGCCAAAAGTGTCAAAAGCATCTGCTAAATCTGTGCCCCCAGTTTGGAGCCCAAGAATTGCTTTTTCTCTCAATAATTTGGCCTTTTTTTAGCCCTTTTCACCATTCCTGTTGTTCAGAGCTCAGTCTGCCCCAGGCACTCGGAACAGGAGGAGCACGTTGTTGGAGGCTGGTTTGGGCAAGGGTTGGTGTAAGTCCCTTGAACGGTGGTGTGTGGGTTGGATCCCATGTCCCCAAAGGAAATACTTGGCTCTGAGGCCCTGAGGCCCTTTCAGTTGCTGACACTCATGAGCTGTGGCTGTCCTATCCTGGGAGTGTCCAAGGCCAGGCTGGATGGGGCTCGGAGCAGCCTGGGCTAGTGGAAGGAGTCCCTGCTCATTGCTGGGCGAACCCTGTGCCCAGAGGAGATGTAGGATGTGCTCCATGCTGCTGTTCTGGGGAGCCTCTGCAGCTCCAGCACTGCCTTGTGCCTCCACACGGGCCACGAGCCCCTGCAGCCCAGTCCTGTGGAGGTGCCCAGCGGGGTGTGAGAGTGTCTGGCCGTGCTGTGCCCACCGTGCCACCAGCCCTGACTCTGCTCTCCCCCAGGGCGGGCTGTCCCCTCCTTGTCCAGACCAGTGACAGAGTGAGGCCGTGTCCTGACAGCCACCTCACAGACACAGCTCCCACATGGCTCCTGCTCATGGAACAGGCAGCTCCAGAGCCGTGCAGGCAGGGAGAGGTTCACGGAAGGGATTGGAGCACGAAGGGAGCTGCTGGTGCTTCCTCCCTCCACACCCCAGCTCTCCCTGCCCTCCCCAGTGGAAAAACAGAGGCTGATTTTCTCCAAGCCAACAGTATAATCACTAACCCTAATTAGAGATAATTACTGGGAGCTGATACACTTACTCCTTACCAGATCACTAAGGAGCCGTGCAGTGCAGGGCTGAGCAGGGAAGAGGCCTTGGAAAAAGGGAGGAGGAGAGAAGCAGGGAGGGAGAAGCACAAGGCAGCAGAGTGCCATGGTGATCAGAGCCCTGCCCAGGGCTGGCCAAGGTGTCCAGGGCAGCCAGGTGGGCACAGGGCAGCCAGGTAGGCACGGGGCACCCAGGTGGACGTGGGGCAGATAGCCAGGCCTGGGGGCTGTGGCTGTAGCTCTCAGCATCCTGCATTCTGGAACATCTGGCTCAGGGTGCGTTGCATGGGGCACCTGGATGAGCTACAAGGGTGTAATTAGTGGCCACCTGTGAAAATCTTAGTGTAAATAACTTGCTGGTGCTGCCAGGGAGGGGTGGCCGGTGTTCTCTAGGGTGGACTGAGAGCCTTCTCCAGCAAACCAAGCTTTCTCATCCATACAACCCAGGCTTGTGCTGCAGGAGGGAGAGGGGCCAGGGAGCGACTTGTTACAGGCCACGAAGTCCTGCTCTTTGCTGTCACACAGCCCCAGCTCATCCCTGAGCGCAGGCAGCGGCTCCAGTGGTGAGTCCGTCTGGACCTGCCTCTGCCATCAGCACACAGGGCCTTTGCCTGGGGTCTGCGCTCTGCTGCTGGACAGGGAGGTGTCCCAGAGGAACGTGGAAAAGCTCATCACTAGCAGGCAAGGGACAGGGCCACCCTATTCTCCAAACAGAGCAGGGCTTGCTCCATCCCCTTGAATTTGTGCACCCCTGGAGGCTGTGCTGCTGCACACCAAACAGCCTCTGTGGACAAAGCAGGCAGGGGTGGATAAAGCCTTGTATGAGTGAATGGCTTTAGAAACCGGAGTTATGTAGGAAAATACAATTCCAGCATCCCTGAATGGCCCTTTCCCAGTTGTACTTGGGAGCTGGGGGCAGGGGCTGTTCTTCCTCGATCACTGCAGTGCTGGTCCAGGTCCACACTCCTCTGCAAGCCCAGAAAGTTCTGGCTCTGCTTCCTTCCCTCCTGCAGTTCTGTGTCAGACCCAGGTTCCTGCTGCACCTGTGCATGCAAACGGGGATCCGTGTCAGTGCCACCACAGGGATCTCGGGGGGCTGCTGCACAGGATCTGTTCTGGGTTGTGTTTTAGACTGCGTTACTCGCACGTTTTCTGCAGCTTGTGATTCCAGGTTTCAGCAGGGACCGTAGGGGACACCTCTGTTCACAGTGACAGACCAGGAGAGTGATCTGGAGCACAGACCATGCTTCCTTCATCCGCTCCTGCTGCTCATTCCCAGCACCTTGCTTTTCTGAGGTAATTCTTTGTAACGCGTTGGAGAGTAAATTACATTAATGTAATAAAGTCACTGAAAGACTTTATCAAGTTGCAGTAAAGCTTCCGTGGACTTTCTGAATTCTGGTTCCAAACAGCAGAGCAGCTCCCAAGGAGAATGCCACTGTTTCCCCCACTTCAGCCAATCACCAAACTAAATCCAGTAGTGCCTTGTGTAAAAGTAACCTGGTGTTCAGGCAGAGTAAAATTCAGATCAGAAATGGAGTATTAAACACACACATGCACAGACACATGCACACAAAAATGTATCCGAGCCAATTTCAGCAAGCTGGAAGCAATTACATGCCAGATCTTTTGGGAGAAGGAACTTAAACAGGAAAAAAAAAGTGAAGCGTAATTAGGAGTTTTTAAAGAATATTTTACTGGATACCAGAAAGTTAAAAGGAAGGTTGTACTGCTTAAAAATATGTCAAGTCTTGGTGGAGAGGAGATGTGAACTGTTCACTCTCTGTCCCGATAGTGAGAAGGGGCAGGGGCAGGCGGAGGGAGCTGGCTGCATGTGCTGCTGTGGTTTGTGCAGCTGTATCTGTGTGTGTATGAAAAGCGATAAAATTAACGGCAACATGATCAAGTAATGGATAAGTGCTGAGCAGGAGCTGGAAGCTGCAGCCGGTTGGAGGCTGGTGGCACTGGTGTGGCCCGGCACAGCCAGCTGGAGCTGCGGTGGAGGCTCCCGCTGCCGTTCAGACCCGTGCCAGCGCTCCCGGCCCAACATCCGCCACCAGTGATTAATTGTGAGCAGCCTTCGAAGTGACCCTCCCGGCTTAATGGGAGGGATTCCAGCTCCTTGCGTTCCCAGACTCGCTGTGGCTGCAGCCACACAAAGGGTTGTGTCACCGTTTGCTCCGGGCTCACGGGGGAGCCCGGCGGCCTCACGCTGCCCCGGGTCACGCTCCGTGCCCGCCAGAGCTACGGAGGAAGTTAAATAACATTTGACAAAGGATGGTGATGAGGAATTTAGGAACAAAGTCACTGATGAAGTAAGAGCACCAGCACAGCACAGCTGCTGGGGAGAACCCCCCCATCTCCTTCTCTGTGGGGCCAGGGGTGTCCCAGCTGATGGGGACACCAGCACTGCCTGCCCCAGGGAGAGCTTCCCATTTTGGGGACATCTGCCCAAGTCTGTCGCTTCACCTCTGTTCCCTTCTCCCAGAGGAAAACCTCTCTTTCATCGCTCTCACAGCTGCTTTATTTGGCAAAAACTCAACTCCTGTGTCTCAGTTCCTGCTCCAGGTGCTGAGCACAGGGCAGCTCCCATGTCCTCCCTGGTGCTCTCTCTGTCCTGGTCTCCGCAGCCTGGTGTGGACGTGCACTGTGGTCTCCTTCACCACCATTCCATCTTTGCCCAGTGCTGGGTGAGCGGCTGCTTAGGCAGCTGCTTCACCCTGTGGCAGTTGTTCAGCCCGTGAGTCATGAGATCAGTCACTGCTCATGTATCTCACCCAGCCCCTAATCCTCAACTTCTACATGTTCCATGGGGTTTCCACATAACATACAAATAAAAGTGATGGATCTGGTACTGGGAGCTCACTTCCCAGCTCACCTTCCACCTTGGCTGGCATGGGAGCCTGCACTGCCATGGCTGCACGAGGGGATGCAGAGCAGGAGCCAGTGGAGTTACAGACAGTGAAAGGGTTTTTTTCAAGTTTATTAGGAACTAATGACTCCTAACCCCAGCATTCCTTCATTACTGTATGGGAATAATAGAACAGTTAATAAGGAAGAAAAGCAGAGTGTTCAGTGAACACTTGTATTGGTGTTTGGGAAGAGGCAAGATGATGTATCTCAGCACAGAATGATGAATTCTTCATATTCCAGCTGTAATTAGGCAGCGAATTAAACAGCAGGTAGGAGATGTGGACATGTTGGAATCAGCAAGGCTGAATTATTTAATTCAGGAATTGTGGAAGATGTGGTCAAGGTCTTTTTCATGTATGGATTCATGTGACAGTCAGTTTTGGGGTGGAGAGGACTTGCACAGGGCTCAGATTAATGGATTCATGTGTCCACAGGATGAGAGGAAAACTGATGGACAGGAAAGGCTATAAAAACCAGGAAGTGCTCTCAGAATCACCTTATAGGAAGATTTGATGAGCTCAATATATTTAGCTTATTGGAGAAAAGGTTAAGAGGTAATTTCAACACCATCTGTAAATAACTGTATAGGAACAGAAATTTGGCGAGAGAGCTCTTTATCAGGTAAAATGTACCAGGATCCAGTGACAGTGGCAGAAGGAAGACAACTCAGGCCAGAAATAAGGCCCAGGTTTCAGCAGTGAAGGCAATTAACCACTGGAACCACTTACCCAGCATCACTGTGATCCCTCTGGCACCAGCAATATTCAAGTCAGGATCAGATTTTCTGACAGATCCATCATTGTTCAGGCTGGAGTGACATAGGGGCAGACCTGTGATGTGACTTTGTGCTGTGCAGCAAAGCTTGGGCAGTCCGAGGGCTGCTCTGGCCGCTCCCTGGCTCCAGGCCTGCCATTGCTCTTCCACGAATCTGCCCCTTCCTTGCAGAGCTCGCCCTCCTTGGCCGTGGAGCTGCTTGGTGGGTGGACATGGGGTGCCTCAGCCGGCACCCTGGGCTCTGCTCCGTGTGGGGACTTGGTGCAGGCAGAGCTCAGGCTGGACACAGACGCAGTGGCTGCAGCTGCCCGCAGTGCCCGGGCTGGCCGTGTGCTCTCGGTGCAGGATTTGGGGCAGCGTCCCTGAGGTACCCATCCCCAGGCTTCTCCAGTCTGTTGGGTCTGTACCGCTGGACGTGGGGTCGGGCGCCCTCTAAACCAGAGGTGAGCTGGTGTGTTGGCTGGAGAAGCACTGGCTCATCTTGTGCGTCCTGGAGCTTTGGCTGGGGGATGGGAAGTGTCATGGCCAGCCCTCCCCGTCCTGCTGCCACAGCCAGCCCAGGCTCTCAGTCGTCCCAGAGACACGGGCACCGTGCAGAGCTTTTTGTCCTGATGGTTTGTACCCACACGGGTCAGCTTTGGTAGGGGCTGGGGTGTCACGGAGTTACTTAGCACGTGCAGATGTCCAAAACCATGCTCTGCAAGGGCAGCGCTGAGACAGGAGGGAGATTCCCTGTGTCAGAGCATCTGCGAGGCCCAGTGCAAGGCAATGGCTCCTGCTGTGTGCAAGCTGGCAGATCCTGATGGCCCTGCTACGGAGCTGGGCTGGGAAACCTCGCTCGCCCACAGTTGGGATCAGTGATTCCGCACAGACGTTCACTGTCGGCAGAGCTGGGAAGAACACCTGACCATCTGTCACCCCAGAGCTGTATGGGTGCTCAGCATGGTGGCCAGCTCCCAAGGAGAACGCACAGGTTGGTGTCTTTCAAATGACACCTCTCCATCCTGGGCTTCCTGGTTGGCAAGAGCCAGCCCTTGTGTTTCGGACTCATGGGAATTGTTCAGGAGGAAGGACCCGACAGTGTCCAGGTAACAGCATGCAGTGCTTCGTTTAGAAACCCAACCTGACAGAGACTCCTGGCTCTGGACCGGCTCTGGGGCACAGGTGGCTCTGGGAACAGCAGCCACAGGGCTCCCAGGATGACCACCTTCCTGCCACGGCAGCTGCCGGGCCATCGGCGTGGGGGCTGAGTTATGTCCTTCCCAGCAGGGTTTTCACAGGCAGGCAGCTCTACCAGGCCCCTTGGCTCTCACCTCCCTTCAAGAACTCATCCTGGAGCACCTCCATCACCATCTGGAGCCACACTGACAGTCCCTCTGCACCGTGGTGCAGCAGCAGCATCCCTCTGCCTGTGAAGGAGCAGGGCCTGGCACTCCAGAGGAGAGACCTGTCCCGTACTTGGCCATAAACCCAGGGGGATCCCAAAACTGCTCTCCAGCTGGTGCCTCTTTAAAGGTCAGCACAGCCCATTCCCTGTGCCAAAGCTGGTTTCTCCTACACTGTAAGGGCCTGGTAGCAGCATCCAGAATAATGTCGCCGGGGAATTTCACCAGACCCTGTGTATTACTTTGCCAAATTGCTCTTGAAAATATTAAAGAGGTCCTAAAAAGATCCTCAAGTGACTCTGAAAATTATCTCCTTCCCGACCGATGGTGCCCTTTTGTCTAACTCCCCTTTATCCTGTTCCTTGGGCAGCCGCACCTTAATGAGGAATTCTCAGTTTGCTCTGATCCAGGTGTTTCATCAGGGCTGCCACATGTCATGCCTGGGAAAAGGCCATTCTGGTTCTAGGTAATTTTCCATCCAGTGCACATCATCAGTTGGGCTGTACTGAAAAGGCATCATGGAGCCACGTGAGTCTCTTTTGGGGGGGTTGAGGAAACAGTGACTGTGAGAGGGACTTGGGGAGCTGTCATCAGTTTGGGGGTTCAGTTCCTGCAGGTGTTGGCTCAGAGGCAGGTGGTGTTTACATGTCACCTGTCACTTGCCCAATTTAGAGGGAACATACCCAGCAGCTGCCAGGGTGTCACTTCCAAAGGGATGCAATTCCTGAGAGCTCTGCCTTTGCTGGGACCACCCAGCAGCTCCCTCAGACAAGCTGGAGCTGCACAACACGAGGTCTGTGAGCGAGCAAGTGGCTGGACTGTGAGGGGGCTCCCCCACAGCCGGGTGACTCCAGGCAGCTGGAGTGAGGTGCAGGGAGCTTGGAAGGGCTGCAGAGGCTGTTGGAAGCTGTTCCTTCTTTCAAACTGAAACATTGGGCATTTGTGGCAGCCTGTGCTGCTCCTCAGATGTGTGATGAAAAGGCATGTTGTGGCCGGCTGGGGCTCCCAGCATGGCTGGGTGGGGGTGCAGGGGCAGATCTGTGCTCCCTAGGGCCCTGCAGGACTTTCCCCTCTGCAGGAGGAGCTTCTCTCAGGCCCCCTGTTTCTGCTCTCCCTTCCTCACCTTCCTCTGCTCCATGGCTGTGGCCATAGCCGGGGCTGGGGGCTTGCGGCTGGCAGACACTGTCTGAGCTCTGAGNTGCAGCAGTCAGGAGCAGAGCGCCAGCTAATTACCCTTCCGAGTGTGTCTTGTAAATTAAGGGCTAATTAGAGGCAAAGTCAGTGTCATGGTTTTACACGTGTTTCTGTGGCACTGAACAAGGGGAGGGAGGGGGAACACGCCGCAGCCAGGCTGGAGGCAGGCGACGTGGGGGGCTCTGCAAGGTCCTGGCAACATGGGGTGCAGGGTCCTGGGAGCACAGGGTGCAGGGCAGCAGGGTCCTGGCAGCTCGGGGTGCAGGGTCCTGGCAGCTCAGGGTGCAGGGCGCTGTGTCCCAGCAAGCCCTCCCATCGGCACTGCTGGCAGGCGGGATCTGCAGGCGAGGCTCGCGGGTGATCCCTGCACAGCACTGCAGGGAAAGGGGATTTTTGGTTCAGGGTGAGTACAGGGAAGAGGAGGGTGGGAGGTACCTGCCGTGCTGGCCATGAAGGAGTGGTGGCGATGATGATGGCGACGGTGGTGGTGATGGTGGGTGGCAGGCATGCCTGGTGCAGGGCTGGTGGCCACGCCACCCCTCTGTTCAGCACTTGCCTTTGGAGGGGGTATTTGGGCTCTTGAGCTGTCCCGTCAGGCACTCGGCAGCCCTGGCTGTGCTTGGGCACATCTGAATAGCATCCCTTGGGTTTTCATGGGAACAGCGGGGACAGAAACATACACTTATGTACGAACTCTGGGGCTTCACATGGGACTTCTTGGGGCTCTGCTCTTTGTAGAGAGTGGCCCAGCACAGGGATAGGTTGCCCAGGGAGGTTGTGCCATCACCCTCCTTACAGCTACTCCAAACCCATCAGAAACAGTCCAGGGCCACTGGCTCTGGGGGGCCCTGCTTGAGCCGGGGCTGTACAGGATGATGCCGGAGCTCCCTTCCACCTCAGCCATGCTGGGTCCATGAGAGCTGAGTGAATCTGGTTTCACACAGGAAGACACAGGGGAGCTGTCCTGGCTCCCGCTGGGGACCCGCTTTCCCAGGTGTCCATTTGCTTCTGTGGAAGGCTCCCACTTGTAGCAGTCCCGTCGGACCCATGGCTCAGTTCCTCGCAGCCCAGCTTCGTCATGCCTGCAGAGGGGTCTGTTCAGCAGGGCTGGAGCTGTGGCTGGGCAGCAGCTGGAGCTGTTCTGTGGCCCTGCCCTGGGCCATGGCCAGGTGGGTTGCTGTGAGAGTCCCAGCTCAGTGTCTGCGCCTCCAGGCAGGGAAGGAGGAGATGTAGCTTTGGAGTAGGGATGGGGCCCCGTCTCTCGCCCCTGAGCTCCCAGAGCACTTGCTCTGCAGTGGCTGGAGCCGAATGGCCTGAGGGGAGCATGAGAGAGGGTTGGTGGTGGGCAGGTGCAGTGGCATCCCTCGGGCCAGTGTCCTCCTCTGTGGCAGATTGCCTGCAGACTGAACGGGAGGGTGTGTGCTCCCTGTCAGAACCATTTTGTTTGCTATTCTGGACATTTTGGGTTTCCTATAATCCAGAAACACTTGACCCATTTTGCATCACTGAGTGATCTTGTCCTCTGTGACAGCCTCTAGTCCCAGAAACATTCCTCTCTTGGGGGTTCAGGTCCCTGGGCTCAGCCGCAGCAGTTTTGAGCTAGTGGGAAAAGGAGCTTCCACCTGCCGTCCCTACCTTGCAGACATCTGTTCCCCTGCTTGTTCCTTTGACACCCTCCATGTGATCTCATGCTCTCCCAGTGCCCCCAGCATGGCTGGATTTCCTGCCAGGGACACACAAGAAAGTGAAATTGAGAGATGAGGGTGGGTATTCTGGCTGTGGGGTGGGTTTGGATGTGCCCAGGTGCCAGAGGCTGTAGTGAAAATCGTGACCGTGAACTCCAGCTGTGGGGAAGCTGCATGCCAGAATCCCCAGCTACACTGGGGTGTAGGGTTGGGGTGCTACACTGAAACCCACTAAGCTGGGGGTCCCTCTGGGAAGTGGGGTATGCTGGGCTCTTCTGTCAGCACCTTTGGGGTGATGCACCAGCATCCCTTGGGAGAGGAGAGCCAGAGAGAGCCTTTCCTCATGTGGAGCCACCCGGGGAACGTGGCATCAGGTACGGGACAGCCTTGCCTTCTCCCGCCGTGCCTCCTGGCAGCAATCAGTCCGTGCTGAGTTCATCTCTCTTGCAGGTGCTCCCCACTCGACCAGCAGCACCTCCCTGCACTCCGAGCGCTCCATCAGCGGCATCAACCTCGTGGGCTTCAGCTCCAAGCCGGACGGGATGCACCAGCGCTCCTACTCTGTCTCCAGCGCAGACCAGTGGAACGAGGCCGTGGCCATCCCCGGCAGCTGCCCCAACCCCTGTGAGTAGCCCTTCTGGCCCTTCTCCCCTCAGCCGCGGCAGGTAGGGGGGCTCATTTCGGCAGTGGGGCAGTTCTGGGCTCTGCCCTGTGGTTGTGAGCCCAGAGTTTGCTCGTGAGTGTCAGACACAGCCTCTGGGCCTCGTTGGGGCTGTCCCCCTTAAGTAAGGGTCAGCTGGCAGTGTCCCAGCCAGGGAAGAAGCTGTCCTGCAAGGCATGGAGAAGCTCCAGCCAAGGGACACTGCTCTGCAGCGGGATGGCTCCAAGCCCTCTGCTCTGATCTTGCTCTGAGCTCGTCGTGCTGGGGTACCACTGCTTTCCCCCATCACTGCACCTTATGGGCACCCCCATCTCCCAGATTTCGGGGCAGTTGAAGGAATAGGAGTGATTCCTGTCTCTGGAGCACACACTGAGCACGGCCCCCCCCCCCACNCCCCCTCCCCCCACGCTCACTCGCTCTCAGTGATGTTTCAGGACAGTTGAGTGAATTAAAATAATTCATACATTTCCCAACGTAGCCACTTTGCCGAATTGGAAAATAAATGCTTTTGTGCTGCATTCATCACTCCTTCGTTCCTGGCTCTGCCGCCGCACTAAAAAAGCAGTTAAATGCACATCAAGAGTGGAGGAGCCATTTCCATGCCTGCTCGCCCCTTGTAGTTCTCATTAGCGCGGCAGCCGCCCCCCCGCCCGCTCCCAGGGGCTTTCGCAGTTTAAAGGAGCCTCTTTATGATCATTACCGGAGTCCGACTGTGCGGGCGCCATTTGCAGCTGAGGAGGCTCCTCATTTGTAACTGTGAAAAACTATCAATTTCAGCGCGCCTGATGCAGCGGCTCCATCATTGGCCCCATCAGCTCCCTGCTGGAAGCGAATTAATCAGACTGTTACTGCTGATGGGGCAGCGCGGGCGAGGGGAGCGGAAGGGCGCAGCGCTGAGCGGGGATGTGCCGGCAGCCCCCTCGCCTTGGACGCGGGGGCAGCGGGGCAGCCCGCGCCGGAGGAGGCGAGTGGGGACTGGGCACGGGCGTGTGTGCTCGTCCCCGGGCTGGGACAGGGTCCCACTGCGGGTGCACCTTGCCCGGCCCGCGGGAGCCGGGAGCAGCGGCAGCGGGAGCCCCGTGCCCCGGCGTGCGCAGCGGCAGGTCCGATGCCCTCCTGCCACGCTGCACGGGGCACACGCGGTACCCCGGCACAGATGGGTTTTGTGGCACGGTCCCTCTGCAGAGCAGCTCCTTGCCCCAGTGCCCTCCTGCCCCAGGAGCTGCTGTGGTGGGTCTCATCCTTCCTCCCAGCAGCCCCTCAGCAGAGCTGGGGGCGCTGAGGCCATGCTGTGTGTTGCTCTGCCCTGCCCTTGCCTGGGTGTCAGGAGAGCAAGCCAGCCCAGCCCATGCTCCCCATCCCTCTGACCCCTGTTCCTCTGCCCCTTGTCCTTCTGCTCTCCATCCCTCTGCTCCATGTCCTTCTGTTCCTGTCCATGGAGGAGCTGTCCATGCTCATAGCACCTGGACCAATCTGCCTCTTGTATTCACAGTAACTGAAGACTGTCAAATGAGAGCTGGTCTGCAGGGTCTGTTGTAGCAGGAAAAGGAATAATGTTTTTATTAAAAGTGGGTAGGTTTAGACTAGATATAAGGAAGAGGTGTTTTATTGAGAGGGTAGTGAGGCAACAGGGTGCCCAGAGAAGCTGTGGTTGCCCCATCCCTGAAAATGTCCAAGGCCAGGTTGGACGGGGCTTGGAGCACCCTGGGATAGTGGACACGTCCCTGCCCCTGGCAGGGGGTGGAACTGGATGAGCTTTGGTCCCTTCCAACCCAAACCATCCTGTGATCCTCTGCTGCTGCTCCTCCCAGTGACGTGGAGGGGGGAGAGGTCAGCTCAGTGCTCACTGTGTGTCCTGCGTGCTGGTGGCTGCTCAGTCACACTCAGTCCCACTGCACTGCGCTGGGCCCCAGGGCTGTTCTGGAGGGCCCATGGCACACCACGGGCCACCGGCCTGGGGGTCCCGGGCAGTTCCCAGGGCTGCATCCCTGCTCCGTGTCCCCCACAGCCACAGCTGGCAGGAGTGGATTCCCAGTGTCACGGGCAGTAGGGGGGATTTGGTGGGTGGCAGCGCTTTCCTCATGGCAGGGCGTGCTGAGCTGAGCAGCACAACCACCCCTCCATCAAGGGCTGAGCTGAGCGAGGCCATCCTGCCCCACACCTGAACCCCAGCTCTGCCGGAGCCCAGGCTCTCTGCTGTGTTTCCAGTTCTGCATGGCAGGGCAGGTGAGGAATATTCCTCTGCTCAGAGCTGATTCTGGGCACGTGCCAAGGCTGTAGGCTGCCATCCCGGCTCCCGGGGGCAGGCTGTCTGCTCTGGTTGTGCCCTGGAGAGTACATGGCAGAGCAGTGGGATGGGGCCGGACGGTCGTGTAAACGTGCTCCGGCACATTCGATATCTGTCCCTTGTGCAGGAGCTTTGCAGCCCACCTGTGGGGTCCCAGGGTCCCCTGTAAGGCTGGCTGGTTTGGAGAGGGGCCCAGGAAGTCCCAGGTGTGCCTGTGAAGGGTTCCCTTAGTGAGATGGGGCTCTAGAAGTCCTTGGGTGGGTCAGAGGAGTTCAATTGTCTTACTGGGGAAGGAGAGTGAGTGAGCAGTGCCTGGTCTAGCAGAGGGAGTGTGTTCCATGTGCTACCCCTGCCCCACTGCCATCCTGCCCCCATCCCACGGGGGCCCTGGAAGTCCCCAGCTCTGGTGTTCGGTGCTGGGCAGTAAGAGCAGGGCCGTGGGTGATGACCCCTCGGGAGTTGCCGGGCTCACGGCAGGCCACGGGAGCAGAGTGCAGCTGTGTGTGACCCCTCTCGCTGAGCCTGGAGTGGGGCAGGGTGCCGGCCGCGTGGGATTTGGCCCAGGGAGCATCCTGGTGAGGAGGTGGGCAGCAGAGGGAGGATGGAGGCACCATGTGTAGCCACTGACGAGAAAGTTCAGGTCCCCTGTGACGTATGGCTGGGGGCTGAAGGTGCTTCACACCTGCTCTAAGCACGGTCCTGTAGCAGGATCAGTAATTTATATTTATAAAACAGGAGTCTGATTTTATTAGATTTATCTCTCTTAATTGTCAAGGGTGAGCTATTTCCCCGTGGATAAATAGCAGCAGAAACACCCTACTAGTGTGTGTCAGTGCAGGAGAAACCAGAGTTGGGAGAGCTCCAGTGCTGCAGCCTCTCTCAGCTGTGTGAGGGGAACACCAGCTGCACCTCCATCCCTGCCTGGGGCAGCTCCTGGCCTGTGCCCCTCTGTGTCCCTCTCCACCCCACTGCTGGTGTTTGTCGAGACAGTGCAAGCCCCAGGGAGCCACTCTGACCAAACCAGGATGAACCAGGGGAGGAGAGGACGGGCTGGGGTGGGAGAAAGGCTTGGCAGGTCCCTGCCGTCCCACTGCTGGAGCTGCTGCCCTTGTGCAGTGCTGTGATTCCTTTCTTAATTCCTGTTGCCACAGAACATGGAAATGGGAAGTCAGGACTTGGTGGGAGATACTGGACTGTGGCAGAGAGGATGGCAAGCTGCCTGGGCAGAGGTCCCGGGCACGGAGCTGCCATCTGTGCCCTGGGGGTGGGTGGACACTGGAGAGGCAGGAGTGGATTTAGGAGAGGGTTAACAGTGCAGCGAGGGCTCCTGCGCCTCGTTGCCTTCCCCGGAGTCTGCATTTTTATGCTGATTGGAAGCCTGCGCTGTGTGTGCTGCTGAAATTGAATGTCAGGCTTTTGATTTTGTTGCTGGTCTCTAATGAAATTTGACATTTAATGGTGAGTGCAGCGGCAGCGTGTGTGTGTGTGATCGGAGCTTGATTAGCGCACTCTAATTGACAGTAATTAGGCAGCTCCCTGATTGTTTCTAATTCTGCTATTAATTGTAAGGAACAGTATGATTGAGGATAAATTTGGTGCGTTGCTGCTGGGGATGCAGCTTCTTCAGCTCCGTATCGGAAGCCTATTGAGCCCATCATGCTCAGGTTCCTGAGTGTGGCAACCCCAGTCACCTCGTCTGGCAGAGCAGTGCTGGGAGGGCAGCGCCTCTGCAGAGGCTCTGCAGATCCTGGGGCCTGGATCTGCCCCAGGGAGGCCGAGATCACCCTCTGGGCCTGTCCCTTCCCGAAATGCTTGTGCAGCCCTGTGAGGACACTGCCCTGTGAGGGAACTGCTTCCCCAGAACACGCGCTTGGGGTGGGACATCGGGCTGCTCCAGAGGTGCTGCTGCGCATGTCCCGGCTGCGTAGATGTCCCTGTGTGATCATTCTGCATGGACCCCAGTGCAGAGGGGGTCCAGCCTGACTGCCCAAGGAGCTGCCAGCCCTGAGCTGGAGCGGCTGTTGGAGCAGCCCTGTGCCATGGAGCTGAGCAGGTCCTGCCCTGTCTCATGGGGTCGTGTGGGTCGAGCCCGGCGGGTACCGGGGCTGGCTCCAGAACACTTTGGTGTCTCTGGAAAGAGGAGACTGCCACTGTACATGATGCCTTATCTTTGTCCCCAGCTAACGGTACTGCCGACTCACTCAGCTCCAGCCCAAACATTTCCAGTGCCGCCAGCCCGAAGCTGGAGCCGCCTCCGTCACCACATGCCAACAGGAAAAAGCATCGCAGGAAAAAGAGCACAGGGACAACTCGGCTTGATGGCCCCAGCACGGCAGCCGAAGGTAGGAAGGGTCTGCCTGGGGGCAGCTCTGCTGGCTCAGAGTGCCCGGCACCCAGGGGTCCTGCGGTGCTCGGTGGGTGCCTGGGACTTGGAGCGCTGCTCATGCGGGGCTCAGTGGTGACCTGGGGCTCAGAGCACTCCTTGTCCAAGCAGCTTGTGCTGAGGCAGGAAAGAGCAACCAGCCTCTGTCATCTGCCTTTCCTTCCGTGTCCCACGTGCCGTGCAGAGCCACCATCATGCCTGTGCCTGCACAGTCAGTCACTGCTAGTTAAAATTGCTAACTGCAGCAGCAGACCTGAGAGCACACCATATGGTTAAGGTGTGCTCTCAGACACTTTCCACCACAAGGACCTATTTCTGTTGGCTTGTAAATTGGCCAAACTTTCATAATTTAAAAGACCTGTGCTGGGCTCCTGCCTCAAGCTGAGGGTCTTTTGGAAAAGCTTGTCTACTTCAGGGGACCAGCTGAAGGCGTCTGTGTTGCTTTCCCAGTGCTCAGAGTACTGATGGTTTTTGTGTTGAGAAATTCTGATGTCTGTGGTTGCTGAAGAGGGACCCAAAGCTTGACAGGGAGGCTGCAAGGCATGGGGGAGCATTCTGCTGGGAAAAGACACCAGATTTGTCCAGGAAGAGATGAGCCTGGCAGCCACGTTCTCCAAAGCCTGCATCTGTGGTTAGCCGCTGGAAAAAGTGAGATTTGACTTTATTCTTGGTCATCCTGTCCCACTGCACTCAATAAGCTTCTGTAGTGAACCAAAGTAAAGATGTAATTCAGAGGGGAGGAGGGTTTAGTACAAGTGTTTGAAGCTAACAGTTGCTGCAAAGCAACCCAGAAAATATTAGTCTGTACCTGAAGGTGCTGCAGCTGTCCTGGCACCTTGCTCCAAATCATGTGTCTGCCTGCAGTCCAGCAGCCCAGGTGTCCCATAGCAGAGCAGCTCTTCTCAAGTTCTTGTTCTTGGAGTGATTGCATTGATGACACGCAGAGTTGGGCAGCTCTGTTGTTCCTTTTTTGCTGTTGTAGTTGTCTGCATCTGAAATGCACGGAGTCTAAGACAGGCTTCCCCTCTGCGGGGGTTGATTGAGGAACCCTGAGCATCGTTTGAGGCTGTCACACCCACTGGTGTCTCCTGGACAGCAAGAAGCGTTGCCTGTAGTCGCACTTCGTTCTTAGCTCTGTGTGTATGTTGCCTCCTCAGACCCATTGTTGCCCTTCCCAAATTGGTTTGCAGTTCTCAGCCCAGTGCTTGGCAGGAGCGGCTCATTCTTTGTATGAACAGTGGGATAGCAAAGGAGGGAATGGTTTTGCACCCCGACATGTAAAACTGGGAAAGCATGTGCTGAAGTCCTGGGTCCTATCCTGTGTATGAAAGGCTAAGAAAGAGTCATAAAGGAGGTCCCAAAGCTGACCTCGGTGTGCTGATTTGGTTTATGATGTGGACATGGGGGCTCTCAGCTGAGCACAATGAATACCGAGAAGCACGGGACTGATGTGTCAGTGCTTGCAGAGGAAGTCTGGTCCTGCAGCTGCTCGGTGCAGCTGACGGAGTGTGAGAGGTGCAGATGCTGGGACCTCACGTTACACAGAATGTAATGCAATTTCTTAGTGGAAAAGGTAATTGAATGTGGGAACACTTTTATGAAGCAGTAATACGGACTAACCACTGCTTGAAGTCTTAAAATTTGATTAGTTCCTTTTCAACAACACATGTGTGCTTGGCAGAGTTCCCAGCCCTCTGCTCCCAGACACACAGACTGGAGGACCGTCACCCTCCTCCTTGTGTGCCCAGGACAGGAGTCTTTGAGCAATCCCAGTTTTTCCATCATTTCATAGGGATGTTTCTTAAGACACATGCTCACTCCTTCTGTCCTTCCTGGTTTGGCAGCATCCCTGGAAGGTGGAGGGATGGCGGTGGAGCCATGTGGCAAGCATGAGGGCATTGGAGTATTTTTGTTATTTCCTGTACTGGTCCTTGGCCATGCTGGTCAGCTGGGCAGAGGTCTGACTTACCTGAAGTGGTACCCAGGTCCTGTCTTGGGTTGATATGGTTAATTTAAAGCCCTATCAGGTGTTGGAGCAATGTAACTTTTTCTTACAATGTGAATTTCTTGGCATTTATCAACACAGAACTTCATTTGCCAGCGAAGTGTCAGTTACCAAACTTCACCTGTCACTGCACAGACTTTGTGCACTGTGGATCCTCCTGCCAGAGCCTCTGGCACCGGTGCCAGGAGCAGGGGGAATGCCCCCTCTGTGATCTGCAGTGCTGCTGGTGCCCAAGTGCATGGCAGGAGGTGGCTGAGCTGCTCCGGTGTTGCAGTGGGAGGGAGCAGTGCGAGCACCGTGTGAGGGGTGAGGAGAGCATGGCACAGCAGTCACACAGGCAGCCCATCCTCCATGTCTCCAGTGTGAATCCAGACTTTCCAAGCCGCTGTGTCCTTCTCCAGTGGGCGAACGGGTGCAACACCTGCCAGCTCAGCACTGCAGTCGGGCAGAGGTGACAGAACCAGCTGCTCCCAGACCTGTGCTGGGGCACAGTGGTGCCACGGGCTGCTGCATGGTGGGTTTCTGGCTTTGGTCAGGTATTGACAAACTGACCTTGCATTTATTTTTTTAAGTAATCTAGTATATTAGAAAATTGATCCAATTGCAAAATTGGAGTTCCAGAGGCTGGGTCGGTTCTGTCGTGCTCCCAGCTTGCCCTGCATCAACAGGACCTGTCGCTGTGGGCAGCGTGCGTGCCAGCAGAACTGTGCTCCGAGTCTGTGGGAGAGGCCCCTGTTGCTGCTCTTGGAGCTTCCCAGCTTGGTCCTGCTGCAGCCAGTTCCAGCAGCGATGAGCTGTGTGCCCCATTTTGGCGTGAGGGGGACATCCTGGCGAAGAGAGGACCTGTGCATCCCTGTGCTCCGTGTGAATTACGGAGCTGGGTCACACGCTCCTTTTCGTGCAGGTGATCCCCTGCCTGCCACGTGCCCGCTGCACAGCTCCTGCCCGTGGCGCCTTTGTGAGTGACTTGGTTGGTCTCTCTCCTGCTCCTAGCTCCGGGACTGCTCCAAGAACCGATGCAGCTCTGGACACTGCTGCAGCTCATCACCAGGACCAGCAGGCCAGGGCAGGGTCAGAGGCAGAGGAACAAGTGACTCTGGGACTGGTGTTCAGGTGGCCACCTGTGATGGGTCACTGTCCTGCATGAGAAGCGGAGACTGGCAACAAGTACAAGGAGGTGCTGAGCCCCCGCTTGAGGTCCCATCCCAGTGTCCGAATGGTCCAACTGTGGACTGGGCTGAGCATTGCCCCACACCATGGCCGTGGCCGATGATTTGTGTCATGGACTGGTGTCCATAACTATGACTGATTCCCCCTTGAATCTTTTTTAGCTGCTTTTGGACAGTTACAGCAGTTGTTTTCAGAGCAGGGTAATTTGAGTTTTATCTTTCGCATAGTCACCATGGTGAAAGTGTGAAATCGCTGCGCCAGGAGCAGGGCTGCCGGGCCCTTGTGGCCAAGCTGCTGTCCCCTCGTGGTGCTCATCCCTCTGTGGCGGGTTCACTGTCCTGGCAGGAGCATGGGGACAGCCAGTGAGGAGCCATGCTTTCCATTAGCTCACATCAGCGTGGCTGTGCCGGTGTGGGGAGCACTGTGGAGGGACCCCCCTGCTAAAACTTCCTCCCCTCCAGGAGCTGCATGGGGCCAGGCTCAGCCTCTGTCCCAGCGTCCCCGCGGGCAGGAGAGGCCCTGGGGGTATGTGAGGGAGCAGGTTTGGGCTGTGCCCAGGCTGCCTGCACCTGCCTGCACCCGCCCCATGCCCGTGAGCTAGGCACGAGCAGCTCAGGTTAGCATCCTGGGAAAGTTGGTGAGGTCTGGGGATAAATTGCCATCAGTTTATCTCATTTAGGAGGTAATCAGAGCCAGGGACGTGCAGAGCAATTGAATCTTAGTTGTTCTGAAGTATCATAAATCAAACGAGCTGTTGCTTTTTTACATGGGCTCATGTTAAAGAGAGCTCAGTGTCAGGCTGCCAGGGAGCATCCGCAAACTATGGCAGGCGTGGGATTGGGCTGCCGGAGATGTCACCAAACTGGGGAGTGCAGCTCGGGCTGTCAGGGAGCACCCACAGGCTGGCAAACGCGTGTCAGGCTGTCAGGGGACGAAGATGCTCATCCCCATGGTGGAGTTGCAGTGTCAGCCTGCAAGGACCATCAGGAAAGTCTGCTCTCATCAGAACCCAGCAAAGCTCTGCGGCCAGGAGTGCCCCGTCCTGGCCCACTGCCCCCTGCAGCAGCCCACTGCCCCCCTGCAGCCACACTCCTCTTTGCCTGGACCCTCGGCCCCTGCCAGGAGGGCCAGAGAGCCACCAGACACGGCTGAGGGCAGCAGCACCTTCGCGACGCTCCCTGCTCCAGTCTCCCCATGGCTGCCAGAGCTCCGGGGATAATGAACTTCTCATGTGCTTAAAGAGTGATGCAGGGTGCATGGCGAGAAGCTGACAGCCCCTTAATGTGCTTCTCAGTGGCGGCCAAACGACGCGGTTTTGTCTTTGTTTTTTAGTTTTAAAACCCACAGGAAATTGATGGCCAGTAAAGAGTTGTGTTGGGGCGATGTGCGTGATTAATGCCAACTGTCAGGGGCTGTCGAGGCCGATCGTGGCAAGCCAGGAGTGTGAGGCTGAGCCGTGCTCACCAGATTGCTGGGGATTCCAGCTGCTATCGCTCAGCTCCCGCCTGCCCCACACAGCTTGTGTCACCCGCGCGCTTCCTTCCACCGAGCCTCTTAATTCAGTGCTAACAAGTCACTCCGGCTCATTACAGACCCTGGAGCTCCCTGCTCCGTCCTGGCGGGAGGGAGGCAGCCTGTGCTGGGCATCTCTGTGGTTCAGCCGGTTCCCCGTCTCCATCAGCTCCCACTCCCTCAGTCTGTGGTTCCTGGGGACCTTACACAGCTCCGTGTTACCCCTCTGAGAGACCCTCATGTGCACACCCTGACCCTGCCACAAGCCTCTGTGCACACCATGAAGCCCGCACCATCCATGCCCTCCCTCCTGTAACCCCTGCCCTGCTGCCTGCACACACCCTGCTGCCCCTTCTGCCCCCTCCCAGGCTCGCCCCTGCTGTGCACGCGCTGCACCCCACATTGCATCCTCCCCGCCATGTACACAGACATGACACCCTTCGACCCTTACATGACCCCCCAGCACACCCCTGTGTGGTGTCCCTTGGGAGCACCTGCTCCTCCTGACACGCTGTGTCCTTCCCCACACGCGCAGCACTCGCTGGGACCCCCCCGCAGTCCCTCTGTTGTACGGCTCAGGGTGCCCATCCACGCTTGAGCCCCCGCTGCTGCCGCCCCTGGCCCCCAAGCCGTCCCTGGTGGCCACGTGCCAGCTCAGCCTGGGGCACTGTGGGGTCTGGGGGCGCTGGGACAGCAGGCGCTGGGGGGTCTCCGTAGCGCTGCTCCTGCTGCGCTCTCCTGCCGGCTGTCCCCGCGGAGGGCCTGTCCCCGTCGCACTAATACAGGTTGGGAATATTGGGTTTAATGATCTGCAAAATGAGGAGGTAGCGAGCTGACATTTACGAATGGTGCTGCATCCTTCTCTTCCCAGACGCCTGCTAATTTGTTGATATCCCAAACACCTCATAATGATGTGGTACAGTTGCAGCTTGCAAACAAGCATCCCGAGGCCAGGGGCTGCCAGCTGCCCTGCTCCAAGACCCTGCTCACAGGCTTGGCAGCCAGAGAGCGGAGCTGTGGGCCAGGGTCTCCTGCATGTCTGACAGGACCTGCCCCCGGTTCCTGCCGTGTGCACCACATCCTGGAGGCGTCCCCCACCTCCTCCCTGTGTGACTACCCACTCTCCAGGGTGTCTGGAGGCACTTCTACAATGCCAGCAAAAAGCGGGAGAAGGGATGGGAGTGGGAGAAGGACAGCATGCAGGGAGAGGCTGGGTGTGGCTGGGAGATGGTGAAGAGCGGAGGTGACAGAGGAGACTTCTGCTTCAGGAGTGGGGCTCGGTGCCAGCTCTGCTTCCTGTTTTGCTGACGTTGAGTGGAATCCTGCTCCTCTCTGCTGGACCTGCTGGGATGCAGGGAAGGTGTCCTACACTATCCTGCACCCATCTGCTCAGGAAGGAGCCAGCCGGGAAGCTGTCTGGCATGGAGGGCTCTCTGAGCCTGGTGTGCTGGCATGGAGGTGCTCCTGCCATCCCCTGTGCTGAACTCCCCCTTCCCGCGGGGGAAGAAAGTGCTGCCCTGGGCCTTTGGGCTGGCATGGGGGAGCTCTGGCCAGTGCCCTGTGTAGAGCGGGAATTGCTGTGCCATATCCAGGTCCTGGGAGCATGGTCCTGGTGCACTGGGTGGGGACCAGAGGGACCAGAGAGAGATTGCTCCATCCTCTGTTCTCACGGAGCTGCTTTGTATCCTGGTGCTTCCAGGACAGGGCAGCAGACCCCCATATTGCTGCTTGTGCTCTGAGAGTGCTGCCCCAGCCTGTGTGGGGGCACCTCGGGTGGGGCTGAGGGATGGGGCAGCCTGTCCCCCTGCAGCTCCCCGGGGGAACGCGTCGCCTGGGGTGACCTGCTGCACCCCACGGAGAAGCAGGGTGTCCGTGGAAAAGGAGGTGGGAAATACTGCTGCCGTGGCTCCACGTCGGGGTCCCCACAGGAGGGTCTCTGGGCTGGGCACCAATGCAGGGTGCCAAGCTCTGCCCTAGCCCTGTGCTGAAGCTGAGGCATTTTTAGCTCGCAACCCCTTCTGCTCAGAGCTGTGCTTCCCCCCACTCAGAGCATAGAGAGGGAACTTGGCACGAGCTGTGAGGGCACCACTCTGTGTCACTGCTGCTCCCCTTCCTTTTCCTCTCTGGCATCCCACAGGTGTCATTGGAACACACCATTCCACTGGGCACCTCACCCCCAGGACTGCCTTGAGCAGCAGATGCAAGCTCCCTCGCGTTTTGGTGGGCACTTCCTTACCCTCCTGCTGTGCCTTTGGTCTGGCTCCCGGCCGGACACGCAGCGTGTCCATTCCCTCAGTCTCGGCAGCCCCGTGGTGCTGCTCTGCTGTCCTGAGGCTGCTTCCCCCCGGGGCTGGCGGGTTGGCAGAGGGAGGCTGACTGCCCCGGGGCTGCTCATCTCGCTGCGGTCCCTGCCGGGGGGGCTGGGGGCCGTGTGGCCCTGCTCTCCCGGCCATGCCCTCCCTAATCCTGCTCTGTTCAGAGCCCTCGTTCCTGGGCAGTGTTGGAAGGGGGGTCGTGGGGTTAACACCCATTAGCAGAGCCGGCTCACACCAAACTCTGCTCAGCAACTCTTCACGGAGCTCAGTCTTTAAAACATCATCAAAAAATCATCAAGAGAGAGAGAGGCAATGCGCTCATTTCCACTGCCCACTAATTCTAATGGAGCTGGTGTAATGGGCTCCCACCAGCGCGCTGGGGGCAGCCGCAGGGCTGGGGGCCCGGGCTCTGCCATCTGGCCCCCGGGTAGCCGCTCACTCGGAGGCAGCTGGGAAGGGCTCCCTGCTCCTGTAGGAGTAGCTTCCTCAGTGTTGGAGCTGGCAAGCCCTGGGACTTCTGTGGCCTCTGAGAAGGAGCCTGTGCCCATGTGTGGGGCAGGGGAAGGAGTTCTGCCGGCTCTGCTTCAGCAGAGGTAGTCTAAACCCTTTTGCTTATGTCATCTCTTGGTGCTACCCTTTCACCTGGCCAGAAATGGCCCTGCCCCACTGGGAACCTGTACCTCTCCCCGGAAGGAGCTGAGAATGCCGACTACTGTCCCTAAAACAACGACTCGAGTCTCATCCAACTTGTACAAGTGCCCAGGGGAGCTCAGGAACTGGCCCCAGACCATCCCAGAAGGTGGGTCTGCACAGTATTCAACACTGCTGCAAGTCCTTGGTTCCCTTCCCAGCTCTGCTGATCCTCACTTGTGAATCCCAGGGTGTGATCCTGCAGTGTCACGCTTTCCTGTCGTAGTCCTGCTATGCTGAGGCCTCCAAAGACATCCAGCCCCATAGTGCCATCATGCCCTATGAGGTGGGGAGCTTGCCTTGGTGCAGCAAAGCTGTGGTCCTTTGTTAGCTCTTCCCGGGCTCCGAGAGCAACAGGCCCTTTGTTCAGCTTGAAGCTGGAATCCAGGGGCACAAAGAAGGAAGGAACGGAGGCCCTGCGTCTTGCAGAGCTGGCGCCAGGGCTGTGGTTGGACTGGGGCTGCTCCCACGGCTGGGACTGGGCGGCCCCAGAGCTCTGGAATGTCCCTCAGCTGTGACAGTGGGAAAGTCCATCCCAGTCAGGTTGGAGCCCCAGAAATTTCTCTCCCAGAAAGAGGGAGCCTCCTGCCCTAATATGAACGTCCTGAGCAGAGTGCTGGGAGCCACATGGAGCCCACCGCCCCAGCCTGGTGCCTCAAGGAGCAGCAGTGAGCCCCACGGCAGAGCCCTGGGCAGGCAGAGCAGGAATTTGCTTCCCTGGGAAGCGTACGGGTGCAGGAAGGCTGGGGCTGGGATTCCTGCCTGCCTGTTTGGTGGGGAGGTGCTGGGCAAACAGGAGACAGGAACAAGGAGGATGGAGCCGTGTGAGCCCACAGCAGGAATCCTCGCTGTGTCCTGCTGACCATGGTGTCCTGCTTCCTGCTGTGCAGAAGGGGCTCGGCAGCAGGGAGGACTTTAAGTGCATCCAGTGCTTCCCGAGTCCAGGCAGCTGGCTTGGGCTCTGCAACACAGTGGCAGCAGCCACAGGTGGCTCAGACCACAGAAGGATGAGGTTTGAGGAGAACAGGGCCTGTTCTGATGCGTCAGGGTCCCCCAGGAGCGCTGTCTGCAGATGCTCCCTCCAGCACCTGGGCAGCCTCTGCCCCAGGGAGCTGCTGCTCACTCCTTCCTGGCGGGCAGTGCTTGCCCCAGGCAGCCGCTGGTCCTGTGGCTGTGGGGGGATGGCCCTGGCTCCCCTGCAGTCTGGAGGCTCCCTGCCCGTGCCTGGGGCTGGCAGCACTCGCAGAGGCTGGTGCCAGCAAGCCAAGGAGGCGATGCCTGTTAGCCTGGCTGTTGGCTGGTTATTTCTTCTCCCAGTATTCACAAGTTAGCAGCTGTATATTTTCCAAGAATCTTGTTCTTGAGCTGGGACTTGGTGTCTGTGGGGTCCCTCCTGCCGCTGAGAGCTGGAGGAAAGGGCAAAGTGCTGGACGAGTGGGATGTCCCAGTTACGCCCGTGCATCACGGAGAGGGGAGAGTCCAGCAGCGTGGCTAACTGCCCGCTCCCTGCCCTCTGTCATCCTCCCGAGGGCTCAGGGTCTCTCATTCCAGCAGGAGAGAGGCAGTTGCAGACACGTTCCCCAGAGGAGGAGTCCCAAGCTGATTTAGGGTGAAATGAGTAAAAGAGCCTTGCCTTCCTGTCTGGGAAGGGCAAGCCAGGACAAGCCCTCGTGCTGGAGTCGTTCCATCCTCCCCAGGCTCTGATGGCGTGGAGACCCGGCCTTGTGTTCCCGCAGCAGTTTGTGAGCACTGGTGGTGTCCACGCCTGGGACTTGTCGGTGCCGGTGCTGACCACAAGCCTGGCAGGAAGGGCTGTGCTCTCCCACCATGCCCACCGGACCTGGCTTTCCTAAGGAGACTTCCCAAGGCTGCACCGTGTTCTGGGGACGTTTGTGGACACAGCCTGGCTCAGATGGGCCCAGGTGGCCCCACAGCAGCCGAGGGTGGCCATGCCCTCAGTGGGACCTGGCCAGGGGCCTCTGCAGCCATTCACTGGGGCTGCGGCAGCTCCTCAGTCCCTGCCTCTGCTGCTTCCCTCCGCAGTGAGGGACTTCTGTGCTGCAGAGAAGTCAGGGAGAGGAGGGGACCTCCCTCAAACCCCTCCAGACTCCCCTGCTCACCCCCCACGTCATCCCCAGCGTGCACAGACCCTCCCAGGCTTGCGGCCAGCACAGCTCTGCCTTGATGTGGACCGGAGGCCCCTCGGCCTCCGTGCTGTCTCTGGAGCTGAGCAGTTGACTCCCTGCTTTTAATAGAGAGCTGGGAAGGCACATTATGGAGATGAGGGTGTTATTTGCATAACGCTAATTAGGTAATTACAAATCATTTTGCTATGAGCTGAAGCGTGTGCTGTGACATAACGTTTATTAGTCATTCCATTCAGGCCCCGCTTAGTTAAGTCATTTACTGCACTAACTACTGAAGTTGGCAATAAAAGGTAAATGCTGGTGCTGGGTGTGAGGCTGAGACACGACACCCCATGAGCTGCGCCCGTGGGGGGCTGTGTGAGGCAGAGCCGGGCTGGCAGGTGTTAGCAGGGCAGAACCCCTTGGGAGCCTTGGTGAGGAGCTGCCTCAGCCCAGCGCACAGCCCTTCCTGCCCCACCTCGCTCCGCGGGCAGGGCCCGTGCTCCAAGGCCACTCCACTGAGCGCTGCTGCTGGGGCTGCCTGCGGGCACCGGCCCGGCGGAGGACCCGATTTCACTGCTCCAGAGGTCGGCAGCTTTCTCTGAGGGTGGGACACAGGGCAGGGAGAGTGGGCACAAGCCAGTGGAGCTGTGTGGGGCAGAGGGAGGGAGGACTGGCACAGAGCTCCCGATTCTTCTCTGCAGGCACTTGCCTGTCCCAGCCTCCTGGGCTCTGCTGCTGCCTCAACCCTGCCATTTGGGGATGGCAGTGGCCTGTGGAGATCTGTCCCATGGCAGACCCCCTCCTTCCCAGCCCCGTGTCATGGCACACCTTTCTCTTCCAGAACCAGATGAGCCATTTGAGTTCATTATCGTGTCGCTGACGGGCCAGACGTGGCTCTTTGAAGCCTCCACATCAGAGGAACGGGAGCTCTGGGTGCAGGCCATTGAGAGCCAGATCCTGGCCAGCCTGCAGGGCTGTGAGAGCAGCAAAAACAAGGTAAGAGGCCTTGGCCAACTTCTGTTCTATCTTCTCTGGCATCTGCTTTGCCACATTCCTCCATGTCCCACACTTGACTGTCTGTCCACACTGAAGCCTGTCTTGATCCCCCTGCTCCCAGGGAGAGTTCAGTCCCATCCCTGGGACTGTGCAGTTCCCCCCAGGTTTCTTGTCACCTCGTCCCCGCCTGGCTCTGGCCCCACGGAGTACTCTGCATTCCACGTGGCTGGGTCCTGCACGGTTCATTCCCTCCCTGGACATCTCTGCCCTTTCTCCCCACTCTGGCCCACTGTCCCCTGCTCCTCTGGCGCACACCTGGTCTCTCCAGACCCTGTTGTCAGAGCCCCCATGCTGGCCGGCCTCACGGAGTGTGGTGTGGCACGCTAGGAGGGGTGCAGGACGCGTGGTGGGGTGGCTGGCCTGCAGTGAAGGGGGTCTCGTGGGGTTCTTTGCAGGCTCGGCTGGGCAGCCAGGGCGACGCGCAGGCCATGCAGGCCGTCCGCACCGCGCGCGGGAACAGCTTCTGCGTGGACTGCGATGCACCGAGTAAGAGATGCTGCACTGGGCGGGGGGCTCACCCAGGAGGGGAGGGGGCTCCAGCCACCCCAGCCACCCCCTCTCTCAGCCCAGAGAGATCTGCTCTGTGTGTCTGTCCTGTCCTCTCCTGCAGTGGACCTGCTCCTCGGGGCTGGGGTGCAGACCCACCTGCCACAGTGGCCTGTGACCCCTCACTGGCCAACCTGAGGTCCTGGCCTCTCCGTGCCCACCCCTCCCAGGGACACTGAACTGGGAAGGGTTTGGTGGGCAGGTGCCTGCAAGTACAAGTCCGAACCACAGGAGACGGGCTGGTGAGTCTTGGCAGGTATTAACTCTCCCCCACTCATCCTGCTGCCCTCAGATCCGGACTGGGCCAGTCTGAACCTGGGGGCTCTCATGTGCATCGAGTGCTCCGGGATCCATCGCAACCTGGGCACCCACCTGTCCCGCGTGCGCTCCCTGGACCTGGACGACTGGCCTAGCGAGCTCCTTATGGTCATGACGGCCATCGGCAACGCACTTGCGAACGCTGTCTGGGAGGGAATGGTGGAGGGGTACCCCAAGCCCACGCCTGAGAGCAGTCGGTAAGGGAGGTGGTGAACCCCAGAGATGCTTCTTGGGAACCACCCCAGGAGGGCTGGGGGACACTACAGGGGGTCGGGAGCAGCCACTGAGGCAGGCAGGGTTCCTCAAGATGCACCAGTGTTGGGGGTCCTGCCTGCCTGCGAGGCACTGGCCACTCTTTCCTGCCATCTTGGTGGGGCAGTGGGGCTCCATGGCGGCCACAGCCACGCGGTGACTGTGAGAGCTGAGGCTGGCTGCAAAGCCGAAGGGGTTAACAGAGATGGCTTGGCAGCGTCGTGCAGGTCTCCAGGGTCTGTCCCTTTCAGGCCCTTGTCTGTCCCTATCGGAGCCACTCTCCTGTCACTCATCCCAACAAGAGCCCATTCTGTGGCTTATCAGCGGCGGAGCGCGGGTCAGGGGGCGGCGGCAGCGAGCATGCTCGGCGCGGGGCATTGATGGCCGCCCGCCAGATGCAGATGGATAGAAAGGCAGCAGATAGCGGCGGGACGGCGCACATCGATCCGCCGGCCCCCGGCCCCGGCCCCGGCGGGACGGACGCGGACACCGCCTTTGTTTGCACCAGGCGAGACGGCGGCAGCGATAAGGTGCCTCCCGTGGCACTGGGCTGGCGTGTGCAGCACCAACCTTCTCCTGCCACTGGCCGTGGCCACATAGGCGCGGGACGGGGACAGTCCCTGCGGTGCCACGGCACGGGCACACAGCATTGGGGTGCGAGGGGCTCCAGCACGGAGGTGCATAGGGACAGGTGTGGGGTCTGGGTGCAAGAAGCTGGGTACAGGCATGGATGTAAGCATACAGTGTCCATAGGGAGCTGTAAGGAGGTGCAGTGAGTCAAGCAGGTGTCAGGCAGGTGTCCAGAGTGGGGTGACGGAGCCCCAGTGGCAGCTGTGGGCACAGGGGCGCGGCAGGGGCTATGCAGAACATACCTGGGTGTGACAGATGGTCACTCCTCACACAGGTATGTTCACGTGGCAGTGCTGATACTCATGTCCTTTTGTGCATGGGGCCCAGGCAAGTTGTCTCAACTGTGACAGTGACAATGTCCTGTCCGGCAGGGAGGAGAAGGAGCGCTGGATCCGGGCTAAGTATGAGCAGAAGCTCTTTCTGGCCCCACTGCCCCAGTCTGACATCCCGCTGGGGCAGCAGCTGCTGCGGGCCGTGGTGGAGGATGACCTGCGCCTCGTGGTGACACTCCTGGCCCATGGCACCAAGGAGGAAGTGAATGAGACCTACGGAGACGGAGATGGGCGTACAGCGCTGCATCTCTCTTGCGCGATGGCCAACGTAGTCTTCACACAGCTGCTCATCTGGGTAAGACAGAACCTGCAGCCTCCACCACAGGGCTGCTGGTGCTATCCCGGTGCTTCCCCACCTCCTTGCTACCAGGGCACAAGGCACCCTTTATCCATCCTGCTTCCGTGGGCTCCCCAGCATGCCCACAGGCACTGACCTGCCCACCCTCTTGGCTCCCTCTCCCTGCCCACCCTCCCAGCTCCCTCTTCCTGCCTACCCCAGAGCCCCTCCGCTCCCTGCCGCTCCCGTGCCCACGGGCACACCGTACCCAGGTACCGCTGACCAGCTGCTTCTCTCCTGTGCAGTACGGAGTGGATGTGAAGAGCCGGGACGCTCGGGGCCTGACCCCGCTGGCCTATGCCCGGCGAGCCGGCAGCCAGGAGTGCATCGACATCCTGCTGCAGCACGGCTGCCCCAGCGACAGCGCTGCCACGCTGACCCCCAGCCTGCCCCGCCGCAACGCCAATGCCAACAACAACGCCTGCGCCGCGGCGCCGGTCGAGTTCAGTGCCAGCCCCAGCACGGTCTAGCCCTGCACGGGCCCTCCGGTCGCCGCACAGCCGCCCTCCAGCCCTGCCGGGGACCAGGGCCGCAGGAGTGGGTCTGAGAGCAGCACAGACGGGCCCCCGCGGTGCTTGCCCCCACCAGAACCCCCGTTCCAGCCAAGAGGAGGCCGGGAGCCAGCCGGGAGCCAGCATCCTGCTGCTCTGTGCTGGTTCCAGCCACCTCTCGCCGTGCAGCGGTGCAGACCCAGCGCTGTCAGCTCGTGGAGGGGCTCCCGCATAATCCCTGGGGTGGCTCCAGTGCACCCCATTCTCGTGACCGGTACATGGACAGGGAGGCAGTTTCTCCTGCCCCCCCATCACACACATCTGTAGATAAAGCAGGGGCTGGGGGCAGTTCAGGTGTGTGGCCCCCCCTGCACAGCAGTACCAGGGAGGCTGATGGCTGCACCCACTCCCTCAGGCAGGTCAGTGTGGGCACTTCCCTCCTGCTCTCCATCCATGTTGGCCTTGCCGCACCCCCGGTGCAGTGGTGAGGTGGGGGGCAGCAGGAGGTGCATATTTCTCCACTGCACCCCCTTGCTCCTCTGCTTCTGGCCGGTGCAGGAGGGAGGCACGCACCGACACCGCTCCCCATGCGCTGAAGCAAGGGTGGCATCTCCCCAATGCAGCCCCTGGACAAAGGCCTCCCCAGCCGCCCTGGTGACCTGGGGGGGAAGAGGATGGTCACCTCGGGATCCCCAGCTCTGTCTGTCTGTCTGTTTGTAGAGTCACTGTCCTTCCAGGTTAAAGCTCCAAGCTCCAAGCCATACACAGTGTCTCCATCAGAGCCTCCCGCTGGCTCCCACTGCTGCCCAGGTGGGGCTGGTCTCCGGCTGAGCAAGAGGAGAGGAGAGGAGCATCTCTCTTTGGATTGGGGTTAGGCCTCTAGCTGAATGCTGGAACCCCAAGGCTTTGGACACTGCTATGGAATGTCTCTGTCACTTGTGTATAAAATGTACATTGGAAATATTTATATGGACACTCTGTATATACGGTTTCTTTTCCATGAGTTGCCCTGTGTGTGTTATCTGCAGCCAAGGAGATAAAAGCCAATAAAGCAACCCACCTCCTGCCAGGCCAGCGTCTCCGTGTGCTGCCTTTGGGGCCTCTGATGCAGCCCTGGTTTGCAGCTGGGTCTGGTGACTCTCCAGCCCACACTGACAAATGTTCAGCCTCTTCTCCTCTGTCTCGGGCTCTGATAAGAGCAGTCCTGTGCCAAACTGGGCCCCTGGGACACGGCAGAGTGCTGAGGGGTGGAGGGGAGATGTGCCAACCCTGGGCACTGAGGGACAATGCCAGAACATGGTCCCAGAGGGATGCACAGCTCTGTCGGGATGGGAGATGGGCACAGCAGAGGGGTGTGCTGGAGAGGGGACATGCAGGGCAGGAGTGCTGGGCCAGCTGGTCCCTGTGCACAGGACAGCGAGTGTGAAGCTGGGATGGGGCAAGGCAGAGATGGGCAGGGAGCGTGGGCTGCCAGGGCGAGCGAGGAGTCTGCTGTGGCTACAGAAGACTGGGTGTCATTGAGTGCCAAGGCAGAGGCAGACCCCTGAGCAGTGAAGGGAGCCGTGTGTGCTCTGCCCGCCCTGACTTTGCGTGTTTCTCATCGCTGTGGGCAGAGCAGAGCCCCAGTGCTGGCAGTCCCGGGCTGGCTGTGCCCCAGCCCACACCACCGCCTGCAGTTCGGGGCTCCGGCGTCTCCTGGTGCTGTGCTGGAGTCCAGGCTCTGCTGCACCGGGACTGGGCACAGGCCTTGGGCCCTGAGCCTGTGTGGCAGTGCTGCAAGGAAGGGAGGTGCCAGGACACCCCCACCTGCCACAGGTACCTCGGCTTTTCCTGTCAAATCCCTGCTGCCTCCTCCTTGTGCCTCTCCCGTGGCAGAGGGCTGCCTCGCTGGGGGCTGCAGACAGTGGCCCCAGCTCCTCCACTCCTTGGTGTGTTCTGGCTGTGTGTGCCCATGCTCTCATCATCATCCTCATCCTCATCCTGGTCCTGGTCCTGGTCCCGGTCCTGGTCCCACTTCCAGTCCGGCCCCTGCACCCTTGTCACCCCTCATTCCCGTCCCCTCGTGGTGCCCATGGGTGCCCCCACACCGGCCCGGCCCCAGCCCAGTGCTGGGTTTGGTTAATTTCCTGGCGACTGCATTAGCGGGAATGGAAGCCGAGGGACGGCAGCTCCTCTGGGGCCCATTAATCATCCCCCTCAGACAAGCTGCCTTGATTACAAGTGGCAAGAAATTCATTAGGGCTGCGGCTCTGACAACTTTTATCTGCGCGGCTGGATCTGACTCATTAGGCAGCCAAATTAAAGCCATGATGGGCCCTGATGAAATTCACTGCTTGTTTATCTTGTGCGATCTGATACATCTGCCCATACATCATCTCCCGCGTGGGATCCCGCCCTACCCAGCCCTGGCACCTCCCTTCCCATCCCAGCCCTGCCCCAAGCCCCGGGTGCCCAGCCTGGACCCAGCTCTGACCCCAGCAGACCCCTCGCCTGCCCCCACGCTCTGCCTGTGGCATCAGGGCTGGAGCCGGGGCTGCGAGCGATGACCATGGCACCAGGAGCCACGCGGGGACAGCTCTGGAACCAAAACCGCGCAATGCCCTGAACTGCAAGGACCCCACAAAGATCATCAACGTCCAGGGTCTGGGGCCACCCAGCCCCGAGCAGCTCCCCATGGCCCATGCAGTGCTCGTGGGGGGTGCAGCCCCCTCAGGGCACCCAGAGCCCTGGCCAGGTCCTGCTGGCAGTGGAACTGCTGTGGGCACACAGCCACGTGGAGATGGGCCCTGTGCCCTCCTGCTGCCCACATATTGCAAGCAGCTGCTGGGGACCCCGGTGACGCCCCTTTGCTGGCACCCTGGGGCAGGGAATGCCACCAGACCCCCGCAGGCTCTGGCACCATCCCAAGGAGCCTCCACCCGGCAGTGGGCCAGACCCCACCAGCAGCACCACTCATTGCTCCAGCCCAGCATTACCCCAGTGCCAAGGGTACCAATCTGGGTGCGAAGGTGACCGATGTGGCCTCACATGGCCCCGCGCCAGGACAGGCTGAAGCAGGAGCTCTATGTCCGTGTTCAGGGGAAGAGATGTGTGTCCAGGGGAAGAGGTGTGTGTCCGTGTTTAGGGGCAGGAGCTGTGTGTCCGTGTTCAGGGGCAGGAGCTGTGTGTCCGTGTTTAGGGGCAGGAGCTGTGTCCGTGTTTAGGGGCAGGAGCTGTGTGTCCGTGTTCAGGGGCAGGAGCTGTGTGTCCGTGTTCAGGGGCAGGAGCTGTGTGTCTGTGTTTAGGGGCACCGTGTCTGTTTTTGGGGGCAGGTGTCTGTGTTCAGGCTGATGCCAGGGAGGGCACAGGCCAGCCCTGTGCTCTGCTGTACACCAGAGGACTGTGCCAGGGCAGCAGCACAGCGGGACTGCCCCTGTGTTACGTGGCCCCGAGCAGCAGCAGTGACCGCTGCAGCTCCGTGGCAGCACCATGAGGACCCTGCCCCAGGCAGCCAGCAGCACTCACACCGTGGAGCTGAGGCTGGAGCGAGGGAGGTGGGTGCCACAGGACAGGAGCCAGGGATGCAGACTCCTGCCGTGAGTAAATCCATGGTATGCAGCCTCAGGCTGGAAACCATCCATACCACAGGTTTGCAGCACTTCCCAGAGAGCCTGGGCACAGCTAGCAAAAGCCCCACAGGGTACAACTTACACTTGGAGCCCCACAGGCCTTCTTGGAGCTCCAGCTGAGCAGGCACAGGCTCCTGGGGATCTGTAGGTGGGCAGCAGCAGGGCATGGGGCAGCACCGCCCAGCCCTGAGGCCGCTGTGGTCACCCGCTGAGCACATGCAGAGGTGCCTGCAGGAGAGATGGCCGGAGCAGAGCTCCTGCTGCAGGGCTGTCCCTTCCTGTGTCCAGTCAGCCTTGCCTCTGGGAGAAAAAGTGATGCCTTAGGTTCCAGGCATCAAAGGCACAGGTGTGACAGCTCCCAGCTCCCTTGGCCTGTGCTCACTAAGGCACAGCACCAACACACTCCACTACATCACCTGCGCCCTGTGCCCATTCAGGGTGTCCGGCCTGCAGGCGGGTGCAGACGCCCACAGCTCAGGGACTCACAAAGCCCTGGGGGGATTTCCAGCCCGGCTGGCAGGGACCGGCTGCGAAGGAGTTAGGGAGTGGCCAGAGGGAGCTCATGACCCTTCCCAGGTGCCAGCCATTGGGACATTGTTTCTCTCCTGCACCTGAGCTAGCCCTGGAGGCGCTGGCTAATGAGTAACACCAGCACCATATTGTGGGCCACCACATCTTCATGCAAGCCCCTTGTCAGGGAATGCTGAGAACCAGCTTTGTTGTGCTGAGTGAATAAACACTCTGTGGGATGCAATCCCTGCTCCTTCCCCAGTTCCTTAAGACCCACCATACAGGTAAACAAGTGGACAGGTTTGGGTAGGGAGAATTCCCTTGTAAGTGCTGAAATTGCCTCCTTAGGGCAAATAAGTCTTGTTCATATGAATGTGTGTATATATATGTGTATAAACATATTTACATAAACAAACACGTCCATGTACATGCACACTGTGTGTATTGATCTCTGTGTCTCTGCACCTGTATCTGCCTTTTACTCTGTGTGTGCACCCGTGTGTGTGCACACGCACACGCGTACCAGTGTGCGTGTTTGCATTCCTTCCCCACCAGTTCCCACTCCAGGACACAGGGTAGCAGCCAGAAGCTGGTAGATGGGAAAGTCCAAACAGATGCAAGGGAAAAAACATACTAGGAAGGTGGTTGGACAGTGGTGCAGGGGCCCAAAGAGGAGGAGTTGCCCACCCTTGGAGATACTGGAAGTCAGATGGGCAAGTTCTTCAGCATCTTGAATGGGACAAGCTTTGAGCAGGTGTTGGAGCAGAGACCTCCCAAGGCCCCATCCAACTTCACAGCTCAGTTACCCTGGGTCTGTCTTTACTGCCCAGTTTTTCATTGTGGCTCTCCTTCTTCCACCAACCCCAGTCTGACACAGCAGACAGAGCTCCAGCTCATGGGGGCCCCCACAGCTCTCCCATCTGAGGACAGACCACAGCTGCTTCGTGCAGTGCGGGCAGCGCCATGCGCTGTGCTCGCTGTGCAGTCTGGGCAGTGCCCTCACTGTGCCATATGGGCAGTGCCCTCTCTGTACAAGATGGGCAGTGCCCTCACTGTGCCATATGGGCAGTGCCATGCACCGTGCTTGCTGTGCAGTCTGGGCAGTGCCCTCTCTGTACCATATGGGCTGTGCCGTGCACCGTGCTCGCTGTGCAGTGCTTTGCTCTCCACTGTGCAGGAGGCACCAGCACCACCACAATGCTCAGGGTTCACAGGGAGCTCTGCTCTGCTCTGCTCGGTGCCAGGAACACTCTGCTGCTCTGCAGCTCTCTCCAGCAGCGCTGCTGACAGCAGGAGTCTGTCACCTCCAGCAGCAGTGCACAGAGCTGCACCTCTGCAGCATTTGTGGGGATTTTAACATGGCTGTTTGTAGGGTTGCAGTGTGTATGGGCTCTGGGACTGGCCTAATACAACAACAACAACATCTTCTATGCAGCTGAAAACTGTAGGTGTTGTATCCACCTCAGCGGCAGTCGATGGATGAGCGTGCAGTGGAGCGGGAGTGCTCTGCACACGGATTTTGGGTGGGCAGTGGCCTGTATGGTGGGGGAGGTGGGTTAAAGACACAATAAACCAGTGCTGCCACTGGCGCAGGACATATCAAGCCAGTGTCAGTCAGAAATGCCCAGTGGGAATAAGGGAGTTCGAGTTCTTGGACCTTAAAATAAAACTTGCCTTTTTTTAATGTCTCTGCCCCAACCCCAGAGCTGTGGACACCGTCTGGGTTGTTGTGGTTGATGCACACTGCTGTGCTGTGATCGGCTGCAGTGGCACAGACCCCTCATGTGGACACATTTGTAGTGGCAGAGCCCTGCTTGTAGCTGCAGGATGGCCTTACCCTGCCCCCCGCCCTCCCACACAGAGACCGAGTACGGGTTCGTGTGCCAGAGCACCGCAGTCGCTGCCGACAGCTGTGTCCGCTTTGCAGCCACGTAGCACAGCTCAGTCCCGGCCTCAGAACAACACCCACCTGAGGAGGGAGAAGTGGTGCAGGTGCAGGCAGCTCTACCCCAGCCTGTTGAAAAGGGAGCTGACAGTTTTCCTGAGAGCAGGGCACTGGGGGCTGCTGCCAAGTATTTACTCCTCTGATCCAGAGGGAATGCCAGCAGGTGTTGCTACCTGAACAGGACAAATCCATGCTGGGGATGCTGTGAGCAACACCAGGCCAGGCAGTTCCTGAGGATACTGTCTTGTTTCCAGGTCAGTGGTGCAGGGACAGAGGCAGGTGTCCTGCAGTGGAAGCTGTGCTGAGAACCGAAATCCTGAAAGGATCCCGCAGAACTGTCTCGGGACCTGCAGCAAATATTTGTGTGGAAAGAGGCACCCACCAAGGACATCTAGAAGCACAGCTTTGTCCAAATGGTTGCTCTGATCTGAGCTGTGTCTCTGTCTGTTTGCCACACAAGCCAACTGGAGCGAACAGCCAAGGGGCAGGGACAGCCACCCCCAGGTGCTCTGAAGCTCCAGGGCACTGCAGGAGGACTCAGCTGTAGAGGCTGAGCATGGACCCCACACTCCAGGTGAACAGAATGTACCTGCCAAAGAGGGAGGGGACACGGGGAGGGAGCACTGCTCCCAGGCAGCATAGAGATGGCCCAGCCCTTGCTATGGCATCAGGGAGGGCACCCAGGAAGGTGGAGTCAGCTCTGGCTGTCAGGGATATTTCCTGCTCTCCCAAGGTGTGTCTCCCAGGGAAAGTGACAACGGCTGGCTGGACCTTTTGTGACCCAAACTCCCTATCAAACCTCTGAGCAATTGGCACCCCAGCAAAACCTTGGAGAGAGCCCTCCCCCTCTCCAGGAACCTCTGGTGGCATTGCAGTGGGTGTTGCAACCACAGCACAGGCATAGGAGCTCCCTTGCCCCATGGACTCACTGATGTTTGTCAAACCAGAGCAGAGGTTCCCAAGGCTGGACACCCAGGGAGCCACATGGCCCTTGTGCTGCTGACTGGGATTGCAGCTGTGCCCTGTGCAAAACTGGATCTTCATGGGGTTCTGGGGCTGGGCTCAGTATCCGACATGGCTGGCTGCAGAAGCAGCATCTCATGCGATAGCTCTCAAGAGCAGAGAATGGCTGGCCTGGATGTGCGAGCCCCTTTTGTTGTTGCTCCTGTCCCAGGGCCTCAGCACCAGGGAACCGGCTGTCCCGGGCCAGGGCAGGGGCCGCAGCCGCGCTGGGAGTCTGCAGCAGCGCACACGTTCCCCCACCCCGGGATGAGCTGCGGAGGCGGTCCCGAACCAGTCCTGGCCCCGGCTCCGCCGGCAGGAGGGCCGACTTGGGGATGCTCCCGGGCGCTTCCCGGCCCCTCCTCTCCCCCTCCCGCCTCTCGGCACCGCCACAGCAGCGCAAGGCCACCGCTGCTGCTCGCACAGCCTCCGGCTCCGCGGGCCCCGCTACCGGCACCGGCCTCGGGGCGGCTGAGCCCCGGAGCCTCCCCTTCTCCCCGTCCGCTCGCCCTCCCCGACCTCCGCGGCCGCCCCTCGAGGTCAGCGCCGCCGCCCGCTGCCCGCGCCCCTGCCCGTGCTCGTGTCCCTGGCCCCCTCGCTGTCCCTGTTCCCATCCCTCTCCCTTCCTCGTTCCCCTTCTCTGCCCGCGCCGGGCCGGGGTCGCAGGACCCCGTCCCTGCGGCGAGGAACAACGTGGTCTTGCTCCATAGAAAATAATTTATTGAAATCACAGCTATACATGGGCGGGCGCCAGCGGCAGCGCGGGCCCAGCCCGGCCCGGCCCGGCTCAGCCCGGCCCGGCGGGTGGCCAATGCCCGAGGGCCGGGCGGCCGCACTCCCCGTGGCACGGACAGAAGGACACGCTGCCGTATGTACAGAGTTTACACGGAATAAATAAGGGACATGTACACAGGAGTGGGCGCCCGGGCCCCCTCCCCGCCGCCGCCACCCGCCCCAGGGTCCGGGAGCTCCGCCGGGCTCAGGGCCGGGCGCCCTGCTCGATCTGCTGGTGCTGGCTGCGCACGGCGAAACGATTGACGTGCACCGGGATGGGCACCACGATCTTGGGGTTGCGGACCGGCTCTCCCGAGCGGTTGCTGACATTGCCAGCCTTGATGCGTNGCGCTCCGTCAGGCTCAGGTACTTCTTGCAGTGGAACTCCTTCTCCAGCTCCAGCAGCTGCTCGCTGGTGAAGGCCGTGCGGCGCCGGCGGCTCTTCCCGGCCCCGGAGCCCGGCGGGGGCTGCTCGGCGGCGGGGCCGCCCTTGCCCTTGCCCTTGGCTCCCAGCGTGGTGCCGGCGGCTGCCCCGTCCAGGAAGGGCTCCTCCTCGCTCTCGCCCGCCGAGCTCTCCTCCTCCCGCTCGCTGCACGGCGTCGCCGCCGACTTCACCTCCAGCTTCTCCTCGTCCGAGCTGTACGCCTTCCCGTCTGCGGGGCACACAGCGTCAGTGTCCGCCGGCGCGGCCCGCCGCCCGCACCCCGCCCCGCCCGCGGTCCCCCAGCTCCCAGAGCCCCCGCAGCCGCGGGGGAAGCTCTCCCCGCTCCCTCGGCGGGAGGCTGCAGCTCCTCCCGCAGTCTCGGACCCCGTCACTACCGCGTCCCGCAGCCCCGGAGCGGGCGAAGCGGCGGCCCCGGCCCCAGCAGCAGCAGCCCTGCAGCGGGTCCTGCTGCGGGCAGCGCCAGCCGCTCCCCTCGCGGACCCCAGCGCCCTGCTCCCCCCAGCCTGCAAGGGGCAGCACCGACAGACCCGGCGGCCACCCTGGGGTCTGATCCCCTCAGCAGTTGCCCCATCCCCATCCCACGGCCCAGCCGCAGCAGCATCACGGTCTCAGTCTAGCAGAGAACACCACAACACCTGCAGGGCTTGTCTGGACCTTCACATTGGAAAGAATGCCCGTACCTTGTCTCTCAGCTCAGCCCTCCCTGTCCCTTCCCAGTGCACCAGACCATGGATGCCGTTCAGAAAGCAGCCAGCCAAGAGCTGAAGAAGTGTCCTGGAAGCAGCATCCGGAGCCAGCTCCAGCCCAGCAAACCTCTCTGCAGGGCTCTACAGGACATGGGGTGGCCCACTTCTGGCTCTCCCTCCCTAATCCAAGGACACACCACAGCAGACTGTGTGGCCAGGGAACAAGGTGCTGAGGCAGCCGATGCTCAGGGCTCAGCTACGCCCAGCAGTGGGCAGAGGGGCAGGACAGAGCCTGTCAACATCACACAACAGACAGCATCTCATCCCAGGCCACCAGACAGAATGCAGTGCTTGGATCACCACAGACACCTCTGTTCAGCTGCCTGTGAGGATATCGATAGGGTACTGGGCCATGAATCTCTTCCTTGCAAGCTTCTTGCGTCCCAAACTGCTGCCTGAATGATGGAACAGCCATGGAGCAAGGGAGGACATGGTGGAGACAGAGGTGGGGAAAGAGGTCTGCAAGATGGTCACCTCCACAGTAGAAGGGCTCAAACAAAGTGAGAAGATGCTCTCGGCCATAGACAGGGGTCATGAAGGGAGAGCCCACAGCTATGCACAAGCAGGTGAAGAAGCTTTTCTGTCATGCTGAGACTAGAAGACAAAAGAAAATTCTTCAAGTCTGACCCAAGAGCAGTAATCACTGCTGGAAGGAGTTGTCCTGAAGCACTGCCACTCTATATAATCCAACATGCAGAAGGAGAAGCAGCAGCTCTCCAAACTTCTGAGCCGTGTCCAGGTACTGCCACATGCAACCTGGGCCACTGGATCTCTGGCCACCTCACCTCATCTCAGTGGGAAAGGCAGAACAGCCCTCAGAAGCCTGACAGTGCAAGGTTTAAATACACAAACAGAGCTGCAAGAGACTACTTGAGCCCAGAAGACATTCCTGGTAGTCTGGTGACTGTGGAGCTCCCACATCCCTTGTTAGTCCTGCAGCAAGCCTGTAGCTTCCTGAGAGCAGGTGAGTGGCTTTGGAGATCTGGAATCTTCTCCCTGCTCTTCCTGCTTCCTACAGTGGGAAAGAACACCTTCATCTCTATCCTGCTGCAGAGTGATACCTTTCTTCCTGAGGGTAGGGGGCAGGGGAAGAGATTTCCCATGTGCATAGAGGGTAAAGACCCAGAGAATTTGTGCTCGTGGGGCTGAGGATTAGCAGCAGGTGGCAAGGAGCCCTTTGGCTGCCGTTGCCCAGCCCCATGCAAACATTTTGCTGAAGAAGGAAGAGCTTTCACTTCTGTGTGCCTTCTCTCTCTGGTGGAGCATGGGGCCTGACAAGGTAAGAGAGCTCTTATGAGGAATTCAGTGTCTTCCCCAAGGGCTCTTTAGGTCCTGCCCTGGCACTGCATTTCCTCAGGGATGGTGGATGGCATCCCAGCAGCCACACCAGCAAACAGTGCTGGTAGGGCAGTTTGCTTCTGTCAGCCCAGGCTGCATCCCAGGAGACTGGAAGAAGGTTGAGCAACATGTTGGTTTGTAAAACAGGTGCTGTCTCTGAATACTCTCTTCTGAACCAGACTCCAAATTTTAAATGGTCTCTAGCACTCTCACATTTGTGTCTTATAAAAGGGCTGGGTTTGCAGTAAGGAGCTCAGAACTATTTGATAACAGAATCTAAATCCGATGTTTTCACAACGAAAATTGGTATATTGGTCTGTTAGTCACCTACTATGTCCCCAGCAAGGAAGGAATGAAGGCAGGGATCCCACCTGTGTGGTGGGGGTATATTGAGACTTTCAAGGCCTTTGAACATGAAGTGAAGCTGTCATGAAGCAAAGCATCATGACTGAAAAATCAACAAGAAGTAGTAGATGAAGAATAGGGCTGACTTGCTGGTTTGCTTTTCACAAAGTCACAGCTGTTCATTGATCTTGTCAAAGGCGTTGAAGAGAGTCCAAAGGGGGTCACAAAAATGCTCTGAGGGCTGGAGCACCTCTGCTGTGAGGACAGGCTGAGAGAGTTGGAGTTGTTCAGTCTGGAGAAAAGAAGGCTCCAGGGAAACCTTATTGCAACCTTTCAGTACTTAAGGAGGGCTTGTAAGAAAGACAAAGAGAGACTTTTAACAGGGCCTCTTGTGATAGGACAAGGGGTGATGGTTTTAAACTAAAAGAGGGTCCATTTAGATTAGATATAAGAAAGAATTATTCACAACAAGTGTGGTGGAACACTGGCACAAGTTGCCCAGATAAGTAGTGGATACCACATCCCCAGCAACACTCAAAGCCAGGTCAGGCAGGGCTCTGAGCAACCTGATCTAGTCGAAGATGTCCCAGCCCATGGCAGGGGGTTTGGACTAGGTGGCCTTTAAAGGTCCTTGCCAACCCAAACCATTCTGTGATTCTGTCATTATGGATGTGGAAAGCAAGGTGCAGAGACTCGGGTGTCAGAGGTGACAAAGCTATTCAAGCAGGATCAGGAAGACCTGGATCAGGAGTGGGTGTTGTGATGAGCCCTGTGTTGGTAAGCACACACAAGAACAACAGAAACTTCACCCTGTCCCCAACAACGTCACTACATCAAACCAAGAAAGCCTCAGACTACTGCCTGAATCTCAGAGGAGGCCTGTACAGCTCAGGAGCAATCCTGCTCTCACGAGAGGTGTGGAGAGCTAGGCATGTCAAGTACCCTTTCCCCAGGGGTCACATCTTTGCAGCAGCTGTAGAAATAAACCAGACTTCAAGCTTTGCTGCTTCTCACCACCAGTTTCCCTACACGCCTCTCCCTGCTCAAGAAGGGTGGCAACAGCTGGAAGCAAGTTTCAAACCCAGTGGATGCAGAGAGAAGCCCTAAAATAGTGCATTGATCCCTTTGGCTGATCCAGGAAGCAACTGATCCTGTGTCCATAGACGCCTGCATGATGGAGATACTGACAGAGCCTGGGGACAGAAGCAGTCGCTCCAGAGTATAAGTCACTTAATGTCAGCGAAACAATCAAAAGGAGGCATTTATTCTTCACAAGTTTCTTCTACAGGTAAAAATATCTGTGGAACATCTTGCCATCTTGATGTGGCTGATGTCAAGGTTATCCCTCCTTTCTGGTGGACTCCAGGGGAGATTAGATAAGGCCACAGAAAACAAACTGGTCAAAGTTTACTAAATATACAGAAACAACACTTGGCACATGAAGTCCCTGATGGTTGCATGTGAGGGAAGTATCATTTTAGAACTGAGCATTGCACAGGTTGTGCTCTCTTGCTCCTCCTTGGACAATTGCTTTTGGCCAGGGCCACGGACTGGATGTGAGTGCAAACTGCATTATAGATAGTTTTTAATGACTCCTTTTGACATGAATCATCTTTCTATTCCTTAATACTGGAAAAAGCTCACAGCAGCCTTCCTGAGTTTCCTCTAAGATGGTTGTAAAACAAACCCCACTGTCCATCTCCAGTTTTGTCTGGTGCAGCCAGGACAAACATTAGGTAAAGGAGAAGGTGGGCACATTTGGCCTGACAAATCCCACAGAACTGGGTCCACATGGGCCTGTGCAGAAGGACAAGCATCCTTCATGGCTCCAGAGCAAGCCCAGTGCTCAGAGGCAGCAGGGGATGAACAGCAGTAGAAAGACATCTTCCCTTCCATCATATGATCCAGTTGCAACAGGAAAAGTCTTAGAGGTAGGATTTCTTGGATTCAGAAGTGGCCACGGTCTGGGACAGTTCATCTGAGTCCCCTGGGAGGAGGGAACGTATTGGGGTCAGTTACGGAGGAGCCATAGAGGGAGATCAAGCACAATGCAGTTCATCTGCTCACAGACTGGAAAGATGAAGTCGTATAGACCTGGTTTTGGCCAGGGCAGAGCTGCTCTCGAGAAGACTTTCACAAAAAAAGTAAGATCGCTCTGGGCACAGAGGCTGGGGAGCACCGGAGGAGCACCCAATACCCCAGTAACCCACAAAGGCAAGGGGGAGGCAGAATGCCCCCATTGTCCCACTTGGGGTGCGAGGTCTAAGGAGTACCCGAGTGAGTGAAATGCTCTTCTGAGGGACGAACAAGGCAGGGCAAGGAAGACATCTGGGCTTACCCAGGAGAGACTAAAGAGAGGATGGAGAACAAACAGCCAAGCGCTGCAAGAAGCAGCAGAGATTCTCAGCACACATCCGTGCCAAGAAGCCTGTGAGACAAAGGTGGATCTCAGGAGTGGCCAGGGGAGACAGCTCAAGAGAGGCCACGCCAGAGAAGCAGCAGCTGGCTCGTCTGGGTCTTGCCGCAGGGACCCCTCACGCCCCGTGCTGCAAGACCCGAGGGAGAAGAGGTGAGTGCTGGACCTGGCTGAGAAATACGGAGCAACAAGTCTCTGAGGCTGGTGCTGGCGCACTCGGGGAGCGGTCGCAGCGCACAAAGGCGAGGACCCCGACGGGAGCCGTTCCCGGCCGCACCGGGGGTCCCGGGAGGGGCGCTGCCGCCTGCCCGCGCCGTCGGGCTGAGCCGGTGCCGAGACGGCGGGCGCGGCTGCCGGACGGAGGAGAGCGGGGCTGCAGGCGGCCGCCTCGGCGCGGGACCTGCTCCACCGTCGTCCCTGCGGGGCGGGCTCCGGGGAAACTTTAGAAAGCCGGTAGTCGCAGCACGGCGACGCCGGGAGGCACCCGCCCGGGACGCGGCATCACGCTGGGGACAAGGCGCAGCCCCGCGCCGCACCAAATGGGACCGGTACGGGGACCGGGACCAAGATCGGTGCGGGCGGGGAGGGCTGCGGACCGAGCCGTGGGACGCCCCCGCCGCCTTCCTCCTCAATCGCCCCGGGCCGAGTGCCAGGACCTCGGAGAGCTCCGCGCAGCTGGTCCGGCCGGGGCTCCGGGCCGCGGCGCTCCAGTCCCGCCGTGGCGTCCCCCAGGACCGGCCGCTCTCCCGCCCCTCCTGCCCCGCCGCCCGGCCGAGGCAAGCGAAGTTTGACTCCCATCCGCGAAAGCTGCGGGCGCTGCGGACCAGGCCTGGGACGGAGGGAAATCGGTTCGGTCCTCCCGGCTCGGCCCGACGGCAGGTCCCGCAGCCGCGACCCGTGGCGACCCCGCCGTCCTGCCCGCCGCGCCCCGGCCCTCAGCCCCTCCGCTCCGCGGCTCCCGTCCTGGCGAGCTCCGGCCCGCAAGACCGCCTTTCCCCTGGTGCCGCTGGGACGGCGGAGAGAACCCGGGCAGGTCTCCCCGGGACTGCGGGGGTCCGGATGAGGCGGGGCGGCTGCTCTCCGCCGGGCAGGACGGGCCCGCGCCGCTCTTACCTGCAAGGCCGGGGAAGGGGTCCGGGAAGTGCAGCGGCGGCTCGGCCGGCCCCTTGTCGCGGCCCGGGGGCAGCTCCTCCGCTTCCAGGCCGTCGGCGCCGCGCCGGCAGCCGGCGTCGGGGGTGGCGCGCGGCGGGGGCAGCTCCTGCGGCGGGTAGAAGCCGTCGGGGGGCTCGGAGAAACTGGGCAGGGCGGTGGTGAGCGCCACCATGGAGGGCACGGCCTGGCCCAGGCTGGCGCAGAAGGTGTTGGTGAGGCGGCCGGCGAAGGAAGCGAGCGGGGCCAGCGGCGGCAGCCCCGACTGCAGCGGGGCGTGGGACAGCGCCTGCGGTAGCACCAGCGGCCGGTACGGCATGAACATGGGGTACCCGGTGTAGAGCAGGTGCCCGGAGCGCGGCGGCGGCGTCCCAATGAGCGAGTCGATGGAGAAGGCGGTCCCTTGGCCGCCGGGTCTCTGCATGGCGAGCGGGCGCCTCCGGCTCAGCCGGCACCAACTTTCCGGCGAGCNCATCTTCTGCACATCACGGTCGAGTTCCTCCTTCAGCGCCCGCTCCGGCGGGGCAAGGCGCCCCGCTCCCCCGGCGCGGCCGGCCCCTGGGAAGGCACCTCCCCCTCCCGCCTCATCAGCTGTTATTAATGGTGATTGATGATTAGCAATTATGGGGCCAGGACAAGGGTGCTTTTGTGGGGACGGGACGGGGCCGCGCCGCTCGGCACAGCCCTCTCCGGGCCCGGGCGACGGACGGGGCGAGCCGGCTCNGTGCAGTGCCTGTGCCGTGCCCGGGCTGTGCCGTGCCGTGCCTGTGCAGTGCCTGTGCCGTGCCCGGGCTGTGCCGTGCCTGTGCCATGCCGTGCCGTGCCGTGCCGTGCCCGGGCTGTGCCCGCAGACCGCCCGCCGCCGAACAGGGCGCGGGGGGAGCAACCAGCGGGCAGGGTCGGGACTGCCCCTTTATCGGGCCTGGAGCCTCGTCAGCTCGGAGCGGGGTCTCCGTGAGACCGGCGGGCTCGGGCGCCGCGGGGCCGGGAAGACCGCGGGGCCTCCCGCAGACGCACTCGGGTCAGGGTGGGAGCGGGGAAGGGGGGGGTGTCCTGGAACGCCCCTCTTGCTGCTCCCCCGCGGCCCCGACACCGCTCGGCCCCCCCGCACTCCGTGTGTCGGGCTCGTCCCCCGGTGACGGCCCGCGGCCCTGGTGCGCATCGCTCCATCTGCAGAGCAAGCGACACCCGTGCGAGTCGAAAGCTCCCGAGCTGCGGCGAGAACTGCGCGGCTCCGCTGTGCACTGTGTCCGGGGAAACATCGCCTGCCCCTTGTGGGGAGTCCCCACGCTAAAACAGAGGACTTTCTGCCCCCAGCTCGGCATTTGGGTTGTCCTCTGTCTATACAGAGCTGCTCACCAGACCTGCAATAGGCAAACTGAAGCAGTATCAGGATTTCCGTGTAAAGTGCTTGGAAGCCAAGAAATGCTAGAGCTGAAGTCATGTCTACACTCACTCCAACTGTAGTTTCAGTGGCACAGTGACACGCCAGACTTCTAGCTCTCACCTAGGGGTATTCCTCTTCTCAAGTCCCGTGTGTTCCTGCCTGCAGTCCCCCTTTGACCAGGGATGCAGTACCTCTGGCTGCTTAGCTACCCAGGCTCCCTGGTGGCATCGATATCTGCATAAATACATGGATTTCTCCACCATCACCTTCTGCTCTGTCCCTGAGGAGGTCTGGAACACCACTTTGAAGGGTTTGTTTTCTGTGGGACGTGACAGCCCAGCCATGGAATTGGACACTTGGATCCTGTGTGGAACATGTAAGTGAGGCAAAGTGGGCCCACTATGCTGAACGTGGGGTACTCAGCCTTCCTCCACTAGACAGGCACAATCTAAATCCCCAGGGTCCAGATATGACATCACAGAGCTTCCTCTTTCTTTCATGTCTTTTGTGCCTTTCTCTGTGGCACATCCTTGTGGTCCCAAAGAATTATCCCTCCACAGCAAGAACGGCTCTGCTCCAAACCAGGGAAATGGGTGTGGATAAGTCAATGGTAAAATAATCATCCAGGCTCAAATATTGAATCATAAAACTGAGGCCTGGCATAGGGGGTCCCTGTCACCAGTCTGATGCAGACACCTCCCACCCTTGGATCACTGAGAGATGCCTGTCTTTGCAGACCAGTGACTGGTTGTGGCCCCTAGTCCAGGACTAGGGCCCAGATTCCACGCTGGGAAGGAGCATGGCAGTGACAAGAATTTGGATGAATCCAAACAGAGACCAGTTGTGACACAATAAGGGACATGGCTCCAGATCTGCTGGTCAGCGTTCATGTTCTCTGTCCTTGCCCCAGCTCTCCTGTCTCATCCACCAGACATCTGTAGTAAAGGAACTTTCATGTTGGAGTCATCTTCATGCACGTAGTTTGGGTCCATTCCCTGCCATGAAAGCACCTTAGACCATGGAGAAAGTGAAAGCATAGCCATGTGTTACTGGATCTCAAGACTGCACTCAAAAGGGCCCAGAGCCAGGCTGTGCAAGCAGCTTTCTGACTCCTGAGCAAATGCAATTTCATCAATTGTTGGATGAATCTTTTCTATGTTACCAACCCACACCTCACACCTACAGATTAGCAAGACATTTGACAGCAACAGGAAACTGCTCTCTTTAGTGACCTTGCTGGGTAACTGAGCGAGCTGGGGGTGAACTGTGGCTCCCACGAGGGAGGATGGCAGCCCATGCCCACAGCAGCAGGTCCTGCCTGAAGACAGTAGCACCAGCTCAATACTGACCTCTGCACAGCAGTAGCTTGCACCCTGTAAGTCCCTACTAATGTCTCCAAGATTAAGGTTCTACTTACCTGATCATACACTTGCATTACCTGCAGCCCCCATCTCCCTTCAAACATTGAGTCTCTGTTCCATGCTAGGAGCAGCAAGGAAAGGCTGCTTCTGGAGAGGTGGGAAGCCAGGCAGGGAGGGCTGTAGCAAGGCAGGGGCTTCACTGACCAGGGTGCATTCCCACAGGACCTGAAGAAGGTGAGCAGAGCAGATCTGATGACAGATGGCTGCATCGTATGAGTTGGCCCTGACCCTGGAGGGCCAAACCTCCAGGAGGGGGGAATGTACTCAAGGCCCCAACAACTTACTCCACTCTGGTTTACTTTGTCTCATGAGACTTTGTAGTAGAGGTAGAAACTCATGTGCAAATAGTAAAGCAAAGATTCAGAGAAGGATATGTTGAAGGACTGCAGAGAAATAAAAAAGGTTGTAAGAATAATAAAGCAAAGGTTGTGCTGTTGTACTCCAGTGTGTACATCAAATGGGACAGAGCTCCCACACCCACCATCCTCACAGGGTGAGCCAACTTAGAATGAGGGTCCAGGTTGCACATCCACCCACTGGACTTCCACGGGCTTCCCCAATTTCAGTTATGTAACCTCTGTCTAATCTTCCACAGCCTCTTGCTGCCTAGTGAAATGCAGTTTCCATGGCTTCCACTTGAGGCTCAGATCTCCACTGCTCAGATACTCCCTGGGCATCTTTCCCTCTCCACACATCTTCTCTGCAGAAAGCCCCTCGATTCCAGTTTAAAGGGCTTCATCCCTCCCTGTCAAGGAGCCAGTGTGTCCCCTTACATGCCTGAAGATAGACTGTCCAACACGCCAGGTACAGCAGAAATATTAATTGTGTGTGCAATTTGTGAAGCCCCGGTCTCATTGCACTCTCAGCTGTTGACAGAGATCTCTCAGGACCTCGCTAGGTACATTATCAGACACTGAGTTTAAAAAGAGTCTCAGGAGGAGACCTGCTCTCTCCTGTTTTGGGGTCACTGGGTCATGGCTCATGTTTTTCAGTCTCAGCATGTGATCCTGAGTCTCACCAAGACGGGCCCCAAGTGCTGAATTCAAGTCCACTCTGCAAGCAGTGCCTTCAGCAATCACAGAGCAGCCTGGCCCATCTCTTCCATCATGCCACTGCCTGAGCTGGCCCTCCATCCTCAGTCTGCCTTTGCTTCCCACCTCTCTTCTCTGTTTTCTGCATTAGAACTTCTCAAGCTTCTTCCTCCTCCTCCTCCTCTCCATTCCTTGCTTCAGACATGTGAACACGGGCAAGTCCATTTGCCTGCTTTTCTGGAGTCAGTAGGAAAGACTGGAGAGTGACCTGCTCAACACTTCCCCCTTGGGACACAGTGTCTGTACTGAAGGTGGTACATGGCCCGTCTGGTCAGCACGGAGGGTCCTGGGAGAAAACCATCGGCCTCTAAAAATGTCCTTGTTCAGAACATGCAAAGGCATCCTCAGAGGCTGTCAGTTAAGGAAAATTTGATCCCGTGCTACTGGACAGAAAAAGAACCACCCAGGCCAGCACTCCTCTCTGAGGTGGAGAGTCTGGAGTGTATTCCTGATGCACCAGCTGTTGGCCAAATACAGGCCAATTAATTTTTGCTGTATCTGTAATGGGTAAAGTTCTGAGAGAGGCACACAGCACAGCAACCACAACTGCAACAGTTAAAGTGTAATGACTGACTGGGAAATGAAAGCAGGTCTTCCTAATGGAAACTGCTATGCAGTCTTAACTTTATGCCTCTACCTGCTCCACTTACTATCTCTGCACGGAATCTAGCACAACAGGACTAAATCTAGTCACAGCCTCTAGGCATTCCTGCAATATAGCTGCTAAACATATTAAAGCAAGAGTAACGTTGTAAAATTATTTACTCAAAGTTTAGGAAGTCTAGAGAACAGGCTGGCTGTGGCCATGATGTTGTTTGACCAAAGCTGGGCTCCCGCCAGGCACAGATTCTGCTACTGGATGTGCCCATGACATGGTCCATCAGGCTCTGCAGCCACACCGTGCCTGAGGTGGGCAAGAGCTCATGTGCAAGGGGCATCCAGGAGGTCCCAGCTGGCCTCTGCAGATGTGGTCCCACAGGCTTCCCCTGACTGCAGAGCTGCCCCGTGTACTTCTGTCTTCAGCTTCTTCTTCTTCAGCAAAAGCTGTCTGCAGCAGCTGAGGAAAAGCCTGTTCATGCCTGAGGAGCGTATTTCAGAGCTAGAGACCTGGCAGAGCCATAGCTAGAGCAATAAGAATCCAGGATCCTCATTAACAGTAGCAAGAGCATTCCCAGGTGCATGGGTTTGCTGTTCACAATATCTCAGACCAGGAATTTTTGTTTCTGTAGTCCTGGGCAAGGTTCACATATTCCTTTCACATATATGAGGATTGTTCTGCTTAGGAGAGCCAAGCCCTCCCACAGTCCTGTGTTTGGATCCTGCTCAGGGACAGCGATGCCAGCCAAAATCTTTAGATAATTTATGGGGCTTCTAAGGTACAGGGCTGCTACCTTTTGCATGTTTAGCCTGGAAGCAGCTCTCTCCGAGTGCAGTGCTCTGCCCCAGCAGTTATGTGAGCATGGCACTCTAGAACCTTTCATTCGGAAAACATCCATCACCTGCAGGTCACTATATAGACACACATCTCATGGCTCTGGGACAGAACCCAGGAGCCAGCAAAGCTGGCATTCTCAGAGTGCAGGATGCAGGATTCAGAGCAAAATGGGTTATGCAACACTATCCACAATACAGGCTGGCACATGAATGTTTCTTCAGCTGGGAGCACAGTCCAGTCAAAGGCACCACTGAAAGCAGCCTGACTCCATCGTCTTAGTGCCCTCCCTTCAGGTATTTATCCACACGGACGAGATCCCCTGGAGCCTTCTCTGCTCCAGGCTGAACAGTTCCAGCTCCCTCAGCCTTTCCTCATAGGAGACATGCTCAGGTAACTTTTCCATGTTAAGATATTGTTATTTTGTCACTGCTCAGGTTTCTCCAGCTCCAGGTCCTTGAGGCAGCTTTTTTTGGCCATTTCCTTGTCTTCTGACCATTCTCGATGTCTTCTACTACCACTGTAAAGTTATACCAAACCTGCTTTTGTTGATACCTTTGCTGGTGATTCTTTTAGCAACCTGAACCACCCAGCCCTGGTGAGCAGCTGCAGGTGGCACTGCTGCATGTGGCAGTGAGCCAGAGAACGGAGCGGGGCTGACAGCCCAAAGAGCACCAGTGTGCAGAAGGGGTCTGCGCCCCGGGCGTCACCTGTGGAGCACGGCACCTCAGGAGCATCAGCAGCTGCTGCAGCATGTCTGGATGGAAACAGAAGTGCAGGAAGTATTTGCAGTCGTGCTCCTCACAAAGCAATACCAGAAGCTCTCGGCAGTGGGAGAGCTGCTGTTGGGCCAAGCAAGCCCCCAGCACGAGTCCAGCAGAGCTCTGCTAAGGGGGGCTGTGTTGCTGGGGGGTCACAGCTTGGGATGGACACTGAGGCTCCTACGACCCTGAGTCAGGGTACCTCGCAGTCCCTCCTCAGGGGGGAAGCACAGCCAGGGTTGTCAGGCAGCACCTGAGGTGTGCATGTGCTGGGGTAAGGATGGGGTTTGCCTTTGTGGGTCACATCCAGCCCTGGGGTCCTTTGGAACTCCTGAACGCTGTCCACCCCACTCAGGTGAAACATGCTTGGTGCTGCCAAACAGCTGAGCTGTCAAAGCTAAAGCTTGTGAGAGAAATGGTGTAAGAGCAAACATTTAAATAACTTAATAAAAGCAGCATCACCATTTATTTCAGAATGTCTTTCTCAGAAACCACCGCAGGCAGCACATTCAGAGCAAGGAAGGTGATGGAACCAGTACAAACCAGTGGGGGCAAAATGAAGGAAACTCAGGTCAAGTCAGAGCTGTCAATGAGGTGTCAATGGAGTTAGCAGTGCTGGCAAGGGAAACTGGAACTTATTATCATGGGGCCAAACAGTCTCAGTGGTGACAGCAGCTTGTGGCAGCCCAGTGCAGGGAAGTGGTTCATAGATCTGTAATTAATCAGCCTGATCTCTTTGGGACTGGGGTGAGCACCGTGCAGATGAACCCTGGTCTGGGCTAGGGCAGATCCCCATGTAATTTTAAAATAACCCCTGAGATAAGAAATCTACATCCACCATGATAACCTGTTCTAAGATACAATTAACTAGAAGATTAATTGCCCTTGCTATTAAAATGTCTCATTTCTAATATGTGTTTGCCCAGCTTCAATTTCCAGGCACCGACTCTAGCTGTAGCTGCAAGTGCCGCGCGGAAGGCCGGCCGGCGCTGCTCGAACCCTGCAGGGAGGCTGAGCAAGAAGGCGCAGCAGGGTCCAGCAGTGGGTGGCAGGGGACAGTGAAGGGGGCCCTTGGCACTCCCTGGGAGGGGGCTCTCAGCCCCTCCTGCTCTGTGAACCCTGAACTGGAGAGCAGGCACCCACACCTGGGACTCTGAGGAGCAACCTTGGTGTGTCCAGCCCCCCTCCACAGCTCCCACTGCCAGGAGCCACTGCAGCCCACCACCCACTCACGGTGCTGCTCTGAACCCCTCTGATTTCTCAAACTTTCTGAAACATCGACCCTAGAGCAGGATGCCCCTGCAGCAGAGAACCCAGAGACCTGCAGGCACTGGGCACCTGCCCCAGGTGTCTGTGTGCAACACACATTCTGCATAATGAAAACCAATAACTCAGTAAATATTTCTGCTCTGCATTTGAAACAACTACGTGCAATATTCATATTTTACAGTGGTAATGAAATACCTTCTATTTCATCAGTAATTAAGGAAGATGCTAAACTGTGTAAGTAACAATTTTTATAATGTGCAGGAGAAGAGCTTACATCCAAGAGTATTTAATTGGCTAATGAGTTCACTGAACCATTTATTTTTTTCTTTATAACAAATCATGGCACACTGGGGAACTTAAGATTACTAAGGGGAAAAATACCAATGTCTTGTCAGTATTTAAATGTGTTTACATGGATAGCCAAGAAACTATAGAACAGTTAGTTCAACATACCTCCCAAGCAATCACAGACAAGCAGTCAAACGATGTCCTGGGTAAGTTAGTAAAAACTAGAATTTAATGTAATTTGAAAGAGGTACTTTCAAATGATTTTATGTAACTTTTTTATAAGCCTACAAGTCTGATAGAGCTACTGAGAGAGATGGGCCAAGCTTAGAATCCTGTAAGTCATTTGACTAAGTGCTGCATGGCATTCTAATAAGAAAAATTAGCTGTATGCTGCAGTCAGTGTGCTCAGTATTAACAGATCCAAAAGAACTTGGTGAGTGAGGAGACTTATCTTACACAGCCGTTTGACAGGCGTATTTCTAGCTCTATTCTCTTCACATATCAATGCTGTATGCTATTAGCAATCAGGGAGAAATAAACAATTGCTGATAAAATTATTGGAATGGATAAAAAAGAATTGTTGGGATGGTAAAAGTAACGGGTGGCACTCGCTCAAGACAACCTGACCTGGGTTGCTGGAAACACCAGGCTCATGAACAGCCTGGTTTGTACAGTGAAGTATAAGGTGCAACATAGAAGTAAGAAGAATGGGGCTTCACTTTAAATCAGGGACGGCATCATGGATAGTAACAAGTCTGAAAAACATCAGAGGTTGCAACATCTGCCATCTGAGCACAGACCACACTGACTGGAGGGTGTCACTGCTCAGGCCTCCTCCTGGGCTGTGCAAATAGTCAAATCATGTCAAATACGAATCCAAGGTTCCTGAGCATTCGTGTGGATCTCAAATCCACAGCAGACCAGCCCTTACACAATCACAGCACAGCCCCGTTTCGAGTGCTGTGTGTGCACAGCCGTCCTCCCTCCATCCCCAGGGGATGCACTGCAACCAGTAAAGGCCCAGGGAAACCCTGTATGTGGAGCAAGGGCTGGGCAACAGCTTCCACTCAGGAACTGCACAGCTGAACAGAATTCCAGCCCAAAGCAGGAGAGAAATAGCAGAGATCTGTACAGTTTTAAATAATACGATGAAGAGAAAAACAATTGTTGCCCATATATACTTACGTGGCATCAAATGAAACATGAGAGTGACAGCAGAAAGACAAACAGAGGGAGGTGATCAACACACCGTGCAATTCTTCTCTCCTTGCCACAAGGGCATCAGAATGCTCAAATACACACAGGTCCAAAAAGTGACTGGTCAAATTTATGGCAGAAAAAAAAAGTCTCTCCACAACCAAAAAAATACAAAGATGCCTTTTTGACTTAAAACTACCTAAGAAGCAGGGTACAAGTCAGGGTGGGGACAGACATGCTGAGGAAGAGCTTTTCTCTACTTGCTTTGCCTGTAAGTACCAGTACTGTAAACCCCCATTACGGCCTCTCATGCTCTTACTGAGGAACAGGAAAAATCGAGTGAGAGTCAGGCAGGTGCTTGAGGCTGGGAAGCCTGCAGAGAGTGCTGCTTGTCTGTCAGAAGGGGATACCAGGGATGGGCAGGGCTTTGGCCGCACAGGGAGGGGCAAAGCAGGATCCAGTGGCTGCAGCTGGGATGGAAACTTCTGTCTAGAGCTGGGATGACTTTTTCCCAGAGCACGTCACTCGAATGGCTGCGCTGAGAATGCAGCAGTGCACTCACATCTCTCCAGCCACTCCTAAGGGTGCATCTTGCCATGACTGCTCTGCTGACAAACCCAGGTGGATGCTGTGGCAGGAGCAGCAGCCTGTGCCCAAAAGACATTCCCAGCAAACCTAGCACACAGAAGTGACCTGTGCCTGCAGCAGCTGGTAAAAACATGCCAGAACCACACGCCCCTGTGCTAACAACACCCAGCACTTGGTGTTTGCAGCAGAGACCACAGCCCTCCCACTCAGGATGGTTGGATTTCCCTGGCAAAATTGTCCCAGCAAGTACATCCAATGCTGCATTAGGAATTTCCCCTTCAGAAACTTGAGAAAACAGCAAAGCTTGTTAAATCGTCAGAATGTGCTCTGGAACATTAAACCTTTTAAAATCTGTTCTTGTAAATGTTTTTGAAAATCAATTGCTAATCAATTAGTATAACTGAGTTGAACTCAGAGCATTTGCACTCAGCCTGCATCTTAGCTTGAACCATTCTGATTGTTTCCATTTGCCAAAGGGCTGGAGTTCCCAGAAGCTTTTCTGGTGGATTGGTTTGATTTGGTTTATTTTTTTCCCCACTAGTTGCCTTGGTCACTCTGTAAAAGGTTCTCCCTTTTTCCTACCAGCATCACATTCCTTGAAGACTGTTACCCAGTGGTATCCTTGTGCATAATGAACTCGTGCCCTTTCAATTTTGGTGGGAGCACAGACAAAATTCAGTTTCTGAAGATGTGTGGCCAGGGATGGCCTGGGCCTCTCAGCCACCCACCTGACCTCAGCCCTCCCAGGCACACGAGGATGCTCTGTCTGCAAATCTGGTGGCTCTGAGAGGAGCCCTGGAAATGTACCTGCAGCCCCACCACGGGTCCTTTGTTGCAGCAGGTGCCCATCTGGGCCACAACACCTTTGTCCAGGAAGGACTAGGATGTGCCAGAGCTCCATCTGCTCCTGCATTTGCAGAAACCAGACCCTGTGGGTTCACCTCTTCCCATCAGAAGTGCTGGAGCTGCCCTCATCACCCAGTGCAGAGCAGCCTTAGAACTGGCAAAAGCAACCAACAAGACCCAGGAAACAGCTATAAGCCTAACAGTTGCAAGTAACAACTACAAAATAAAGCAAACCATTAAATTCAACCCTTCCCTGTTCTTAAGGGGATATTATTTTAGTGGCTGAGCATAAGTTACTGCGGGCATAGGGACAGTGTTGGAGAGAAGGATGGTACACCTGCCCAGGTGTGCTGCTCTGCAGGCTGCCTTCAGACCAGGACACCAGCTCAGGCTAAGGCAATCCCAGATTGTGCTGCCACCAAAAAGGACAAACCTTCCTGTTTCTGTTCCTCCTTCACTCACAGACATCATCTGGCTAAAAATGAACTCTCTGAAGTGGTGATTAGACTTTGGGAACAAGACCACTGGCCCTGATCCCATAAACAGATCACCTGAGCAGACAAGCCAGTTCAGCCAGCAGGAAGGAAGTAACTTCAGACTCAGCTCCTATCCTGGTTCAAGGGAAATGCACTGCTGGTCCATGGTGAGAGGGCAGGACCAGCAGTCCATTATCCATGTACTTTACATTATCCATACATATCCATGTATTTACAGTATCCATGTGTTTTAAAAACTTGGGCTCCCCTGTACACTTCATCCCTGTTTTGCAGATCATTGTGGTCACCTCAAGCCAACACCTCACAGCTCTGCCCCTGGATGTCATAAAGCCCACAGTTAAACCTTCCCGAGATATACCATCTCTATACTGCAAGAGTACCTACACAAAGGCAGCCACAAGTGCTTTCCAGGCACCTTGTGTGCACCTGTACCACGTAAACACATCCCTCTTGTACCCTGTTAGCATTCCTGCTGTGGCACGGCAGCAGGGCAGGCACGATCAACCTCACAGTGCGGTTTTGGGCTCTCCCCCTCAGAGCAGCAGGCCTGGCAGCATAAGGTGACAGTAGCCGAGGGCGCAGAGCCACAGCCCGTGCGCCCAGAGAGGCAGGAACAGACAGCGCCGCTGGGTCTGCCAAACAGCTCTGTCTTCAGAGCTGCGTGTTGCAGAGTCCCACGTTGAGGTGGCCGCAGAGAGAGGCCAGGCAGAGCGAGGGCAGCAAGAGGAGGGACCCGTGGTATGCTGCCCTGGGTGCCTGTGCCAGCCACAGCCCTGGTACTCAAGGTACTCCTTGAGCCAGAAGCAGTAATGGAGTTTGCTTACAGCAGATCTTTAAAGGATGGACAGTGCTTCCCTTCTTCACAACTGCGCCTTGAAGTCGCAGGATCAAACATTTCCCTTGACCTTGTCGAACGTGCGCAGCCCAGGCCGCAGCGTGAACCCGCACAGTGCTCTGTGGGTGCTGGCTGCCCTCTGCCCAGGGGAGCAGCATTCTCAGGGCACATTCCTCCTCACCCAGCAGCGAGGTCCAGGTCACCCAGACATCGTACCTTCGTGAAAGGGGTTTGATTGGAACACCTACCACACATTTCCCTCTGAGAAGCAGGTGGGTGCACAGGTCTGAGTGCATATGCCATCACCCACGGCATGTCAGGTGAGCTCTGTCAGGACAGTCTTCAAGGAAATGTAGAAGCCGTGCTCAGGTAGGTATAAAGACCAGGATTTATTCCAAACATCTTTGGGTACAGACTGTAAACAACTTGACTAAAGACAGGATCACAGCAAACATTCAGGGCATGAGAGTAGCCTAGTACAGGCTAGAGTATTTGGATTTGGGATAGGGAAACCAATATCCTACTACTAAGCCTATGATCCATGCAGTGTCTTTGCTCCTTGTACCACAAAATGCCCTAATCCCCATGCCTCCCTTTCTTAGTCTGGAGTCCGTGCTGATTAGTATGGACAAACAGAATGCTCCAAAACAGGTGCATGAGGCAGAGCACAAGGCTGGTTGGGACTGGGAGACAGCACCAGGCTTGGCACAGGGGTGATGTGGCCAGGTAGGAGTGGGCTGAGGGGAAAGCAGACTGCATTGGCAGGGATGGAACATCTACACTGAAAGCAGGACTGGAACCACAGTCCCTAGTAGAGAACATCCTCGAAGCCGAGCAGCAGGAACTGGTGCAGGGCACTTGGCAGGTGTAGCTGGGACAGGACCAAAAGCAGCCGGCCCTCCAGGATGGTCCTGAGAGTGCAGCGGGCCAGGTGCTGCAAGGAGCGAGGTCTGTGCCCCAGGGAGAAAAGTGACTGGTAGAAACATGGGTATTTCTACAGAGAGAAGAAAGGACCAGAGGCATACAAAGCTGAAGATGTCACCCTGGGACCAGAGGTAGAACCAGACACCCATGTGCCTCACTATGGAGCATCCTCCCTGTCCCCAGCAGCACCATCCCTGTGTCCAGCAACCCCACACTGCCCAGCCCCCTCCAGGCCCAGATGCCCCTGGCTACCCATCAGAACCTGGACTTGTGCTCTTCAGTCAGCAGTAGGCATTTGTTCCCTCACCTGTACAACCTCTACTGGAACTGCTTCCACCCAGTCCTCAGAGACGCGCACGTGGGTGTAGCTGTTCACCAGGGCCTCGATGACACGTGGGCAGGTGTGGCAGTACTGCAGCACCTGGCCAGGGAGAGAGCAGGTGATCACCATCATTGGACAAGGTCCTGCAAGCCCTGCTGTCACCTCCTAAAACACTGCTCAAACCCAGATGTGGTAAATCCGGTGAACTCCTGTCCTTCCCTCACGCTGACTCAGGAGAGAAAAAACACTGCAGGTGTGGAGCAGCAGAGCATCCCTCCTTGCAAAGAGGGGGCCTGAGCCATCACCCAACACGCACAGCATGGCTGCCTTCAGCACAGCCGGGTCCCCACAGCTGCTCCCCAGACAGAGGGACCATTGTGCAGTGCTGGGATGATGATCTCCATCGGCCTCACTGCTGCAAGTAGCTCCAACACCAACTCTCTGCTTTACACCAGGCTCCTTACCTCTCGTTTCGGTAGCTAGAGCAGGAGCCATTCGGGGCAGGGACTGGCACTCATTTTGTGATCAGCCAGAGCACGGCACACTATGCCTCTGTTGAGGGCTGCACAAGGGTCTCAGGGATGCAGGATTGTGCCTGTTTGGTGCAGGGCTGCAGAGATATCTGTACCTGTGTCTTAAGCAGTGCTGTGCCCACGTCAAGGGCTGCACAGAGCCCCAGAAAACTTCACATATATTTGTACAACATCTCTGGTGCATCCCACACTCGCATAGGTGCAGGTGACACACCAGTGCCATGTACCCAGCAACAGTGCAGCCTTTGGAGCACACCCCACCCAGGCAAAGCCACACAGAGGCAGATTTCCCTGGCTCCAGGCTGCCACTCCCCACGGCCCAGGCCAGCAGTAGCTGTCAGAGTCTATTCTGGCTGTACCAGTGATCCTCATTATCTGGCGTTAATAGGAGATTAATTAGTGTTAATTGTTGATTTTCCTGTATTTTCCCAAAGGGGAGAGCAATCTGCTGATCTCCGGGCTGGGTAATTATTGCACTGCTCAGGAATTAAGACAGGAAATTAACCCTTTGTCTGCTGGTGTCTTGCAGAGACAGCAGGAGCTGGAGGGTGTGCCCCTGAGAAGAAACACCTCCAAAGGAAAAGGACCAACACTTTCCAGAGTGAGTGATTATGGAAACTGGGTGAGTACTGTCCACACAGCTTAGCAGACAGAAGAAGGAGAGTCCTACAGAAAAACATACCCCAGGAGAAAACATCAGGGATTCCCACACCAGTTCTCCCATAATGCCAGTTCTCCCTTCCCAGGCCCTGGGCAGAGCGGGGCAGGACAGCAAACAGGCTGCCACGGAACAAGCCCTGCTGTGACAGGAGGTCCCACTGGGGCCCTGATGCTGTTCACAGCCTCCCCCTCCCCACCGAGCTCCCGGCACCACTGGAGCCCCGCACCTTGAGGAGGGAGCCTGGCCAGATGCGGACGGCTCCGTGGTTGAGCAGTGCTCGCACCACGAGCTCCGGGCGATGCTCTAGCTTGTAGGCAGCTACTTGCAGGATGCTGTGCAGGGCCGTGTTGCCACCGTAGTTCATGACATTGACATTGGCGCCCCGGGCCAGCAGTAACTCTGTGATTTGAGCATTGGCATTCTTGCAGGCCAGGTGAAGCGGGTGCTGCCGGTCCCGATCCGCAGCGTTGACGCTGGCACCGCTCTCCACCAGCAGCTGGCAGACCCGGTAGTAGCGGTCCATGTCCTGGGGCTGATGGCGCTGAGCACAGGCAGCATTCAGGGGCGTTTGCCCCTCCTTGTTCTTTATCTCCAGTTCAGCCCCGTGGTGCAGAAGCAGCTGGACATGCTCTGCCAGGCCGTGCCGCGATGCCACGTGCAGTGCCGTGTCATTCTCCTCCTCCGTCCGACTGTTTGCGCTGGCACCATGCTGCAGCAGCTGCCGGACACACCTGAGCGGGCCAAGGTGACTTGGTGACCATTTCTCATCTCCACCTGCCATCATACCTCCCCCAGCCCCACATCTGTACCATCCCATAGCTTTTCCCTAGAGTCCAAAAATCCCTGCTCCTCATGCCCTGGAGCAGTGGTTTTAAGCCAGGATGACTGGTGAGCAGAGATACTGTCACCCTAATTTCAGCTAACTCTGCACAGGTCTTTTAAAGTGTTGTCACACCTGATGCCTGCTCACATATGCAGTGGATCTGCTCAGGAATGCCCTGAACATTGCAATGTGACCTCTGGCTCCACGTTGCTGGTGGGCAGACCAGACAGCAGCACCTGGCTCAGCTGCAGCTGCTGAGGACACGAGCTTGGAGAGGTGATCCTGGCCCAGGAACAGGCACCAAGGCCACCCCCATTCTGCACCCACCAACCCACCTTCAGGGATGAGGAGGGACCCCTCCTACACAGGATTAGGCTTGAGGGAGAGGGAGGGGCTGTGCTCCCCCAAGCAGAACTCACTCGATGGAGTCTGAGCTCTTGCAGAGGTGCAGGGGCCTGTAGCCATCCTCAGAGACAGCCTCAGGATCAGCTCCGGAGCTGAGCAGCAGGCGCACGCAGTCAGTGCTGGCAGCTGCACAAGCCTCGTGCAGGGCTGTCTTGCCCCCTGGAGCAAAGTCGACGGCAGCGCCGCGGAGCAGCAGGAGCCGCAGGCAGTCGGTGTAGCCCCGGCTGGCCGTGATGTGCAGCGGCGTGGTGAGCTCCTGCTTGTAGCTCAGCGACCACAGTCCTGCTGGGGAAGAGAGGTCAGGGAGCCACATCCAGCCACAGTGCACAAAGACCTGCCCTTTTCCTTGAAGCACCTGATGTACATCCCCCCGAGACACTTGTGTTTCCCCTCAAGGGACTTCAAGTCCCTTCCCTGCAAGGTCCCTGTGTTTGGACTGGCCTGCCAAAGGCAGAGATCCGTGGAAGGCTCTCGGGCCACGCAGCCATGCAGCCCCAGGGAGCAGGAGCCCACGGCAGAGGCTGTTCTGGGCAGTGTGCCCTTCACCCGTGGCTCATGGGGTTTCTGTTGTCGGGAGTGCAGCAAATGAAGGTCTGGGCCACCGGCAGGGCTGATGGCAGCGAGGCGGCTGGGCTAAACACCATGTGTGAAGCACCACAAACACAAGGAACTGGGCAGTAAGAGAAGCATCAGAGCCAGCTGCCACACACACAGGGGACTCAAACAAGCCCTGGGCAGGGTGCAGACAACAAGCTACAGCAGAGATGGACATCTAGGGCCTAGGAGAGAGCAAGGGGCTGAAACGTGCCAGCTCTCAAAGATGCTGACCCAGCACAAACCATTGCTGAGCTGGTGCAGTCTGCTGGCTAACAGCCTGCAGATGCTACAGGAAAAAATCTCCTTAAACTGTGCTTCTTGCTGCCTGCCCATTCTGAGCTGGAGGACATCCCAGACTGCATGGCATGTTCCACACTACATCCTCTCAGCTCCTTCTTGCAGAAGCAGTGTGTGGTCATCTGTGTTTTCCAGGGCCAGGTTCAAACTAAACCATCTCAAAGACCTAACTCATCTTGTGACAATCTGGCACAACCTGCAGTGGGACCTGGCAGTCCAGCGCAGGCTGCACACAGAGCAGTTCTCAAGCGCTTAAGACAATCCCTGTGAGAGGGGCCAGGTTTCCTGGATGCACCCTGTGCTCTCAGAAACATGAACCCCCTTCCACAAGGAACACAGGAGAACCTGACCACATCCCCATGCTCCTGTTCCCATTCCCACTCCTCTGTAACCCAATTACCCCAGCAGCAGCTATGCCCCACAGCACACAGCACAGGCTGAGCCCCACTGCTCCCACATACTCAGCCCACGGGGGTTGAAGCGGTAGTTCTTCCACTCTTCCAGGTCACTGGTGTCAAACACAGCACTGGGGCTCAGGTTGTTCTGAGGATTGCTGAGGATCTCGGCTAGAGTCTCCTGCTCCCCAGCCAGCAGGGCCTGCCAGAACGCCTGGGCAGGGCCATCCGCCTGCTGCGTGCGGATGGGCTCCTGGCTCTCATCTCTTCCGCCTGCGATGCTGCCCATAGCAAACAAGCAGACCCTCCTCAGAGACCAGGGCAGGACCTGCTGGTGCACCCCAGCCAGGCTCTGAGGCACAGCCCCACCAGCAGCCTGTGTTTGGGCTGAGAGTCTGCCTGCCAGCCCAGGGCGTTCCACAGGGAGGGGAACACATCGCACCCCTCTCTTTGGCCCAGGCTGGGCATGGCTCAGGTCTCAGCTGTTCTATTCTGGGAAACCTTGTGACCAAACACTGGGGCCAAGAGGCTGATAAAGGCTCCCCACTCAGGCAGCAGTACCTCTGCAGTGCCCCGCTGTGAAGGGAAAATCCGCAGGCAGGGCAGGGGAGCCTGAAGGGTAGAAATGGGGATGGGACATCACTAAGACAGCAGAAAGGGAAACGGTTTCATGCCTACTCGGTGTGTTGTTGCCCAGTGCTGCCCAGACCACAACAGCGTGACCCCAGCAGCTCCACACACATCTCCATGCCTTTGCTCACCCCCTGGCTCCACGTGTCTCCAGCACTGCACACCCACTTACCAGTTGCACCTGAGCCATTAGCACTAGGGAGGTTTTTAAACAAGCTACAGGACATCTCTTTTTAATCAAAGCCTAAGGAGTGGTAGAAATAGGCACAAGGATGGGAAAAATTGTAGGCAATTATCCTTTAGACCCTCCCTGCTTCCTCCTTTTTCTTGACATCCAGCCTTGCACAGAGCCCCTGCACAGCTTTAGTGTTCCCTTTCAGTCCTCAGACACTCCCTTGACTCAGGGTTGCTCACTGCAGTCCTGTCACCTGAGATGATGTTTCCCTCTGACCCCAGCTGGCTGCCTACAGCCAACCCGCCCACCTTGGCCACAGAAGAGCGTGCGTTGCTCACGTGCCATTAGCACTGTGTACATGCTGTTCACACCATGTGATCTAGAGAGCACCTCAAACTGCGTGGAAGGCTAGTAGTGTTCAGTTTCATTTTGTGTCACAGAACTACTCAGATCCTGCAGCTAAACATCAGTTAAATGACCCCAATAGACCACCAAGCAACAATTACCAGGGGACCAGAGCAGAGTGTAAGACAAGGAACTCTACCCTTCTCAGTAATGAAAATAAATGAGCAAGTCCTCTGCTGACAGTATCCAGTTTGCTCTGTCTGTGCAGACTTCACCTTGTCTAACTAAAACGTAGCCTGCAAAAGGGTAAAGAAAGGGAAGCCTCTGGCAGATGTTCTCACCCGATGGGACCCTCTATCTGCCCAAGGATATAAGCAGGTATCCCACAAGAGCTTGAGGTTCCCGGGAGGCAGAAAGCTGTGTGAGTAAGTGTCAGTGACACCACACAGTTTACACTTCCTCTGGGCACCTTAAAATACCAACAGGGGTGATTTGGAACAGACAAGGTCACTAGAACCTACTGTTGAGGTCACTGAGTCAGTTCTAAGAACCTGTCCCTATACAGTCAATGAGATACAGAGACAAGCCTTGGGTAGCATGAAGGTTTGTTTTGGTTTTTGTTCTGTATTCTTATCTGATAAATTTGGCAGCACATTTTTGCGCTGTGCTTGATGAATGATCTTATTTGGTTGGGTTTTTCATGTCTTGAAACTTTGTTGATAAGAGAAATTTCTGCGTGAGGTTGTTTTACATGGTCTGTTCCATTTTCTCTGGGGCACAGACCTTTACGAGCAGAGAGTCTGGCTGTTCGGTGTCTGCCAGCCTAGCATAAGACAGGAGTTACAGCACCCAATTCATATTTTACTGACAAATGGTCTCAGTTACACAAAGGGTAATACCTTTAGTGATTTCATTCCTAAGTAGACTGTAACAATTCAAAATCTGGGTTGTACAAATCTTGCAATTCAGTAAGTAATCTTCACCACTCACAAGTAGCAGCACATGCATTTGCAAGCCCACGCACCCTATTTGTCTCCTGCTGGAGTGGATTCCCACAAAACGCTGTCACATCTGACTAAGCACCAGGACAACCGGCCTGCTCCTCTGGGAGAGCGGCTTCATCAACAGCTCCTCCATTCTGGCATGAGTGGCTTTTGCCACCAGCCTTCTGTAGAGGAGGGTGGTACAGTTAAGGCCCTTCCACACTTGACGCTCTTAAATTCTGAGAGTCTGCCTGCACCACATCATCAAGTGACAGCAGCAAGAGCGAGGGCACACCCAGGCTGCTCAGCACACCTCTCCCTTGAACACGCCAGCTGCAGCACGTACCGAGAAGCTCGAAGATGATGTTCATGAGAAGGTAAGTAAAAGAGACCAGAGAGTGTGGAAGCACATGTGGGAGCCCCAAGATGTGCCTGGATAAGGTACAGCGGGATGTACAGATGGAAGGAAGCACCAGGGATGATCAGCTCCTACCTCCTGTCACTCAGGTAAGTTTGCTTCCACCATCTTTCTGGTAGACTGGATTTCTGCTCCCCTTGTCAAATCCATCTCATGGAACAGAACAGCATTCTGATGCCTTTTCAGCCCTGCACTCTCCCCACCTCACACATATTTCACATCCATCCCAGCAATCTCTAACAGGACAGTCCTGAGGATGTGCTTCTCCAGCAACTCTTCCAAGGGCCCAGTTCTCATTATTTTCCAGTAGATCTGCCTCATGTCACCTTCAACCAGCCTGCTACTATCTGTTCTACAGCCTTGAAAGCCTCCTTCCTCACACAAAAGCTGTTCTTCCCAAGTCCTTCTTCCACCACTGGGGATTCCTTTCAACATTTTTCTCAGGTGCCTGAGCCCTGTCTTTGGACCCCATCCTGGGCACATGCTACCGCCCCACATCCCAGCCCTGCATACCCACCACGTTTAGTGCTAGTCCAGCGCAGCACATCGCCCCTGGTCTCAATGATGAGATTGATGGCTGCACTCTTGGTGAAGTACTTCTGCACCATGTCCAGGTCTCCAGTGAAGAGAGCGTTCTGGACCAGCAGATCCCGGCACTCCAGTGGCTCCAGGCGGCTGTGCTGGTGCTCCCGGCCATCCGGGCTCAGGCTGTGCTCACTGTGCTGGTGTTGGGACCTCACATTGCGAGAATGCTTCCGCTGATCTGGCTGCAGCAAACGCTGTGTGGCAGAGCCGACAGGGAAGGTGCAGTCCATCTCAGGTAACTAACCTGAGAAGCCTGAGCCACACAGTAAATGAGCTATTGCAGCAAAGAGCCTCTTGTTCAAGGGTTTGTCCTTTGCAGGTTGCTCCTGGGTTACAGCTCCCCTGCATCTGGCTGGACTCAGGCACAGGCCTGAATCACCCAGTATAAATAGCCTGGCTTGGCAGCTCCTCATCACCCCCTCCCCTTCTTCCAAGAGCTTATTTTCAGCTGCTAGGTACAATCACCAGCACAGACCAGGCACAGGAGAGGGGTGGCAGGCAGCCTGGAAACACTCTCCTTGTGCTTGTTTGCTCTGCCAAGAGCTCCTGCTCCACACGACGCTCCCACTGAGAAAGAGGCAGAGCAAGGTGGGGACACCCATGGCAGGGAAGTAGGTGGGTGAGGGGGAGCTTGGGAAAGGCCTGGATCAGACTTGGTGTCAGAAGTCATAAGGGACTAAGGACAGGGCCCTCCCCCACAGGCACCAAAAGACCCTCACAAGTACCACACACTGCTCTGGGAATCAGCCCCTTCCCCGGGGCAGTGAGGCTGGGCAGGGCTGGGCAGGATACAGAAGAGCAGAGGGGTGAGCCCCGAGAAAAGCAGCTTGTACAACACAGATTATCCTGTCACATTGGTCCCAAATTTTGATCAAGTTCTTTGTGGTGTGGCTGGAGGTGCTGATCAAACAGGGAGCCAGACTTTGCTTGTGTTCCTTTTGACAGCTGTTTCCAGAGCAGAGAAAACAATTATGTAAGAACCTTGAAGCCAAAGAGGGTCCATGAACCAGTCCCAGGACCGGGATCATGCCAGACATTCCCGTTGCCACAGCTCAGCTGCTCTGTGCCAGTGAGCACCTGCAGCATCCCACTGGTGCCGGGCTGGGAGCACATTGTTTTCCTGAAGGGTGCAGCGGCTGGATCTCCAGCTCCACCATGGAATCCACATTCAAGCTTCACAGAGTCTCCTCCAGCCTGGTGAGGGGCTCAGTGCAACAGCCCTGACTTAGGGAACTTTGAGTACAGGAAGTCTGGATTCCCTAAGAGATGAGGAAAAGGAGAAACTAAGAACTACCAGTTCCTCTCCAACCTGTCTTTACAACTCCCACTGTTCCTACCACTGAAACCAATGCCATCATGGGAACAGAATCCCAAACTAACCCCTCACACTCAGCACTGTTCATGCACCCAAGATCATCCAGGAAAGGCCCCTGGGAGGAAGGCCCTGACTGCAGGTGTCCCTCACCCCATCACTCCCTGCATGCTGGCCAAGGGCAGGCACTGCCTTCACACTCAGCATTTCACAGACCCAGGGCTGCATGTTCCTGGCTGCACCAGCTACCCTGGACATTTTCTCCCATTCCCATGGCTAACAACAAAAAAATCCCTCAAACCATTTCAAGCAAACCAACCAATCCAAAATTACAAATGAAAACCCACAAAAAAAAAAAAAAAGACCCCAAACCCACAAAACACAACCAGCCACCTTCAGCATCTCCAAGCCCAGCACCCACAGTTGCCAAGCAAGAACACTGAGGACCCTCGGCTGCAGGCAGAGAAAAGGATGTCAGAGCCATCCATTTCCTATCCAGAAAAGCAGCCAGCCAGGTCACTGAGCAAGGAGACAGAAATGCCAGAACCCAACATGCCCTTAAGCACACCTGGGGCTTTCATCCTCACCCCACTAATGTTTGGTCACAAGGTAGCACTGAGAAAAACCACAGCTGGGACCCTGGCTAGGAGGGCCTGAACATGATCAGGAAGAAGAGGATAAGGACTAAATACTGCTCACACCACCAAGGCCAACAGGACAAATATAAAGTGGTTCCAGGACCCTTGTGCTCCCACACAGGATTTCTATCTTACATGGCTTGAGAGGACAGCAGAGGCTGCCCACACAGCAGTCAGAGAAGAACAGAAACAGAAAGCAGCAAGGCCACTCTCCCAACCAGCCACTAACCAGCTCTCACAGAACCACTGCTGACGCTGCTGCTGCTCCATCAGCTCCCTCACACATTGTCCCTCTAGCTCGTGCATCTCCCGTGGACATTCAAGAGCACAGGCTTGTCCTCAGCTTTAGAGCCAGCCTAGGACAGCTGACACAACTCCTCCAACAGTGCCCAGAGCACAGCAGCCGAAAGTCTTGGGGCTTCAGGATCTGGAACCTGCAGTGGCACAAGTCCAAGGGCTGGTCAGAAAGTGAGCACAGGTGACCTGTGACACCTGAACAACAGTCCCATCACCAGGCATGCCCCACTCACCTCTGTTCCCACAGACAGCACCCAGCTGCATCACCTGGCTGTGCCTTATCTCTCGCCCCGGAGGACACCACGTCTCTCTTGTCAAATAAATGTCTCCATAGGGCCAAGCACTGCAGCCATGGTGGGGGAGATGCATTCAGAGCCTCAGAACAAGGTTGTGTGGGGAGGGAGCAGCATGCGTGGAAACGAGCCTGTAACGAGTTTGTAATATGCATGTGTGGCACGGCCTGCGCAGCGTCATCACAATGGCACAGGCACTTTCCCGCCTCATTGCCTCCCAAATGGATTTTAAATATCATTCCGAGGACACAATTATTTAAAACGCTGAACTAAACACTCACTAATGGGAAAACGGCGTGTGGCCTGCAGCAGCCATTCCTCATGGGGCCACTCTGCCCATGTCATCCTCTTCTCCAGCCCCACACCCCGCATGGGGCCACATGGAAGCATCCTCCTCCTCTTCCTTGGAGGCCAAACAGGGCACCACCAGTACCTGTCTTGAGCCCAGGCCGACGCACAGTGCTTGTGTGAGAACACGCCTTTTGTCCCCACCCCAGTGACCTCCAGCCCCAGAGTAGCTTCCAGGCACCGGGGCACTGCAAGTCAGCCCCCAGGGCTCCATGTCAGGGAGCACCTCACTAGAGAGCAGGACTTTCTGTCTCTCCCCAGTTTGGCAGCAGGTAACACAGGGCTACACAGGGAGAGGGCATGAGAACAAGGATGCCTCCTGACCCCCTTTATATGGCTCTGGAAGTTGTGGTTACAACATAAGATTTACTTTTTCACTTAGTCTGAATACCTCCCACACCCCCAAGCACAATCCCGAGCAGGGGAGATGAAGAAAGCAGCATTATTGCTGGCTACATCCAAGAATCCAGAGCACACAGGGCATGAAAAGCGAGAAAAAACCCAAGGAAACAAACTGTTTGTAGCAACCCTTGCTGGGGTGAACACAGATGGAGACAGCTCCAAGGATGCGGTGGACGCTCGGTCCCATCACAGCGGTGGCAGCATTAGGGATGACAGCACTTCAGACAACGGCGTATCTGCTGATCGGGGAGTGCCTGCCTGACCTTTGATCATCACTCTCTCCTTTCCTCCAGGCAGCGATTCTAAGGCCACCACAACCTATCAATGCTCAGAGACAACAGCCTACCTCAGGCTGAGCAGAGAAAGGAGGTGACACAGACCAGCACCATCCCCGCACACCAGCGGTTGAGCACAGAGAGGAGGAGAGTCCATTGCTGGAACCCCGGCTGTACATCAGAGGTTCATATTTTAACCGCTTTGGCATCACCAGGGCTATCCATCACCAGCTCATTTTCCTCCAAGTGCTGAACTGTTCCTGCCTCTGCTGTTTGGAACAGTGTCTAATGATGTACCAGAGCAGCCACCTGGCAACACGGCTGCCAAGGGACACAACACGGGAAGAACACACGCAGGTCTGCACACTGCTGCCAGCCTCCACTGCCCCAAAACCTCCCTCCCCTCAAACCTGCTCCACTCATAACAGACCACATGGATGCTCTGCCTCATGGTCCTCCACCTTGAGAAAGAGCACATCTCTTAAGCCATTCCTCTCTTACTGAAAGGAAAACACAACACAGGCATTGGTGATATTTTCATGAATGCTCACTCAGCTCTATAGTGCTCTTTTTGAGAGGTTGAAGAATGGACAAAGAAAAAAAAATTAGTTGCTTCTAGCCCACAGACATGCATGGCTTAGTAAGAACATAGACGTGGGGCCAGGGACATGCAACATGACAGTGCTGCGGCACTAAAAGCTTGCTGTGAGACTTGCACAGACACAGGCAGACCGGGACAAAGACAGACTCACGTGGAGCAAGGCAGCCCCAAGACACATTGGAAGAGAGCCTGCACAGGCTCCAAGTTAGGTTTTGCTTTTAGTGTAACCTGAGTAGTTCTGAGTCGTTCTCACAGTGACCAGCAGCCTGTGAATCCCCACTGGGTGGCAGAGCCTAAAAGCAACTTCCCCCAGATCTCACTGGATCCACTGCAACAAGGGCATGGAGCCACAAGCCCAGTCTGAAAGCAGCTGAGCTGAGGCATGGTCCTCACCACAGCTAATCAGCTAAACACAGGGTGAACCCTCGGGAAAAGACAGCCCTGTATGACATCCTGTGCAGCATCCCAGGGCAGCTCCATGGGAACTTCTTTGGGGAAACAAGCAGCAGGATCCCTGCAGAGCAAGAGATGAACCCACCCCCATATGGGAAATGGGAAAGGGAAAACGTGGGCAGGTTCAGTGCAGAACTCCCTCATTCCAAGAGCAACCTCCTCCTTCTGCCTTCAGTCTTAGTGCATCTGCACTACCTGTCACATCTCTGAGGAAATGCAGGGAGATAGTAGGAGGAATGTGAGGCCAATCTCCAACTCCATTCTTCGAGTCTTTGTTGGGGATGGGGGTGAAAAAGGAGGTGTGACATGAAGCAGGATGCAAAAGTGGAGCACTGGAGAATCAAGCACCTGCACCATTAAATCCTTACTCCTCTGGGGCTCACCCGGTGCTCGATGCTCTGTCAGACATCTCCAGGAGACAGCCACTCACTTCACCATAAATCAGCCCCTTACCCACACAGCCAGCCAGGTATCTGCCAAGAGAGCCAGGGTGCCGGAGGAGGGAGTTGCAGGTCCCCAGGCAGCCTGCTCCGAGCTGGGTAGCGCAGGGCTCCTGCCGGTGCCGCAGAAATGGATCTGAGATCAGGTAGTCAGAGAGACCCATCTCCAGGGCAGGAGGAGAACTGCAGCTCCAGGCTGCTCCTCAGCACTCCCCATCCCTCGCAGCGCATGGCTGCACATCCCACAGCTGGGAGAGCTGCTGGAAAGGGGAGCAAGCTGTAGTGAACGAGTAAAAAAGTAAGGAATGTTTCTCCATGGCCTCCTCAAAGATAAAGGTTTGAAAGTTAAAGTTTTGAACTGCTTCCAACAAAAAACAGAAACTGCTTTATTTTAGAAGGTTAGGCACCCTCTTTGAAGGTCATTAAAGTAGCTTGTATTTGATACATCAGGCAACCAAGCAATAAACTTTTGATACATCAGGCAAACTTCGCCAGATAACAAGGAGCAGCCAATGAAATTTAGGCGAGCAAAGATGAATTTCTGCGCAGACCTGCTGTTGCTAAGAGGTGGATGTGATGCTGCCGCTTTCAACACCCCCTGTAAGCGAGTGCCTAACTTGCCACAGGGGCTGCGAAATCTACAAGATGTCGAAGTCTTTGCTGTCCTTCACTGTCCTGGCTGCTCCTACGGGGCTTTTCCTGCCCCAGCCTGCTGGCCTGGCTGCCATGGCTCTGCTCCCTCTCTGGCTTGCTTGCCAGCTCTCAGAGGGACTTCACCAGGGAAAGACCCATCGCACCCAAAACAGATCTCCCCCATTGCACTCTATAAGCCAGCTCTGGACCCATGGTGGTGGTAACCCCTTTCCTGTGCTTTTCTTAATTATTCTTGGCATTTTCCTTCTCTTCTATTTCCTTTATTTAAAAAAAAAAAAATTGACTTATCACTTTGTATCCCAACATCTAACCTCATTTATGCTTTAATCTCATTTTCAGTTATGTTTAGAACCTAATTCCTTTCCACAATTATGGATCAAGGCAAAACTTGCCTCTCCTCACCTTAAGCGGATCAGAACACAAGCACAGACACACGGCCTAGCGAGCAATAGAACAGATTCAGCAAGGAGACGAGCTGCTCATCTGCTCGGTGCAGGTGGAGCCTGCTCAGCATCCCCCTCCTTGGTTGGGCTCTCCCAGGCCTGCCCTCAATCCATGCATGCAGCTGAGCATCCCCGCAGCTGCTCTGCCTCTAGCCCCAGCCACACAGCCTCTCCCCACAGCACAGCCACCACAAGGGTTAGGGGGAGGAAAAGAAGTGCAGCCCACTCCTCAGCTCAAGTCCAGTTCTGGCTTGCAGGTCAGACACAATGAAGAGATCGCTCTTCAATGCTGTCCTGCAGTCAAAAGGAAACAGGACATGCAGCGCAGCCCCTTCCCTCCCACCCCAGCCAGCCCCACTCTGTAGCAGCAGGGATGGAGCTGAAGGCAAGATGCTCTGTGCTGCTGTCTCCTGTACTCTCCCTAGAAGCATCATCTACATCTTGCCTGGCCCATACTCTACCGAGCCAGGCTGACCCCCATCAGAGATCAGCATCTGTCACAGCTCCATAGCTCATGAGACTCAGCAGCACCTCACAAGCTTGTGAAATCCAGGATTGCCCCATTTACTGTCACCTTGGAACTTAACACAGCTCTGGTTCCTCCTGGTACTCCTACCCTGATATTGGCTGTGAACAAAAGACATCAGAACCAGGCATCCAGTCCCAACGTGAAGCTGGCAAAAGGCACTGGAACAGGTTGTCCAGAGAAGTTATGGATGCCCCAAGCATTCAGGGCCAGGTTGGATGAGGTTTGGAGCAACCTGGTCTAGTGGAAGGTGTGCCTACCCATGGCAGGGAGGTGGAACTGGATGGGCTTTAAGGTCCCTTCCAACTGAAGCTATTCTATGATCTCCACCCAGAACATGGACCACATCTTTTCTTCACTCCACCACAGATCCTGAGGCAGGGACCCAGGACAGCCCCACACATCCCAAGAAGGTGCTGTGCTTACAGGGCAGCCAAGCCATCCCCTGCAGGGTCGTGTCTCTGGACCCAACACCCAGCCCTGTGGGCTGCCCAGGGTCCATGTGGACAGACAGAATGTGCTCATGCTCCCTTCAGAGCCCTGGATCACTCCTGTAGGAAGCACCTGGGGATACAAGGAAAGGCAGCAAGGGCCAGTCATTAACATGATGGTCCAAGGCAGAACTCAGGACACTCAGTCCTAGCCCAGTTGAGAGCCCTGAAAGATAAAGCCACTGAAAGCAAATAGAGATGATGGCCACATGTCTAGAAAGAAAAGTTTGTTTTTCCTGTCAGTGAAGCTCATTTTGCTTTGGTTCTGCCTCTCCCAGAAAAACAGAACATTTTCACCAGAAGAAAAAAAACTAAACAAAACCAACAAAACCCAAACCAAACAACAGCAACAACAAAAACAAACCACAAAAACAGCTAACAAGAAAAAACTCACACTCATTCCCACAGCCCACCAGAAAAAAACCAAACAAACAAAGAACAACAGCTTTGAAAATAGCTTATAAACATTAAAAAAACCCTTTACTCACTGCTAACTTCATCCCACTGACCCAGGGAGATTTAGTATCTACACTGACCAGTGTAAACTGATAACTTGGGCAGAGAGACCCAACAAAATTAGGAAGCAGTTGAAGAACAGCAGGAAAGTCAAAGGCAGCAGAAGCTTTTAGCAGTCAGGAGTCTGAAAGGAGTCTGAAAGCCATAGTAAGGAGTTAGGAGAACTGCAGAGAACCCACTATGCTGCCCATAATGACCCCAGCTTTCCCCAGGCACACCCTGTGGTTCCTGCTCCTAGTTGTATTGTGGTGGCTTTCAAAGAGCAGCTGTTCTTGCAGCCCTACCGAACAGTCCCCATGGCCACAGTTTAAACTGCCTCACAATTTGTGATGCAAAGATTAAAGACATGGTCTGTGCTTCTATGAATTTTTTATTTGCAGGCAGGCAGGCAACAGGAGGTTTTGCTTTTTCAGTTGAGTAAGACCAAACACCAACTCCTGTAGGAGAAGCAGCAGGGCCCAGGCTGGTTTCACTGGGGCCCAGTTGGTCAGTTGCTGCTGGTGTACTTGGTGACGGCCTTGGTGCCCTCGGAAACTGCGTGCTTGGCCAGCTCGCCGGGCACCAGGAGCCTGACGGCCGCCTGCACCTCACGGCTGGTGATGGTGGCACGGTGGCTGTACTGGGCCAGGCGCGAGGCCTCCGAGGCCAGTTGCTCAAGCATGTCGTTGACAAAGGAGTTCATGATGCTCATGGCCTTGGAGGAGATGGCGAGGTCTGGGTGCACCTACAAGATGGTAACCAAACACCATCTCACACACCCATCACCCTGGAAGGAGCGGGAGCCCCATTCCCCATCCCAAACAGGGCACTCTAACCCCAAAAGCACCTGGAGATGCCACCCTAAGGATTTCAAATCATGGGCCGCTTTAAACTCAGTATAGTCTCCCATAGTGCTACACGAGCTTTGGGATTACACTGGCAGAAGCCTCCTCACAATCCCCATGGAAAACACGGCTGTGAGGGGTGGAAATGCTCCAGGCTCCGAGTCCTGTCTGCAGGCTCATGCTGACAACTGTGGCCTAGAAAACTCATGGCCACTTCCAAAAACGCTCTCATTTCCCCATCAAAAGTCACCAGAGACACCTACTCACAGGGCCCGAAGCAGCTGTTTCTACCATACTGACTTCCATGCCATTACTTCTTCAGGCAGAGCTATGCACCAGAGCTCATTCTCTCTAGGAAACACTTTATGCCCTAGATCCATCTCTACTACCCCTAGAATCCACCCCCTTAACTTCTAAGCTTCAGCTGAGGCTCTCCTGTACCCACCTACGCTTTTTTCTTTCCCCATCTCTCTAGAAACCCAGATTTTTCTTCCTTACTCTTTATAGCATTAACATGCAACAGGCAGAAGTTACTTTATGTGCAAAGCAGTTTCTAGCAGAAAAGAAACATTTACTCACCTGCTTCAGTACTTTGTAAATATAGACTGAAAAAGCTTCCTTTCTCTTAGGCTTCCTCTTAGATCTTTTGTCCCCAGAGGCAGCAGCATGACGATCTTTCTTCAAAGGTTCTGAGCTCATCTTAACCTCCACCAGAGCAACCAGCAAATGCCGTGGGGCTGGTTATATAGCACAGGCAGCAGAACCTAACCTGCCTCAGTTGCAGCCCCCAAGGAGCAGGACAAGTACACACCTGTGGCTGATGATTCCACTTTCCACTAAATGAAGAGCAGCTGGCCTGAGAGGAGCTAGCAAGTGACAGATTCAACTAAACTTTCAGACCTGAGAAGTTTGAGTGTAACCTGGGCAAAGAGGGGCAAGAGCAGAAGCACCTGATTTACAGGGGACAGAATTACCACAGAAGAGCCATTTCCAGGCCCAATAGGGGTTTGGTGAAAGGAGGGGTCTTGCTTTGGTGCAAGGGTGTAAATCGGAGTACTCAAGGTACTCCAGAATCAAATGGAATCACATCTGTGCTATGGAACAGGTAATGCCATCACGGGAAACTCAGTAACTGCAGGAAGCACTGGGCCAGGGATGAAACGACAGCATTGTAAACACCCTACCAGCCAGGCTTCCCCTGCTACCTAGCCTGCTCTTGGGATGCCACCTGCTGCACACAACAGGGCCTGGAATGCCAGGAGGGAGGCAATGGAGGGCTGACACCCCAAGTATGGATTTGATCTATCTTGGAAACCAAGATTACACTAACGAGGGTAAATGTGACACAGGAGTTAGACTTAGCCAGGAAAAATGTGCAGCAACACAGCAGAGACGTGAACAAAGCAGAGTTTTCTGCGCTTTGGAGAGAAAAGGAAGCCTTTCGGCAGACACCACTACAGCCCTTTCATAGAAGGGTGATGCCAGTATGCTTGTTTGGGGGGGAGCACTCCGGGGTGCTCCATGTAGAGTCTGTGCTGCCATGTAGAGTCTGTTGCTCCAGGATACACATCATACTGGCACATCCTGAGCAAATCACATCTTCCAAAGGGTGAGCTTGGGAGACCTACTCATCAGTCAGTGATTCTGCTACTGCTTGTGCAGCCCACAGTGTTTCGCTGAATTGTTTTATTCTCAGCCTGTCCTCATGGGGAGGCACCTGATCACCCTCCCCTAGTGCAAATACCGGTCACAGTGACAAGGAGGGGTCAGTGCCACAGTGAAGTTCTTCCTCGCAGAAACGGAAACATTAGTGATCAGGCAGGACAGGCTGGAATGGTCATGCCAGGGCATTTGTGAAGGAGAATGGGCTTGTGAAGATATGTGGTAGTGGGACCCTCTCCAAGCAGGAGTGACTAATACTGGGAGCGAGGAGCAGGGGACATCAGCGCTTGTGCTTCGTAAGGGGCTGTGTGTTGTCAAGGAACAGGGCTCCCCCCTCTGAGGGACATTCCACCACCCTCCACCTTGGTCCCAGGTCACAGCACACAGGGACTCCTGTGCTGAAGGAGCTGGGGGCTGTTGTATCCCTCCCCAGCTGCCGCCGTGTTTGTGATACACAGTGTTACACAGTGATAAGCACACAGCTGTTTTTTCCGAAAAAAACCCATTTAGTTGGAAGGGAGCCCGTTGGTGGGAGGAGCAGCAACTGGTCACTCAGCATTGGGCACAGGGAGCCTTTACACACCAAGGGTGGAGGCTCATCCACTGAGCAGTACCGTCAGATTTGAACTCTCAGGTCTGGAGAATTGCCATCTGCTTCCCTAGACTGCGTGTGCTCGAGGCTGTACACGCTGCTGTGTGCTGGGCTTGACTCATCCTAGTGCTGCTTTTGTGGTGCATGGATCTACTCCCAGCACAAACTCAAGGGAATCCCACAAGCCTGCACCTGCCACTTCTGACTGTGGCTGTGTTAGAGCCAACCTTACTTTTGGATAACAGGTGACTGTGCAGGCGCTGGATCACTTCTTCTACAGAAATGACCATCCTAGCAACTAAGGAGCAATTCTTGTAATTTATCAATAGTTTTTCTTTTCTGCAAAACCAGAAAATTCCCAGCTGAAACAGCTTGAAGTGCCACTGCCCCAGCTTGTGGCTGTCTCTGAGATCAGTGCCCCAGGACATCTGTCTGCCACAGCTGCTTCAGCGCAGCCCAACAAACTGTCACCACGGAACAAATCGAGGTTCAATCAAGGCTGATAAAGCACATTTATAGATTCCATTTTACAAGTCTTGGCCTACTGTGACTTCCAGTGCAGCTACAGCTGCTTTTGCTTTAAACAGGTATCTGTGGTCCTTGTTTATACATCAGACACGTGTCTGCATCCAAGAAGTTCCTCTCTCTTTGCAGCAGCAGACAGCAACAGCGCGTGTCTTGGCTCCATGAGCTACAGTGCTCCAACTACTGCCCATCATGCTGGCCATCATCCCAGCCATTCTCAGGATTTACCATTCCCAAAGAACTCAGTGTAAGATTGTACCCTGCATTTATTACCTCCAGATCTGAAATGTAGTGAAGCAAATTGTTGCCAAATCTTTGGTAAGGAAAAGAAGCACAGGACAAACAGCTCTAGCCTCAGTCGGGACTCTTTGACCTCACCATTCTCACAGCTACTTCACAACCTTTCACAACTCCCCAACACTTCCTACAACCAAGAGAGCAGAACAAACAAACATGCATTAATCCATTATTAACTTTTGTGACCCATCAGTCTTTTGCGCAATCACTTCCCTGTGAGTTTTCACTCCCTCGCTCTACCTGATAACTTCCAAGTCCTCCACTGTAAGATATTCATCCAAGTGACATTTACTGCCATCTAGACCCTTCTGCAAAACTAAACTTGGAAGCACTTATACTAATTGGCATTATTTTCCCAGAGAACATATTTTTTTTTGTCCTCTCAGATCATTGCTAGAACCAGTGAAAAACCTGAAGGCCCTACTTGATCTACTGGAAGCAGCTCGTGTTGTGACATTTGTCCTGTGGATGACACACAGCGCTTCCACAGCAGCAGTCACAACATGGATGGGCCCTTTGGGAAAGAAAAATAAGGATATACTCTACTCAGAAAGTCAAAGCCAGTCAGCTGGCAGCAAAGAATGCACTGCATGGGAGCACAGCTCCTTCATTTGTCCTGTCCTTCCATTCACCCAGCAACATGTGCTGCTGGGCTACACGAACCTTTCCCGTGACCAGTGCTGCCACTCTCACGTGACAGTAGTAACTAAAACGATGACTCATGATCAAAAAAAGCTATTAGGTTTGATTTGCTACCTTTCTCTTTAGTACCCTTTACTATTAAATCAAAAATGTATTTTATTCAAGGTTCTGTGGCTCAGGGTGAGGTTTGAACACCAACTTTTCCAAAACTATTATTGAGAACAAAAATAAAAGTTCAACTTCAGTTGATTAGTCTTTAGTTAAACCTGCAAGGAACAAGGTACAAATTCATAGTCCAAAATTCCTACATTATTGAGTCTCATTATTAGACAATTCAAGGTGAAGCAAAAAGCCACACCTGAGCCACTGTGTTGGTGAGAACACACGCTGGTGTTCCACAGATCTATGTTCTGTCTTTAAAATTGATCTTCAGAACACTTTCAAGATGTGTCTGTCACCGTCTAAAACAGAAGCAGCCGTGGCTTGTTCTGTGACTCGCCGGAAATCCCGTGTTCAGTCTGTCTGAGCAGAGGTGCCCCAGGCCTGAGGACCCTGCTCACTGCTCACTGCCTCCACAGCTCAGTACTCACCACCTCACGTGCCTCAGGTTCTGGCCACAGCTTTGGTTGTACTGAGGAACTGAACATTCAGCAGGAAGGGCTGATCCTCACTCAGAGCTCAGCACTTGCTGACTCACCCCAGCACCCCCCAGCTACCATGGCTCACAAAACAAGACAGAGCGTTCTTTTCTCTTTATTGACTGATGGATTTTCGGGCAGATCTGTTAATTACACTGTTAAATAATAGTTAAAAACAAACCAAGACCAGAGGAGTTTGAAGTGAAGTATCTAAACTGAAGCAGAAATCGGGAGGGAAGAGGCAGGAGAAGCTGGGCTGGGGTCTCCACTTGTGTATCACTGCAGCTTGGACACCCCGACGGCCACTGTTGTGACCCCAAGCCAATAGATTCCAAGGCCTGGCTCAGATGGGACGTCGTCTAAATAAGGAAACAGTTGCCCAAACGTAGCCAGATCAGGAGAGAACAGCTCTGTCCAGACACAGAGGTGCAAGGCAAGTCGAGGGGAAGCAGTATTGCAGCAATCCTAGAACACAGCCAGAGGGAGCAGCAGTTCCGCTCCTGCCGGCGGGCAGGCGAGTTGCGTGGCCACCGCCAGCCCCACGGAGAACACGGGCTGGGGGCTCCTCAGCTCACACGTTGTGGGTCCGTTTGGTGAGCTGAGGGTCCTCATCCACCAGCTTCGACTTGAGATGCTCCTTGTAGGCAAGGATGTCCCCTTGCCACTTGGTGATTGTCTGCTTCTCACAGACCCAGATCTCCTGTGCGACCTGAGAGCAAACACGAGGAGGAAGAGGAGGCGGAGGGGGAGGAGGAGAGAGGTTTGCAGTACAGAATTTTATAATCTTACCAAAATTAAAAAGTTAACTAAAAACTACTCTCTCAAGTCTGGCAGGAAAAGTTTGATAACTTTCACATTTCAACTACCAAAGAAAAGTACAGAGAAACATCTTCCCTGGTGTTTTCTGCATAATTTATACAAGATTTTAGAACTGAAAATCCTAGGCCCCTCTGTATTTCTGATTTTGTTCATGGACTAAGATGAAAAGCCTTTCTTGCTAAATTGGGAATTGAAACAAAAGTAGTTCTTGACCTGAACAACTTGGATCTATCACACTGAAAATAAAATCATAACTGAACTTGCAGCCAAAGCTAGAGCTGATAGATCAGCACTTGATGTTTGTGGTGGTTTTTATTTTATTTCAAGTACCTAATGTTTTCCTTGGCTAGCTCAGTAATTGTTTAACATGAACACAGTAGGGGAATCGTGTCCAGTGATTTTTTTTTTCACTCATCCATCTTTTTGGGATGAGTAAGAGCCAGTCAGTTGAAAACACCTTGTTTTAATTACTAAAATGTTAGAAAGGTGCTCTGACAAAACTCACAACTGTCCTTACCTGTTGGATGAGTCTGAAGTCATGGCTGACAAGCATCATTCCTCCTTCAAACTCGTTGATAGCATCTGCCAGTGCATCTATGGTTTCTATGTCCAAGTGGTTGGTGGGCTCATCCAGGAAGAGCATGTGAGGGTTCTGCCAGGCCAGCCAGGCAAAGCACACGCGGCACTTCTGCCCATCAGAGAGGTTCCTGATGGGGCTCACCTGCCCAACACACACATGCTTGCAGCTCTGCAGTGACCTGACAGCATGCCACCCTGACCCAGACCACTTGGGTCTCACCTTGGGCTCCCAGCAGCTCCATGACACAAGAGGACAAATGTTCAGTCAGCCTTATACCTACACTAAGCTTCTCCCACCCAGGGAAAAAGGGAATTCCAGGGGCTTCTGAAGGGCCGTACACAGCAAGGCCCAGCTTGTGCCAGAGGTGCGTAAGGACAGTTAATTGGTCTGACTGGTATTCACTGACACAACAATCAAACTACTCTGTCACTTCTTCAAGTGACAAATGGGCAAAACCAATGTAACAATCAACGCTGAGCTGCAGCGATGTGGATGTCACACACAGGATGTGTCACGTACAGGAGCACGTCACGCTTGGACTTAGAGCATCATAGGTGAGCCCACTCTTGTCTGAACCAAGTGGACCCCACAAACAGCTGAGAACCTTCTAGCACTTCTGCCTGCTATTCATCTCAGAAATAAGAGAGAAGCAAAATAGTTCAAGTTACAATTAAAACATGCTCAGGTCTAGCACTACACCAGAACTTGCCTTCTTTTCACCCAGAGTCTGAGGGGGTCACCCCTTCAACCCACACATTGCTGTGATCCAAAGAAAGTTCCCATGAGTCATGAGTTCTTTTTTTCTCCAATTGCAAAGGCAGAGATGGAAAAAGCATTTTGATGCTGTGGTGTGCCATGTTGCATACTGTATCACACTGTCAGGTATCAGTAGAGCAACAGAAAACACAGAACCTCTACTCCCCTAATGAACAAAAAGCAAACTTCAGCAGCTCATACTCACCTGCTGTTTCCCGGTCAGACCGTATCTGCCAATGATTTTCCTCATCTCCTCCTTCTCCTTGATCTCTGGGTAGCATTTCAGCATGTACTCCAGGGGTGACAGGTCTAAGTCCAACTGCTCTTGCAAGTGCTGACAGAGAAGAAAAGTCAGCTTCAGGCTGCGCAGGCCAACCACTTCACAGCCCTAAGCACTACCCCCTTACACCCCTCTGGTACCAGGTGAGCGGCAGAACACAAAAGCCAATAATCCCACCCACAGGACAGCCTCTGTGCTGAACTATTAGGGAATAATTTCCATTTCAGGAGCAGGAGTACTGCTTCAGAATAGGAGGCTTGTCCACCACCAACACAAGGCAACCAGCTCTGCCATAGCAGGTGGGAGACTGAACAGGAAGGACCACAGCCAGCCTCTTTGCAGGGTAAGAACACGAGCTAGAGACCATTCCATGGAACAGTTCCTTCCCCCATCTCCAGACACAGAAAAGCAGCAGTGGGAGAGGCCTCAGACGCAGAACTAGAGGGGCAAGATTCCTCATTCCAGACAGCTTTTTTCTCAGCATGCCCTGTCCCTGGGGGCTGCCGTAGGGAGGGAGTACCTGGTGGTATCTACCGATCTTCACATGTGAGTGCTTGCGAATCATCCCATCTGTGGGCAGCAGCTAGAAGGGGAAGATAAAATCATTTCACCAGGACATCTCTCCTGTTGCAGTATGCCAGAAATACAGAATCCAGCCATCTCCACTCTGGCACAGGGGAGGCAGTATGAACAGGTAACACGAGAGAAAAAGCCCTATATTGCAACAAAACCATAGGATTTCTAAGGTCTGACTGGGGTGCTCTGGCAAATAAGTGCAGCTTTGCTGAAGACTATCCCAAAAGTAAAGGTGCAGAGCAAGGTAGACAATGTACGGAGCAAACCTCTCCTGTGAGCAGTTTCAGCAGTGTTGACTTTCCAGCTCCATTGGGTCCAACAAGAGCTACACGAGTATCCAGGTCAATCCCAAACTCCAGGTTATTATAGATCCATGGCTGCAAACCACAAAAACCATGAAACATTATGCCTTTTCAGTAGTCCCCAGAACCTCCCCGCTGCACCTGTAATGCTCTGTCCCCAGCAGGCCAAGCATTAGCATTGCCAAGAACTTTGCACCATTAGTCATACGCTGCAGCCTCATGAGGAAGCTCAGCCAAAAGTCTCCCACTCCCAAGCAAGGCAGGAGTACGAGTGATCTCTGTATGCATCCTCCCATACTCACCCCATCCTTGGTGTATCTGAAGCTGACATTCTGCACCATGATGACAGGAGGGGGAATTTTCCCACAGGGCGGAAAGTAGAATGACAAGGTCTGTTAACACAGAATATGCACCTGTGAGACAGCTCAGTCATTCTGGCATGACCACGCCTCACTACCAACATCAGCTGTAGACCAAAGCACCAGATCGTGACTTTTAATTAGCCCCTCTTGCAACTCACTCAGATTTATTCTGATGAGCTGCTTGCAAGCTCATCTGCTGGCTAACAAATCCCTATTTCTTTCCCTTTGAAACAAACGTGGGTTTGTACTCTTTACACAAGTAAAAGCTGCACTGAGCATTGTCTCCCATCTCCTATGAGCCCTAGGCATTCTTTTCTGGTTTCTGTATCTGCAAAATAGCCTTATTGATATGACAACTCCACTTCCCTCCCCTAGAAAATTCCTCCTCCTCTTCTCATTGTTCAGCATTACTCCATGCTGAGTACAGAAATCCTTGGCATCAGAAGGGTGTCTTGTTCTTGCTACCAGCTCTGTCAGCCATTCCTGCAGTCTGCTAAAGACCCTTCTAATCCTGTAGTCTGTGTTTCAAATACAGATCTCTAGATGCAATCCCATGTCTGATCCTACCTTATCGTTCACAACTCTCTCTGTCAAGCCAGAAGCCATCATTTTTTGAAGGGTCTTCTCCTTGCTCTGAGCTTGCCTGGCCAGCTTCGCACTGCCATGACCAAATCGTGCAATGTAATTCTGCAACAAAAGAGTTAGCCAAAAGCCACAGTGGTAAGGTTGAGGAGGGGCAGGGTAAGGGCAGGAGGGTGCTCATGCAGCTAGGCAGGTACCTTCATATGGGCAATCTGATCTTGCTCCCAGTGGAATCGCTTCATTTGATTTTCTTCTAGTTCCAAGCGAGTCTTTACATACTGATCATAATTTCCCTGGAAAGAGAGCATGGAACATCAGATGTGCCCAGAGAGCAGCTCCTGTTTCTGCTGGTTACATGGGGCACTGCTTACTCACCGTGTAGTACTTAAGTTTGCGGTTGTGCATGTGGATGATGTTGGTGCAGACGCCATTCAGGAAGTCCTGGGAGTGGGATATCAGCACAAGGATCCGCTTGAACCTGTGGCACCACGTAAGTTATTAGAGACTAAACTAGGAAAAGAAATCCCGTTCGTTGGCCCTGACGGTGACAAAGGCTTTATATGCACCAGACTTCTCTTGCCTACAATCAGATTAAGAACAAAAAGGTCACAGCCTGAGAGATACTCTGGGAAAACGGCAGTAAAGCAGCTACAACCAACTGCAGTGAGTAAATCCTGCCAACGGTTTTCACCGTAGCAAAACACCCTGCACCATTAGACAGCCTTTGCCCGTTATCACAAAAAGCCCAGAACCGGCTGCCTATGTGGCAGGTGACTTGTGCGACTGATGCAGCTGACTCCACTGGCATCACATTTCTAAGAAGTTTCAACCTTTGCTGCTTACTTTCCCTTTAGTACAGACTCCCATCCGTTAGGCACACTGCATCTGGCTCCGCTCCAAATCTGTACAACGAGGGGTTAAAGCCTCCCCAGAAGAGGTTCAAAGTTCTTTTCTAAAGCACCTGACTTATAAAGCAAGGCGACAAAAGGTTCAACTGACAGAGCTGATGGAAAAACCTCTGCAAAGGCAAAGACCTTCTCACAATACAGTTCTCTTAATGCACACCGCAGATAACCTGAGCTTCCTAACTATTCCTAAGCTTTTTGCCTTACACCTTAACATTTTACCTTTGCTATGAAAACCAGTCACCTCACACACTAGTGAAAGGTGAAACCAGCTCACTCAGATACTACAGTTCTGTGAAAACAGAGAAATGGTGGGCAGGAAGATGAGCTGAGAGCCAGGTCTGGAAAGCTCACGCTACTGGTATGGTACACAATCCTGGTACACAGGCTGCCAAGGCCTGCTCCTGACTTTCAAGGAAGCACCTTTAACCTGGGAGTACAAACCAGCATTTCTCATTTCTTCAGTGCCAGGGAGACAGGGCATTGTCTTGAATTCTTTACTCTTGCATCAAGAATCTCACATAGCAGAAAGCAGGTGTCACTGGTGCTGCAATACAGTTAAGCACCCACAAGAACTATACAGTTCCTCCTGCAGAACTGGCTTACATGCTGACAAGATGTTCATGCTCACATGCTGACAAGCAGAAAAGCACAACCCACAGAAGCAGCAAACTCCTCCGTGCTTACGTTTTCAGCTCTTCCTCCAACCACACGCAGGCATCCAGGTCAAGGTGGTTTGTGGGCTCATCGAGCAGCAGCATGAAAGGCCGAATGAAGAGCGCTCTGCAAGGACAGGGTAGATGACAGCATGGGGTAAGTGCAGGTAACCCAAAGCCTCTCAGCTCTGCTCTGAGTTCTTAGAACTGTGTCTGTGGCTCTGCAGAGTCAGGAGCAGGCAGGCATTCTCACAGGAGGCAGGAGGCACTATTCCACTCACCTGGCAAGAGCCACCCTCATTCGCCAGCCACCACTAAAGTCCTTCAGCTTCTTCCTCTGCATGGCTGGCGTGAACCCCAAGCCGTGAAGGATACGTGAGGCCCGTGCTTCTGCCTTATCAGCATCCAGCTCCTCCAGACGTTCATATAACTCCAAGAGTTTCTCACATTCCGCTGAAAGAGAGCCTGCCGGTCAGCACCTCTGCCTGTAAAGGGCTCTCAGCCGCACTGCTGCACAGCTGGGAAACCTCACAGTCCCTCGGCTTTACCCCTATTTAGCCCCCTCCATATCCAAGCCTGAGACACTTCTTAAGATGCTGCACGGAATAATTCGTCCAAAGAAGTGTCATCCGTGCCCATTAGTACAGGGCAGCTGGGGGAAACAGGCACCACAACATGTGAGAACTTCGCCAAGGAACCCAAATTTTCTTTGGTAGGGAAGGAAATGGAAGAAATGTCCCTTGGGACTCCGAGAAGCTTTACCGTCTTCATGAGCTAAACGTTCTGCCTCTCGCTCCAGCATGGCCCTCTCTGTATCCACCTCCATCACACACTGCAGAGGGGTCTTGTCACTGGGAGGCATCTCTCGGGTCAGGTGATAGATGTCAATGTGCTCTGGGATGGGCACTTCTCGCTTCCCAATAGCTGACAAAAGCATGGATTTCCCTGTGTACAGATAATCACAGTTACTTGCTGCATTCAGTGAGATACAATGTCACAGTGAAACAGATGAGATACACTCAGATCCCACTGTGATTCCTTCCCTTTCCAACCTCAGAAAATCCTGAGGAATTTTTTTTCCCAAGAGGCCAGAAGAACTGGAGAGCCCCCTGCCTCACTATGACAGGCCGCCCTCCTAGCTAAGGCTCACCACCCCGAGGACAGCACTGAGACATGAAGAAGCTTTTTGGAAACCACTGCACTTCAGCCCTTGCCCAGATTTGGGGAACTTGATCTCTGTTGTATTTTCTGCTGTCTAACCAGGTCTGACAGCTGGTATCAAGATCCCAGATTCCAAAGACTTCTAACACAGAGGAAAATAATGCACTCATCCCTAAACAACCTGGGTTTTCCTGAAAGTTAAACCAGCTGGTCACTCTTACTAGCACCTCATATTCTGCATCTCTCAATGTAGCCTGTCACTTTCTCCAGGGACTGTACAGTTGTTTTCCCAGTCAGGCCAAACCACACACTTTCTGCTCCTCCATACAGTACAAGTTCTTTGACCAACACCCTCAGCATTGGGTTTACTGGCATTACTAAGCAAACTGGGCAAAGAGGAAGCAGGCAGATTAACAGATCCTAGACATCTCACCCATCTCTCCACAGAAACAAGATCAAAAGCACAGTCCAAATCCAGAATGCAATCTCAGGCTTCTATCAGCAGTTCTAGTAATTTCCCTTCCTGGGTGGAGATATGGGACAACAGAAACCGCTGTGTCCCAACCATGTCTGTCTAACAGCCCTCTTTCTGGTTTCCAGCACTTCTCAAGTGCACCTGCCCAGCTCCTCAGCAGCATGACACCTTTACCGAGCTCCAGGGAGCCATGTCACTTCCCCCGCAGCTTACCAATCCCATTGAGTCCAATCAGCCCATAGCGTCTCCCAGAGTTCAGCTCCAGTTTGGTGTCACTCAGCAGCTCTTGGCCATGAAAGGTCAGTGAGAGGTTGATGATATGCACGTCAGTGCTGTTGGGGTGGGAGGCCAGCACTCCTGTCACGGCTCGGGCAGCAGCTTTCTTTAACTCAAAGTCCTCCAGCTCCTTTGTAAGAGCATCCACCTCTATATGTAGAGAAGATCAGAAGTGTTACTGATTTACAAACATGAGGGAAGCCATAAGCCTCTGTACCAAAAGGGCCAGGACCACAAAAACAACTCCCATTTCTACGGAAGAGTTGAGGAGACCCAGATGCAATGACACTCAGCTTTTCAGCTTAGCAAGTGGATATATATGGTCCAGTAGGAACTTCCACCAGCTAAACATCTAAATGTCATCTAAATAAAACAGGACCATCAGAACTAAGTGAGCAGCCAGAACAGCGAGCCGGTTTTCTGGATGTGATGGCACTAGCCCCCCCTGCAGGAAGGACTAGACTAGGAATAGAATGCACAAAGTATTGCCTGCAAGCTTAAGAAAAGGCTTGGACAGAAAATTAATTGACTAGAAAATAAACGAAGGGAAAGCTGAGAATAGAGAAGCAGCAGCAGCAGCATTGGAACAGTCCCTACTAATATTCTGAGAAGCCACTATGTCCATCTGCATGTTCTCCTCTTCCTTTCCTCCTACAGTACAAGTGAATCATAGAATCACAGAATCCTAGAATGGTTTGTGTTACATCTTCTAGAGCATCTAATTCCAAACCTGCTGCCATAGTCAGGGACACCTTCCACTAGACCATGCTGCTCCAAACCCCGTCCAACCTGGCCTTGGACACTTCTAGGAATGGGCAGCCACAGCTTCTCGGGACCACCTGCGCCAGAGCCTCACCACCGTCTTTCCTGTCATGCTGCCCTTCTGTCACAGGCCGACTTCACTCCTCGGTGGGAGATGCTGCCCTTTGAAGCAGCCAATGGCACTGGTGATCTTGGCAGGCAGATCTGATTTCAGATTGTGCCAGCACAGAATGACACCCTGGTTGTCAGCATCCAGCACTCCTGGCAAAAGTGCCTTAGCCAAGGAGCAAAAAACGTCACTGGCACTGATACAGGACCCCTTTGGGCAGTGCCACAGAGCAGTGACAAGGAACGAAAGAGGTGAGCAAAAATAGGCAAGGGAGTTTTATCCCTGATGTGTAAATAGCTCAGTAAGAAATATGCCGGTATCGGCCCACATAGAATCATATGATCTCCTGAGCCGGAAGGGACCCACAGGGATCATCGAGTCCAAGTCCCGGCCCTGCACAGAACACCAAAACAATCCCACCCTGTGCCTGAGAGCGCTGTCCAGGCTCTCCCCGAGCCCTGGCCGGCCCGGTGCCCGCCCGGGGCCCGCCGCCCCCTGGGGCAGCAGAGCCTTTCCCGCGGCCCGGCCGGACCCCGGCCCGGCCTCCGCCGCCCCGCCCACCGCCCCGGCCTGCACCAATAGGGAGGCGCTATGCAAATGAACCCCGGCAGAGGCCGGCGATTGGCCGGCTCGGGCCGGGGTCCCCCCCCGCGCGCGGCGGCGGCTCCGAGCGCACCGGGGCCGCCCGGACCCCGCTCCGGGGCGCGCCTGGGAGCCGCGGCCAGCAGCGGCCCTTCCGCCCCCTGCGCTCCGTGCCACACACCGGCTGCCTCCTGGCACAGCGCACCGCGGGCTGAGCCTGGAGGAACCTTGCGGGCTAAAAGGTGAGCTAAAGGAAGGCCCAAAATTAAACTCTGCCTCTGTAAGCGTTACCTATTTCCTTTAAGACCAACAGCTCCCTGTGGCAAAGCCTCTCTCTTTAACAGGCACAAAACCTCTTTTAGAGGCAGGCTTTTAATTTCTGCAAACCAGACAGTTAGAGCAATAGCAGTAGGAAGAGACACTACAGTGGTTTCTGCAGCAGGAAAGAAAACTCCAAACGAAATGGGAACCCAAAAGAACCCAAAGAGGTCTGGGCATCAAGTAGCAGAAGACTGAGACAGTGTCTTGTCTGAGAGGGAGAAAACACCATCAGCCGCCTCCATCTTCACACTGCCATGCCTCAAGCGAGGGCCACGGGCACCCTTCTCACACATGGCCCACGCGGAGCCCCCAGGGGCTGCGGGTGTCCTGCTGCCTCAGGGCAGGGTGATCCCGACGGCATCGACTGGAGCCGCCCGGTTCCGCGCAATCCCTGCCTGAGGTGTTTCATCGGAAGAACATCAATGTCGCGGCTCACCCACCCGGGACACAGCCGAGCGCACACGGTCCGGCCGGGAACGGCGCCGGCCAGGTCCCCCGCCCTGGGACACGCGGGGCAGACACAGGACTGGCCACCCTCTCACCTGGCAGCACCGTCCCGTTGGCCTCCGGGGGCCGGACTTCCTGCGGCTCCGTCCCGGCATCACCGTTCTCGTCCGGGACCCGGCGCGGCCGCTGCCGGGCCTTGGCCGCCTCCTTCTTCTTGGCCGCCTTCTTCTTGGCCAGGTCGGAGGGCATGGCGCGGGTGGGAGCTACGCCAGAGGGGGCGACAGGCGCCGTTAGACCGCGCCGACCCGGCCCGGCCCGGGTCGCCCCGCCTCTGTTCCCCGCCCCG
>VWZW01000658.1:78444-89810 GCA_013397115.1 Edolisoma coerulescens | reverse complement strand
AAGCGGAAGCGCAAGCGCGCGGGGCGATGCGGCAGGTGAGGTGGCAGCGGCGGAGCGCGGCCGGGCCGAAGCCGCCGCCACTCCGCGCGCCCCCGTCCCAGAACCCCGGCCCGCCCTCTGTCCTGTCCCCGGCCTGCGGGTAACAGAGCCCCGGGACCGCCGCCCCGCAGGACCGCTGCTGCCCGAGCGCCCCGCGCCCGCCATGTCCTGCGGCCGCCCCATGAGCTCGGCCTGGCCGTAGCTGCCGCGATGCGCCTGGGCGCGTTCCTGAGCGCGCTGCGGCCCGCGCTGCCTCTCCTGCTCGGGCTGTCCCTGGGCTGCAGCCTGAGCCTCCTGCGCGCCTCCTGGAGCCACAGCGCGGCTGAGGAACGCTGTCTGGCACCGGGCCCGCCCGCGCCGCCCGCCCGTGCGGCTCCGCCCGAGGCAGCGGAGGGGAGGCCGGGCCCGGGCCACGAGGACTTCAGGCCCCGGATTGTGCCGTATTACAGAGACCCTAACAAGCCTTACAAAAAAGTGCTCAGGTAAGTTATGTTTTTTCTGGCCTAGATTTCCTTCAAGCAAAATATTATTGTGTGAAGTTCTAAATTTTCGTGTGAGGAAACAGGTTCAAAGTGGAATTTGCTGTTTGAAATAACTTGTGTAGTAGGAGCGTGGTGCACCAAGTCAACGGCCAAGATTGTTGCCTTAAGGGGTGCAAGAGACGTGTTCAGGAAATTAACCTGAGGGGAAAAAAGGCAGCAAAATTGTCCAAGAAGAGTGAGACTGTTTCTTCTCAATATAGGGAGGATGATTTTGCCCTGCTCAGGTGAGACCCCACCTGCAGTGCTCCATCCAGGAAGGACAGCAACTTGTTGGGGTGAATCCAGAGGAGGCCACCAAGATGATTAGGGGGGTGGAGGAAAGGCTGAGAGAATCTGAATTGTTCAGTCCGGAGAAAAGAAGCCTCACAGTGATCTAGTTGCAGCCTTACAGTACTGGAAAGGGAGCAGCCAGGAAAGATGGAGAGACACCGTTTAACAAGGATGCAGAGTGACGGGACAAGGGGGAGTGACTTCAAACTAAAAGGAAGTAGGTTTAGATTAGATATTAGGAAGAAATTCTTTCCTGTGAGGATGGCAAGGCACTGGCACAGGTTACCCACAGAAGATGTGGCTGCCCCATCCCTGGTGGTGTCCAAGGACAGGTTGTACGGGCCTTGGAGCAACCTGGGATAGTGGAAGGTGTCTCTGCCTGTGGCAGGATGTTGGAACTAGATGATGTTAAAGGTCCCTTCCGCCCCAAACCATTCCGGGATTCTGTGATTTTTTTGTTACTCATGTTTAATAGACTATGTTAAATTATTCTTCAAAACTTGTTTTAACTGATCTGCTTGGTAGGAAGATTTTGATCAATTAATAGTAGTGTATGTATTAAGGAAATTTTCCTGCCTGACCATCCAGGGGCCACTCTGAGCATCGCACTGGCACTGCCCTAGGCAGTCACTGCTAGGACCGAGGCTCTTTTGCAGCTGCAGCTGTGGTGACCCAACAAGTGCCTTGCTCAGCTCCTTCCGCACATCACACTCATACTGTCAGACAAGTTTCCTTGGCCCCAGGTTTCCTGTAGCAGAGTCCCTTTGGTTTCTTCACGTATTTCACTTGTGATGCAGCAACATCATAACAGCTCAGGATGGTACCTCTGCAGAGGGACCCTGAACAAAGGGACCCCTGGGCATTTGTACCCTCACAGTCTCTGTGCACTCTTCATATTCTTCCTCATGTGCCTCTTGTTCCAGTGGTGGTTTTTGGTCTGGAGTCTTTTCATTGTTCACTGGGTCCTGCAGGGCTTTGTGCTGTTTGTGAGGCCAAAGACCACGACCCATTGCTGGCTCATGACCTGGGGCTTCAGTGATCTCCCAGCACCCTGGGCCCCCTGTGCAGCTGGTGCACCCCAGCACACCTCAGCCACCAGCACTAGAGACTCCTCAGCAATCATTCCTGTGATTTTATTGAGCATACCTGCTAAGCTCCACCATGTACTATGCTCCAAGTGGTTAGCTCTGTGGTATTTTAATTTAACTGCACTGGCATAGTTTTCTAGCTCAGACAGATAATGTGAGATTGTAGCTGCCTTGAGGGAAGCAAGTGTTTTTACAAAATGGATTTTTCACTAGTGAGTCTTCTCTTAAAACTCTATGACTAGGCTTGACTTTTTTGCCCTGGGTAGATTCCAGCAGTTAAAGACTTATCCCAAGTTACCATAATTCTTTGATTTTTTTTTCTTCTCCAGCTGTTTGTCATGTAGGTATGTACTTCCTTTACAGAACTCGCTACATCCAGACAGAATTGGGATTCCATGAGAGACTGTTTGTGGCTGTGCTGACCTCCAAGGCCACACTGAACACATTGGCAGTGGCAGTGAACAAGACAGTGGCCCACCACTTCCCACGCCTGCTGTACTTCACCGGGCTGCGCAGTGCCAAGGTGCCCCATGGCATGGTGCTGGTGGCCCATGGCGATGAGAGGCCCATTTGGCTCATGTATGAGACCATGAACTATATCCATCAACATTTTGGTTCTGACTATGACTGGTTCTACATCATGCAGGATGACACCTATGCCCAAGCTGAACAGGTCAAGGCTCTGGTGACACACCTGAGCATTAACCAAGATGTGTACCTGGGGCGAGCGGAGGAGTTCATCGGGGGAGATGAGCAGGCCCGTTACTGCCACGGGGGCTTTGGCTACCTGCTGTCCCGTAGCCTGTTGCTTAAGCTCCATCCACACCTGGACAGCTGTCGCAATGAGATCCTCAGTGTGCGCCCAGACGAGTGGCTGGGTCGTTGCATCATTGATTTCCTTGCCATCACTTGTGTTTCCCAGCTCCAGGTACTACCTCCCCGCGCAGGTTTTGTGTTAGCCGAGCCTGACAGAGCCCAGAATCTTACTTGTTCTCTGCTGCATAGCCAAGTGGCTGTTTTGTGAGCTGCTGCTGTGAGTTGCAGAGGAAGGAAGGGCTGTGTGCTATGGCAGCATTGTGGGGGGCCCAGAATCACAGCTGGGATGTTGAAGGAGAGAGCACACACAGGATTTAATTTTCAGCCTACTAGCAGGGCTGATTCACAGGTTTTTGAAGGCAGGATAAAGGGTATGTTGGTACCAAGAAGCAAGTGGGAATGCAGTGCAGGGTGGGAGGGACAACTTACCCCTTTTTTTTCTGGGTACTACAGTCAGTATGGAAAGAGGGGCAGATGTGTGTCTGGGGTGAGGAAAAGCTGCTCTGTGAACTCGAGTTCCATGCCGGTCTTTCTGGCTTTTATCTGCTTTAGGGCCAGCGTTATCACACTTATGAACTGGCCAAGAATACTGAACCGGAGAAGGAGGAAGAAGAGGAGTTTCAAGCAGCTCTTGCGGTGCACCCTGTTTCTGACATGACCCTGATGTACCGGCTGCACAAGCAGTTCAGCAGGATCCAGCTGGACAGAGTCTATCAGGAGATCCAGGACCTCCAGGTATGTGGTGAAGGATATCTGCAAAAACTCCTTGACCAAACAGATTTCCTTCATTTTCAGCACACTGGAGGAAGATCATTGCTTCTGTTTGTGGGCAACTGTTAGTCAGACACAGGCTACAGTCCCTTGTCTCAGAAACAGCACTTCTGGCACCATGTTACCTAAAACTGCTGGTGTGACACCAACCGTGTTCGGTTGTAGGTGGTGCGGTGGGCCTGGGGAGGAGCTGGCCTGGACCTCTTTGAGAACATGGTGGGGATCAGTGTGTGCTCTCTGTTTGCACAGATGCAGATCAGGAACCTGACAGCACTGACCCCTGCAGGTGAGGCAGGTGTGACCTGGCCTGTGGGCATCAACGCCCCATTCCTTCCAAAGTCCCGTTTTGAGGTGATCAGCTGGGACTACTTCACGGAACAGCACCTCTTCTCCTGTCCTGACGGCTCCCCAAAGTGTGAGCTCTCTGGAGCCAGTAAGGCAGACGTCAGTGAAATCATCGAGTCTGCGGTCGAGCAGCTGAACCGTCGCTATCAGCCCCTGCTCCGCTTCAGCAAGCGGCAGCTGCTGAACGGCTACCGGCGCTTCGACCCCACGCGGGGCATGGAGTACACGCTGGACCTGCTCCTGGAGGCTGCCACCCAGAAGGGTCACAGTCATGTTCTGGCCAAGCGAGTGAGCCTGGTGCGACCCTTAAGTAAAGTGGAAATTATTCCCATGCCATATGTGACAGAGGCCACGCGGGTGCAACTGGTGCTTCCCTTGACAGTGCAGGACCTGGATTTTGTGGCCAACTTCCTGGATATGTTTGCTATGAATACACTGGACACTCATGATAATGCCTTGCTGACTTTGCTTTTTATCTACCATCCCTACGATGCCCAGAGAGTTGGTCAGGTGGATGTTTTTGATGGAGTCAAAGCCATGGTAGGGGAGCTAGAGAAACGCTATGCAGAAGTTAAAATCCCGTGGATTAGTGTTAAAACAGAGGTGCCATCGCAAGTGAAGCTCATGGATATAGTCTCAAAGAAGCACCCTGTGGATACACTGTTCTTCTTGGCCAGCGTCTGGACAGAAATCAACATGGAGTTTCTGAACCGCTGCCGCATGAATACCATCAGCAATTGGCAGGTCTTTTTCCCTGTGCATTTCCAGGAGTTCAACCCCGCACTGGTGTACCGTGGTGAGCAGACAGCATCCTCCAACACTGACTTCCTGAGAGATGGGCATTTTGACAGACATTCTTTTGCTGAGGCCTGCTTTTATAATTCTGACTATATGACAGCGCGTACCAAGCTTGCAGCTGATATCCTGGACCGAGATGAGGTGCTGGAGAGCATGGAGGTATTTGATGTCTTCCTCCACTATTCTGGCCTGCACCTGTTCAGGGCTGTGGAGCCGGGGCTAGTGCAGAAATATACACTGAGAAGCTGCAATCCCCGGCTCAGTGAGGAGCTGTACCACCGCTGTGTGCTCAGTAACTTGGAAGGACTCGCGTCCCGCTCACATTTAGCCATGGCCCTCTTTGAGCAGGAACAGGCCAACAGCACTTGAGAGATGAGAAACATCAAGAGCTTCTCAGCACCTTAACACTTGGCACTTTCCATCCCCTTCCCAGCCTTGCCATGGGTGAAGGGTATGTGAGGTCAAGGGAGGAGAAAGACTTTCCCAGACCCACTCTGAGGCACATGGGCTATAGAGTGAGGCTGTTTCAGTGGAGGGGGTTTGTTTTGTTTTGGGTTTTTTTTAAAATAAATTTAATTTTCTTTCCAGGCAGAGTAATGTGGTCACTTGTAAACTTCGCAGCCTCTGGATGAGGGAGGTAAACAAGCTGTAGAGTCGACCTTACTTAAAGCTATGTAATTCTGCTGAGCAGTGCAGGGAGAGAGTGAGTATGAGCTGTGTACTTGGACAAAGTTACCTTGACTGTGCTACTCAGGGGTGTTGCTGTACCCTCCTGTGTGTTTATGCCTTTCACTTTTTCAAGAGGCATAAACACAGCTTGTCTGGTTTAGCTGGACAAAACTATTCAACTACTTTTACTTTGCTGGTTTTGGCTCTTCCAGAGCTGCAGAGGGGTTCCAGTTTAAATATCTTGGGGCTGGAGACTCCATAGTCCCTCCTGGCAGTATGTTCTGGTGGATAATAACTTTTACAGTTGAAAACTTCTTTCTCCTGTTTAAATGGAATTTCTTGCATTTCAATTTGTGCCCATTGCTTCTCTTAGCATCACTGGACACCACTGAGCAGCAGCTGGTTGTGTCTTCCTTACATTCTCCCATTACTGACACGCATACGGATGAGACTGCCCTGAGCCTGTTCTCCAGATGAAACAGTCCCAGCTCTTGCAGTCTCACTGTTAGGACAAACACTCCCATTACTTAACACTTCCACATCCCTTTGCTGGACTAACTCCAGTATGTCCATGTCTGTCTTGTACTGGGAAGCCCAGACTGGACACAGCGCTCCTGGCATGTCTCACGTGTGCTGAGGAGTCAGGTTACTGTCCTTGACCTGCTGGCCACAGTCCTTCTGCTGTGGCCCAGGATGCTGTTGGCCATCTTTGCTCTGAGGGAATGCTGCTGGCTTATGTTTAGCTTGGTATCCATCAGGATCCCACTAATCCTTTTACTTTTTCAGCTTTCCAGCATCATCTTTCCAGCCAACATCCCAGAAATCAAAGCCCCAAACCCTGATGTGAACTTGTGAATTTATGTGATAAGCCAGCAAGTGTGACTGACCCTGTTCATCGCTGTAGGGTCACTGCTGAAGGAGAGAGCTTGTATTTGCTACACTCATCTCATGAGGTGAGCGAGGTGAAGGTCTGATGTTGGCATCAAAAGAGATGCTGAAAAATTAGAAAAGCTTAAAAGAAGTATTCAAAGTCAGGAACATTGGCACAAATTGGGTAGAAATCTCAGATTTGCTTATTTAACAAGTAAGGCATGCCTCATTTACATAGGAAGAAGACAGATCTTTGCAGTGCCTTATGGGGATGTGTGTTTGTTGCTAAGCACACATTCGCAGAGTGAGGACAAGGACAACTACCTGGGAAACCTCTTACTATTATATTATTATTATTGTATTTCTGCATGGGGAGGTCCTGATCCATTTTGATCCAAGTAGGAGACTCAGACTGTGTAGGGTGCTATTTAAGATACGATGTGTTAGAGCTAGCACGATAGAATAGGGTATATCATCTTGTATCCTTTAGATGTGGGGTGCCCCACGTGGGCCTCTGATCCACACCCAGCACGCCCTGCAGATCCCACCTGCGGTGCTGGTTCTCCCTTTTTTGCCATTAGAGCCATTATAAGAGTGCAAGAAAACAACTCTGTCATTCCTGCTGTCAGACAGAAACGATGTTTGCATGAGAATTTCATGCTTCACTTTTAGACAAAGGCCAGGCCACATGAGTGGCAGAACGGCTGGGCATGACCCAGAGCTGCCCACAGGCATTTCTGTATGATGAGCTGGCTGAGACTGTCTGGTGGGCAAGGGATTTGTGCAGCAAACCCAGGCCTGAGTGTTACCCTGTGAGCAGCACAGGCCTGTGTGTGCTCGGGTTACCATCTCCTTGGGATGTAGCAGCTGCCAGGTGGGATCGTGTGCCATGGCAGAGATGGATGCTGCTCACCTTGGGGATGGTGTGCTCATCTTGAATGCAAAACAGATTCTGGTACATGAAAGATAACATCCTTGTGTCAGAGAGGATGCAGAGCTTGTAATTGCAGGTTTCAGTACGGTGTAATATCCAAGGAGAATTCCTTGGATCATTGTTCTACATAACACATCTGGAAGCACTGGCAGTGGACACTGGGTGCTGTAAGAAACTAAGCAAGCAGCAGATCTACTGCGCAGGGACAGTGGGTGTCATGCCTCCAAGCTGAGCATTAACCTGGGAGAGATGCAGGAACTGGCTGTCAGGAATTGCTGTGACTGAGAGCTGTAGGGGATGTGACAGGTGGGGATGTCCGGGATGTAAAACAAGCTGCTAAAGGAAAGGGTTTGAAATGACGTAGGGCAAGCAAGAATCGTTAGTGAGTCCTCAGTAGAGAAGGAAGAGAATCATGGGAAACAGGATAGTGAGATTTGATGGATGTAATCCAAAAGCCAGGAATGTTGTTGCCAACTTGTTGGCAAGTCTCTGCCTGTGTCAGGGCACGTCAGATGATGATGCAACACTACACAGAACTTAAAATTCTTAAGAGCATCTTGTATCTTGGGAGAAAGCTGAGGGAAGCTGAAAGCTGATTCTTCTATTTTTTAAAATCCAGCTCTGTGGGAAAGGAAGGGCAGGAAATACCGCCAGCAAACTGCCCAATCCATAAACTGGGGATTCTGGTTTTTACCTGAGGAACAGTTCTCCAGCCAGTGTTGTTTGACACTTAATTGATTATTTGGAAGCAAATATAAGATCTCTACAAATAAAATTGGCAGATTATGTTAAAAAATGCAGAAAAGTCATGAAGAGAAGATAATAGCGGAGAAGAGTGTGTAGCAGAGTAAGAGTAATCGTCACATGGATTTTTGTCTTAGAACAGTCAAATGCAAACTTACGTGCTTGGGGAAGATGGTGTATCACTCCTCCAGAGAGGACTGCGTGTTAAAAAAAGGTAAGTCTGTAAAGAAATTGACTGTATTTAAGTGCAAGCAGCTTCATTTTTCTTGGACCCACTATTTTAGACATTAAAATCCAGGCGCTCTCCCAGCCCTGGAAAGTATAGGTTTAAGACATGATATAACAGATCTTTAGAGGTAGAAGATCTGGGGGAAACAGATGCTGTTGATGTGAGACAGCAAGAAGGGCCCTGGTGGCATAGCACACAGCCTATTTTTTAAGGCTTCTAGGGAACAGAAAATAAAAGAGTGTTTGAGGTTCACAAAACTTACCTGAAGATTGTAAGAAGTATTTTACAATGTGAGATGCAGAACTCTTGTAGTTGTAAGACAAGGGGTAATGGCTTTAAACTGGGTTTAATGATTTTAAACTAAAAGAGGGTAGATGCAGACTACATGCAAGAGAGACCATTTCTACAACTAGGCTGGTAAAGCTGGCACAGGTTGCCCAAAGAACCTCATCCATGGAAGTCTCCAAGGCCAGGTTGAACGGGACTTGGAGTGACCTTATTGACCTTAATATGAGTTGGAGATGTCCCTGTCCATGGCAGGGTGGGACTAGATGGCCTTTAAAAGTCCCTCCCAGCCCAAACCTTTCTATGATTCTATGAACTCTTAGAAAGTTTTGAGTGATCTGATTAGGGTGTGTGAGTATATGTACTAACTGAAAACACTGATACTAAAGCAGTTTTTAGTTGTCCAGGGGTAAGGCATGACAGCTACACCAAAACAAACAGCTTTAAACTGCAACAGATTAATTCCAGAGGAAAACAGGCACATGCTTTCAGTGCTGAAAGTGAGTGGCTAGTGAAATTACAATGGTAACTTTTCCAGTATGCTACAATTTACCTGGTTTGTGTAACAGGGATCATGGGAGGCAAGTGTGAAATTGTCAAATGTAAGTGGGCAGAATAAGTCCTTGTCAAATGTAAGGGGGTAGAGTAAGTCCTTTGTGGCCTTAAATTTCCTGTCACTATATAGTGGATGAAATTTGCAAAAGAGAAATCTATCAAAGGCTGTTAAACACAAAGGCAAAACCTCTGGCACAGCAGGTCTCTGAATTACAAATGTGTAAGACCTAGGAGAGCTGCTAGGGAGGAGGGAGCACTCTTCGTCTACCCTATTTTTATGATTTTTTCTAGGCAGACAGTGTTGGCCGCTGTCAGGGAGAAGGTAAATGAGTCAGGTGTGCTTATGATTTGACTCTGTGCCACCATTTTTGTGTCTTGTGCTAAAAAAGACTGGAGCTTTTTCAAGGATGCACTTTAGTTCTGCCAGAAATGATGAACTATGTGAGGATCACGATACTGAGTTTGTGTACTACAGGGGGGGTCATGAACTGGCCAGGAAGACAAATTACCGTGATTGTCATGTTTGACCTTGTAGCCCTGAAGAAACGCACACCCTTATGCGGTGTCTCCACTTACCCCAACATGCACCAGGTGTGTTTACTTTTGTGTATACTTCACTTTCTTTGGGGTCCACAGCAATGGATATTTTTCTTCCTTGTCTTCAGTGGTGAAGGTAATTTCCTCCATTGCATGTTTTAGACTGGCTGATACATCCTGTTGGAATAATCTGTTGATCCTAGAGAAGGATGTACAGTATATGTTACAAACACAAGAAGCTTCTGTCCTAGCTGCATTTTTAACTTCAAGTAACAGGTGAAAATAGACTCTCCACCTTTTCATCTGTGACAGAGCTGCTACTCTATCCCAAATTAACAAGTATACTTAAAAAAATCCCCAAACTCAGATGTTGTGAACTCAGATATTGTATCTGATCATGGTGTCCATCAGTCTTCTCCAAGACTGTAATATAAATGATGTGCCTCTGCCACGCGACCTGGACGAGTAGCCCATCTCCCTCAGGGGATCTGCCCAGGGTGGTCTCCCCCTTCTTCCCTGGGGCACACAACAGTTCAGGTCTGTCTGGGCAGGTCCTCCGCTCAGTCACAGCTCACAAGCTGCTTCACCCCAAAGTGCTGCAAGGCCAATTCCCAGCATACTGGAGGGTGCAACCTAGGCACTTGCAGATGGTCTAAGCTGTTCCACAGAAGTTCTGGAGTTGCTGTTGGTCAGATGAGATGAGCAGATAGAGGACAGGATGCTCTCAGTAACAGGTGCACATTTCCCCAGCTTCAGCAAGGTATTCTTGCTCAGCAGACTCCTCCATTCTTAATTCCAGCACAAAGAGTTCTTTTCATAGGAGCTTGCTGTCTTCTGTTTGGCTTTGAGCATTGCCTTGTCACGCATCCATTGTGAAATATTCTGTACAGCACTGCAGAGCATGTGCAGGTGCAGGCTGCCAGCTTGGTCTCAAGCCAGGAGTGGTGGCCTGAACCACTATACCAGATGCTTTCATGCCCCACTGTCCCAGGGCTCACGACTCCCGAGACCTGTACTTCAGCCAAGGCAGTCACCCTCTCCTATTCCCATTCCAAAGTCTTTCCTGGATGTACTAAGCACTTACCTTATCTTCTCAGCATGCATGCTGAACCGTTGCTCATGGATTCTCAAAGGGGGCAATTTTCTGGTGACAGGTACCACAGAAACTCATTTTCCATTTGCAACAGTGTTTTGCTGGTACAAATAACTGTAGGAAAAAGCTTGAAAACATGATGCAAAAAATGCAGTGAAAAAGCCAAAACCATATGTATAGTCCCTCTTTAAAAATACCTAGTGAGACTTAAATCCACCTTGTCATCTTTACAATATTTTACTTCATCTTTTAGACTTACACTCTTTTTGAGCCTGTGAAAGCTGGCAGGTTTGCTTGGCTCCTTGCAGATGGAGCTCAGTCCTTTAACTGCTTCCTCACAGCTCCTTAGAGCATCACCCCAAAGTATTCACTGTCAGTGCATATTCTGTCCGTGGACTGCAGGGCTTTGTCAAGTCACACTGAGGGTTCCTTCTAATTGCTCTGTCCAAGTGCACATCACGGAGGTCTCCCATTGGGTGTTTAAGAAGCAATTTTCCTTTTCCTGTTAGAATTGACACCGCACCACAGACCCATAGCCCGCCAGGCCCCGAGTACCCTCCTCCTCGCCCTCCCGGGAGTCACCAGCTCCTTAACATAAGGAAAAGCGTGCGGACAGTGGATCGCAGCTCTGGGCAGGTTCTGAATTTGAAGGCTTGGACGTGCCTCAGAGCTCCCCTAGCCTATTTGCTCTCTCATCCTGTTACTGCCGTACCCATCGCCACTGGAATTCTCACTGCCTCCCGGTGAATCCCGGCCCCGGCGCTGTCGGTGCGAGCCCCGC
>VWZW01000658.1:55440-78050 GCA_013397115.1 Edolisoma coerulescens | reverse complement strand
CCCGGCCGCCCTCCGGCCCGGCCCTGCCCCGGCCATCTGCGAGACGCCCACGCCGGCGGTACCCCTGAGCACGGAGCCCGGGCAACACCGCTGCTGCTCCCGCCCGGGCGCTGCCCGCAGGGCTCGCCCGCCCGGGAGACTGCTGGAGTCCGGGCGGACCCCGCGCCGCCGGTACCGCCCGGCGGTGCCTCCCTCCTCAGCCGCCGCCGCCGCCGCCGCTCCCCCGCGGAGCCCCGGCTGGAACACCCTGGCGGCTGCCGCGCCGCGCTCTCTGATCTTCCCCGCGGCCTCGGCTTTACGCGGTGCAGCGCCCGCCTGGCCCCCGCCGGGTGTCCCAGCGCGGGCCCCGCGTCCTCCGCCGAGCCCCGGCGGCTTTGCTGCCTTGCAGGAACTCGGCTCGCTTGGAGAGGCTGGCAGAAATGGGGAGCCCAGTGCTCATTTACCTCTCCCGAGCGTGGGCTGCAGGCCCCCTCGGGAGGGTCTCCTTTAGCAGGGACTGACTTTACCGAGGGAGACACCATCACTCGTCTGGAATTGCCCATCCTACCCTGACACGGTCCGTGCATCCTCTGGAGAGGAGGGTCCTCTTAACACCCTGTTCCTGGAGACACCCCAGCGCTGCCCTGCATCTAACTGACTGCTGTCTCTGGTGCTCCAGGAATAACCAGCCTTCACACAGGAGCTGGCAGCTTTTGAGAGAGAGTATTTGACTTGCTGCCTCTAAGATGCCCCTCAGTTTTGTCTTCAGAGGGAGATACATAATCCCAGATACTCTCTCAGGACTAACAGATCTGTGTCTGTGGGAGACTCATGCTCTGCCTGGCCTTCTGGAAGATCTTCTGACTTCCCATACATGCAAACCATCTCACTTTGGCACCAGGAGTTTGCTGCTGGAGATTGCTGCTCCTTCCCTCCCTCCTGTTCCCTGAGGCCTGAACTCTTCTCCGTTTCCTCCATCACCATGGCCTGTGGAGGATCCCTGTGTGCAAGCTGCCGCTGGGAAAAACTGAGGTAGAATTGAAATGGGGAACTGAGGAGCAAGCAAGGTCATTCACCAGTTAGCATGATCGGGGAGAGTGTGCATTATCCTTGCCTGGTGCTGTCAGCACTGCCCTTCTTGGAGAGACTAACTTCATCCTACTGCCTATCCAAGGAAGTCCTGCAGCTTCTGAAAATAACCAGTTCCTTGGTGTTGTCTCAGGAGCCATCAATGATCTGCTGTTTTCCATGGGGACGCCACCAGTGAAGTCAGCCCATCTTCCCTCGCTGAATCCCCTGACCCCTCTGTGAGGAGGAGCCTGCAGCTTGGCCTTGCCCCTAAGGCAGGGTGAGGATACTCAGCCTTTGCTCTTCTCCTTTTCCTCAGCGCTGCAGTAATGTTCCTTTCTGTACCTCATGCACTCTCCCTTCTCACTTGCGCTGCCTCCACTGCGGTGTTTGCCTCAGCCGCTGCTTGCCTGGGCTCTGTCCTTCCTTGACTACAGCTCCGTTTCAGCAGAATTCACCATGATCTTCTTTCTGTCCTTTGTTCTCCCCTTTTTCTGACCCCACTAGATCTAGAGCCTTGGTCCTGTCCCTGGTGGAGTTACCCACTCTACTCATGCGGCCTGGCACTGCCCAGGCTGGCACTGCAATGCTCATACCTCCCTTTCTTGCCTATCCATTCCTTGAACAGTTGTTTCTATCTGCATGTCTAGGTGTGAGCTTATGCTTGAGAATGCTGTGTGTGCGGGTGCTCACACCTGTTCTGCTGTAATGCTGCTTTTCTTCATCAGCTACAGTACAGGAGCAGCAGGGCTTTGTATGTGCAGGTGCAGCTGGCTCAGCTCTTCCCAAGGAACTGGTCCCTTTTCCTTCTTAGCCTGGTTCGTCTTCTTTGGGACCTATCATAGCATGCAGACACTGAAGCTGCCCGACTATGCCCTAAATCTGTGGGATCATTAGTTATTCCAGTCTGCCACACTCTCCCTATCCTACTGGGGCAGCTAACAGTGCCTGCTAAAATGCTGGAGTGTTCTGGTAGGAGTTGATTTTGAGTTCTTTAAGGAGTTGATTTTTTTAAGGATGAAAGCAAGCTGACTTGGTTATGTTCCTAAACTGGCCTGCCTTCCCAAGGTTGAGAACATCTGTGTGACAAGATACGCTTGCTTCTTGGGACAGGCAAATTCCAGGGATCAACTCTAATCCTACCCACCCTGTGGTTCTTATCAGAGCCTGCTCAATATGTTGACAGGTTATAGGCAAGCGGTGACCTTCATGTTCTTTCCAGACTCCACAAATACAAGCTGGGTCCTGTGGGGAAACTGAGGAGCCCACATGGATGGGCCAGTGCCTAGGCAAAACTGCTGTCCTGGCAGCCTGGACATGCACCTGTGTGCAGAGTCTCCAGAGAAGTCCCACACCACTATTTCAGTCTCATCTTCCCTTTCTTGCTCTTCTCCTCCCTCTTTTTTTCCCCAAACTGTGCTGCTTATGAAGTGTCACATGGGTTGGTGCAGTTCTAGGAAATGTTATTTTTATTGTACATCCCTCTCACCCAGTATGTACTTTCTCTTTTCAGAGCTGGATCCAAATGCATCCTCAGCCTGCTGTCTTAGAGCTGTTCCTGTTTAAGGTCAATGAGCACATCTCCTGCTAATTCATCATGACATAATATCTGGTCTCCTGCTCCATCCACAGGATAAGTTTCTTCCTTCTTCTTGGTCTACACAGATGTGACTCCAGGTGTTCAGCTGCCTTGTCTGGTACAGGTAGGTTTTAGCTCTTTGAAAGGTGACCTGTTTTAGTCAGGAAGGATCTGTCTGTGCTTTGTATTGGGGATGGAAAATGTTTGCCTTTGGGCGGATGGGAAATACTGTGTTGTGAAATAAATCCTAAGATGCCAGCTTGCTGCTGCTGACCTAAATGAGTCCTTTCAATAGCCAGTTACTTCTGTTGAGAGCTTGTGCTAGTGCTGGCAGGAGGATGCTGATCTGGCAGAGTGGACTGGCTCAGAGGAAGTGACGTTGGAGGATGCAGTTGCTAAGAGGAGTAGTAGTAGTAGTAGTAGCAGGTATTCTTTGTGGTAATTCATTACTCCATTTGCCACAGGTAAATATAATTAGTTCTTGTCAGGTGGTTATTGATCTGTAGGGTTCCCACGCTTCTCAGTGCAGTTTAAATTAGCACTTCCCAGCTAGGAAGACTTCTTCAGTATCTGCTGTTGCTGGACGGGCACTGGTCATCTCCATGATAAGGTGCTCAAATCTGCCACTCAGGTCTTCATTTTCTACCATTAGTTACATTCTTCTTGTTGCTTCCACTGTGGATATCCACCTGTAGCTACCTGTCTGTTTTCCCAGCCAGTACACAGCATTCCTGTAAGGGACTTCAGTTTTTGCCACACCTGGATTGGTGACTTCTCACCTTTCACAGCCTGCACAGGTCACCTCACTGGTAGTGTAAATTTTGTGGTAGAAGAAATGCATACTATTTTGCTTTGGAAATGAATAGCCTAGGTTATAACAATTCTCACTGGAATTGGAAGAGCTTATGTATGAAAACTCCTTCAGTTTTTTGATGGAGATGCTAATGTTAACCTTCAGTTCTCTTTATCACTCAGTGCTCTCTCCTCGTCCAGTGCAGTGTTGCCACAGTGGTTTCCAAGCAGAGTGCTTGGGCTAACACCTGGAATTTGGTGGTCTCTCCTTAAATTGAACAGCATTCCAGGAGCTTATCTTTTCTGGAAAGATGCAGCTGAAGGAATTGAATGGTTCTTAATTTAAACTGTAAAGTATTAAGAGTTAGGGTGTTATACCAGGGGAGTTACCCAGGTTTTGCATTTTTATAGAAATGTCCTGAGTGCATGGAAACAAGCAGGTATCTACAACTTAGGTGCCTTTTCATCTAGCTCACAAGGTTGTGCTGTGTTCTCCATAGTGCTTTCATGATGCAGACACTGGCTAATAGGTCTTGTCCAGGGAATGTTCCTCAGAGGTCATCAAGTGAGGTGCGTTTGACTTTTGTGAATTGACAGCCTGAGATGCCCTTGTCAAGTGTTTCCAGTATTCACTGAGTAAACATGGAAGTGACAATGATACTGTCATTTCTGTACCTGGATGTATTTGAGAGCACTGGCAGCTCCGTGCTGCACAAGGACCCCATTAATTTTATGGAAAGCTGTTTTGGTCTTCCTTCCATTTTTTAAAAAACTCTGCATTCATAGTTCCAGTGTCTGAGAGACAAACTTCCCATCCTTTCCTTTCTGGCGTCTTACAGTCCTGTGGCCATCTCTGTTTTCTGTACTGGCACAGAGATGGTGTCTGTGTCTGTCTGTGATCAGACACAGCCCAAAGCAAGGGATAGAAGCATTTCTCTCTGAACAGAACTAGCACCATGGCTTAATTGAAGGCCTTAGCTAGACTGAGGAATTTGCCTGCTCCAAGAATGTCAGTGTAAGATTCTATTCAACATCGTACCTTTTTACCCCCAAATCTGGAACAGTTACTCTCTGCCTGTGAATAAATTTTAAAAATTATTTGTTTAAAGGTAGTTCATCTCCTTTTGAGATCCTAAACTGCAGAGAAGAAAACACAATTTACCAGTTATATATTTTCATATTTATAGGCACAGCTATTGCATTGAAATGGGAAATCATGTAAACTTAACTTTTCAGCATGTGGCCTTTGATTTGTAAATGTGATTTTGATGAGCACCTCCCCTATAGAGACAGGCTGAGAAAGTTGGGACTGTTCAGTCTGGAGAAGAGAAGGTTGTGTGGAAGTGTCTGAAGGGGCTACAGGGAAGGTGGTGAGGGATTCTTTGCTAGTAACTGCAGTAATAGGAAAAGGAGTAATGGGTACAAATTGAGAGAGGGGAAATTTAGGTTAGATATTAGGAAGACATTTTTTCTATGAAGGTGGTTAGACACTGGAACAGGTTGCCCAGGGAGGTTGTGGGTGCCTCGACCCTGAGAGTGCTCAGAGCCAGGTTGGATAAGGCCTCGAGTGATCTGGTCTAGTGGGAGGTGTCCCTGCCCATGGCAGAGGGGCTTGGGACTGGATGATGTTTAAGTCCATTCCAACCCCTTAATATTTTATGAGACTATGATGTGAAAGAAATTTGACTTCACTTGGTGAAATTGCAAGGCCCAACAAAGTATGATATTGAAAATTTATAAATTTATTATTTTTAAAGATTTAAACCAGTCATTTTCCTCTGGCAAAATATCTATGATTCATGGCAACAGCAGAATTTACAGTTAAAAGGTGGTGTCTAGATGGAAAGCAAGAGCTGTATTTGCAGCTGTGAGACCAGTGAGGAATGATTTTAAAATGTTACTTGCAGATTTTTATGCTTTCCAGTTTCATGGTAGGAAGAGGACATAGTGGAAAGTTACTTAAGGGGTTTTATTCTTGTTTGTTCTTTGAGATCATAGGAATAACCACATAGTAACTGAATGGGCTGGCAGGCTGATCACACTCTGTGTGGACAGGGGCCAATCTGCATAGTTGCAGGAGAAAGTACAAAGCTCATTCACTGTGGCTCACAGAGGGATAGAATGGTATGGGTTGGAAGGGACCTTTCACAGATCACCTACTCATGTTCCAGTGTTTCACCTCCCTCATTGTAAAAAATGTCTTCCTTACGTCTAATCTAAAACTGCCCTCTTTAAAACGGCAGTTCAAAAGTGTTGTCCCTTGTTCTGTCTTGCAGGCCTTGGTAAAAAGTCTCTGTCTTTCTTAAAAGCCCGCTTTAAATACTGAAAGGCTTCAAGAAAATCTCCCTGGAGCCTTCTCTTCTCTAGGTTGAACACCCTTGGCTTTCTCAGCCCATCTCCGGAGCAGAGGGACTTCAGCCCTCAGAGCATCTCTGTGGCCTCCTCTGGGCTTGCTCCAACATATCCATGTTTGTCTTGTACTGTGGAGCAAGGTGAGGTCTGACAAGAGCAAACAGGAATAATCCCCCCCTCACATGCTGTCCATGCTGTGGGATCAGCCCAGGACACAGGTTGTTTCTGGGCTGGCAGCGCACATGGCCAGGATCTGTTCTGTTTTTCATCCACCAGCACTTCCAAAGTCCTTCCCCACAAAGCTGCTCTCAGTCAACTCATCCCCCAGTCTATACTGGGATAGGTAGACAATTGCCCCAAACCAGGTGCAGGACCTTGCACTTGACCTTGCTGCACTTCATGAGGGTCCCAGGGGCCCACTCTTCTGTCAGGGTCCCTCTGGATGCCATCCCTGCCCTCCAGCCTCTCACCTGCACCCCCCCAGCTTTGTGTCGCCTGCAAACACACCGAGGGTGCACTCAGTGCCACTGTGTGTCATTAATAAAGGTATTAACCAGTACTGGTCCCAGTATGGAACCCCAAGAGACACCACTGGATCCTGATTTCCATTTGGATATTGAGCTGGCATCTATTGAAAGACATTTTTCTTCGAGCCCAAGAACTATTGATTCCAATGTTCAAAAACTCAGCTGAGGAATGTGGGAAACCAGCATGGCTGGGTAGGGACCTCCTTCCTGGTCAAACTGAAACACAGCAGGGAAATGCAGAGACAGTGGAAGCAGGAACACACATCCTGGGAAGAACATAAGGATACTGCCTAGGAGTGTAAGGATGGGACCACGAAAGCTAAGGCACAACTGGAACTAAGTTTAGCAAGGGATGTGAAGAATAAGGGCTTCCTTCCACAGGTATGCTACTTAGACAAGGAAGGCAAAAGAAATTGTATCCCCCAATAAATGAGATGGAGAATTAGTGATGACCAAAATGGAGAAGGCTGAGGTACTCAACAACTTTTTTCCTGCTCAGTTTTCATTTGTAATTGCTCTTCCCAAATCTCTGGAGTCCCTGAATCTCAAGGTAGGGACATGGAGTCCTGCCCACTGTAGGAGTAGATCAGGGCCTAGACCATCTGAAGAACATGGACATACACAAGTCCATGGGATCTGATGAAACACATGCCAGGGTCCTCAGGAAACTGGGTAATGGATCCCATCTCTCCTTAGTTATCTGTATTCATCAAAGAACATCCCATGACTGGAGAAGCTGAAGCTCTGGCATCAACACCAGCCATGAAGCCAGATGTTGATCTGCATTGATCATGGTTGTTTACACATTAATGGATCTTACGGCTAGAAGAAACTTTTGGATCATGTGACACCCATATTTTACTGAGCACTAATTGATTTCCGTTGGTCCTTACTGTGAGCCTTATACCTTCCACAAAGACAAGCTGGTTAACCATTGGGAATTTCAGTGCGATACACTGCTTGTAGACCTTCTGCCAGTGGAGGGTTTAAGAACTTGGATAAATACCTGTTTAGAAGGGTTTTGGCAGATCAAGGCTTGAGAGACTTGGGGCAAAGAAGTATTTGAAGCTCTAAAGGTCATGCCAGCCCCTCTGCTCATTCTCTTAATACTTAGCATTCTTGTATCAGTGAAAGTCTCTAGTCCAATGGTATCTGTATGTGGTTTGTAAGTAATTCCTCTGCCAGTTTCGTGCTTGGTAGTCCAGACCTATCTTAATAAGGAAGTGAACCAGTGTGGACTGCTAAGAACAGCATCCCTAGGTCTCCCTGGGATGTGCACAGACCAGCTGGGTACCAAGGCAGTGTGCCCTGAGACAGGGCACCTGAGAAACATCTGTCACAACTTTGCTGTGGGCTGTCTGGTACTTTTAGTCTCCACCATCCTTTGAAGTAAATGGTGGTGTGTCTCTTGTGGATGTTTGACACATACAGATTTTGTCAAGTGGTTTACAAGTTCGAGAAAACTGCATGCTCCTTACCTAGTTACTGCTTTTTGCATCTTCAATGTCTCTTGGCAAGTCCTATGTCAGTTTGTGCCCCAGGCTGGCTATTTTGCATGAAAAAGATTTCATTCATTTTGAACTTAGTCCTCCATTTTTGTTGGTGGTCTTCAAGTTCTTTTGTTACAAGATAATGTGCTCCTTTCATCATGGTGACAATTTTCATTCTGTGCATTTCCCCCCTCCTCTGCAATATAAGCAGGCACTCTGCTTCAGTTCCCCTCCATAAGAGGATTATTTTGTACCTAGTCTTTCTATATCTGCATTGTTATAATTCTGCTCTATGCTTTTAGAGATGTGACCAGCACTGGCTGCAGTGTGAAAAAAAAACAGTACTGACTGATACCGTGTTCTGTAATGTCTTCTGTCAGGCTCTTCATAACTCTTTCAGATTTTATTTTCTGAGTGAATGCTTCTGTCAAGTGTTACAGCCATCCTCATCTGTTAATATCTTTAACAATGTAAATTGCACACAAAGTTGTAATTAGTGGAGTCCTGTTTTTTGTTTGAAGAGTTGGTGTGTAAGTGTGCCATTCCAGGTAAGGAGTCAGCGTGTCTTCTGTAGAGACAAACAGTGCCCCATGGGTCTGTTATGTTCCTATTCTATTCTCCACTGTGTCCCTGTTTTATTAGGATTAGAATTCTTTGATGGGTCATGTAAATAGAAGTGGGTTTGTCAGCCTATTGCACTTCAGTGTTTTGAAAATGGCTCTCAGCAAGGTTTCTAAAGAATATAAAAGCTAATAAGGGAAATAGTCAATAAAGAAAACGCCTCGTAAGCAGTAAGAAAAAGCAGTGACTCATACAATGGTTGAGGTTGGAAGGGACCTCTGGAGGTCATCAAGCAGAACTGGTTGCCCAGGTCCATGTCCAGACAGCCTTTCAATATCTCCCAGGTGGGAGAGTCCACAACCTGTCTGGGCAACCTGTCACCCTCACTGTAAAACACCATTTGTCGATGTGCCAAGGGAACCTCTTCTGTTTCAGTTTGTGCCCCTGGCATCAGGTCCTGTCACTGGGCACCACTGAAAAGAGCTTGGATCCACCCTCCTTGCATGCTCCCATCAGGTGTTTATATACGTTAATGAGCTCCCCTCTGAGCCCTCTCTTCTCCAGACTGAGCAGTACCAGCACTCCTGGCCTTTCCTCACAGGAGAGATGCTCCAGTCCTTTGCCATCTTCATGGCTCTTCTCTGCACTCCCCAGCATGTCCATGTCTCTCTTGCACTGGGCACAGCACTCCAGCCGTGGCCTCATCACGCTGCACTGAGGGGAAGGATCCCCTCCTGGATGTCACTGGGCCCAGTGCAGCCCAGGTACCCCACCCTTGCTGCTGCCTCGTGTTCCACTTGGGGTCTTTGTCTGACAAACTGCTCTCAGGCCGAGTGGCCCCCTGCACATCCTGATGCCTGGGGTTGTTCTTCCCCAGGGGCAGCAATTTGCACTTCCTGGTGAATTTTGCCAGGGACTGTAAGGGTACGTGCAAGGCGAGAGCACACCTCTTCTTCATTAAGGTCAGGCAGTCAAGGAGGTTCTCCATGCAAAGGGCATAACGAGTAAATGGGGAAAGTGCTACAGAAAAAGAGAGACACAAGGCTGTTTAGTCAAGGGATAATGGTGACAAAGCCCAAGAGCAGACTTCCGCTGACTGATGAGCCTTTAGGAAACTACAGGCATAGCTTTCAAGAGGTCTAAGCTGAATTAGTGCAGTCCCTGGGACCTGGAGTTGCTGAAGGTGGTGGCTGTAGAAGGACGAATAAATGTTGAGTGCCTTTTTGGTTTCTCATTGGTGCTCAGTGTAGGATGAATGATTTCCAAAGATCTCAATAACGAAATAACAAAATTAGATGATAATGTGACATTATTTGGTGCAGTAGAACCTAAACGTGTCTCTTAGGATTGGGGAAGAGTGTTTCAAAACTGGATGATAATATGGCAGAATAAATTCCAGGTTGATGAATTTGTATGTAAAGTGCATAAAGAAAATAAACCTACCAATGTAGCCACATTGTTGCTAAAATGATCTCTTTCAGCTTGGGAAAGAAATCTTGGCATCTTTGTAGAGAGTTCTCTGCAAACATGAGCTTAACAGTAGTGATTAAAATGGAAAATTCGATGTTAGATATTACAGGAAATTAATTAGCAAAGCTGAAGTTACTGTTGTAATATTGTATAAATCTATGGCTCTCCTATGTTCTGAAGAGAGAATGGAGTTCTGTATCCCTTAAGATACAGTGACTAGTAGGACTAGAAGAATTCTAGAAAAAGTGATAAGGATAGTGAGAGGTGGAGAGATTTCCATCAGAGGAGGCCTGTGAGAATTCTTTAGAGAAATGATATACGAAGGTAAAAGTGCTAGAGATCATCAGCCACCACTGAGAAAGGCAAAGCACAAATGGACTTTGGATTTGTAGAAGATACAGGCATGTGATGAAATTATGAGGCAACAGGCTTAAAACTAGCACAAAATATTGTGGGTGTTGGGTTTTTTTTTTTCAGCTGAACATAAGCCCAGATGTGCCCGGGTGGGCAGGAGGCCAGTGGCACCTGACTTGTACCAGCACTGGTGTGGGCACAGCCCCGGGGCAGTGCCCATCCCTGTGCTGGCCCAGCTGAGCCACCCCCTGTCCTGGGGGTGGTTCTGGGCCCCTCATGACAAGAAGGACATTGAGGGGCTGGAGCGTGTCCAGGGAAGACAACCGAGCTGGGAAGGGGCTGGAGCCCCAGGAGCGGCTGAGGGAGCTGGGAAAGGGGCTCAGCCTGGAGAAAAGGAGGCTCAGGGGGGCCCTTGTGGCTCTGCACAACTCCCTGACAGGAGGGGGCAGCCGGGGGGGTCGGGCTCTGCTGCCAGGGAACAGGGACAGGAGAAGAGGAAACGGCCTCAAGTTGTTGGGAAATATTTCTTTACTGAAAGGTTGTGAAGCCTCGGCACAGGCTTCTCAAGGAAGTAGTAGGGTCACCATTCCTGGGGGGATTTAAAAGACACGTAGACATGACACATGGGGACATGGCTTTAGTGGTGGACTTGGCAGTGCTGCACTTATGTTGGATATGATGATCTTGAAAGTCTTTTCCAACCTAAATGATTCTGTAATTCTGTTCTGTGATAAGTAAGTGGACCATGTTCCCCTTCACTCTTAGGGCACTGCACTGCATTCACTAAATTGAGATATGAGGGTGGAGAAGGGGTCCCTCTGCTGCCAGAAATGCCAAGCCTCCAGGCTTCCCCATTATGAGGCATGCTATCCACTGATCCTTTGAGCCCAGTCTCTAGCTGTCTCTCCTTCCCCACATCAGGTATATGGAGCAGCAGGCCCCTGTTTCAGTTGAGGCTCCCTCCCCAAATTGCTAATCTTAAGTATCAGTACCCTTTCCAGAAGGATGGGGCCAAGGCTTGTGTGAGGGAGGAAAGAGAATGTGAAAGGGGACTGGGCGGCACCAGCGGTGCCGTGGGCACTGACCGCATCCTGCAGCCCCGGGAGCTGCCTTGCTGCTCCTGCGTGGCCGCAGTGCACATCCCACCTCCACTAAGGTCCCACGCTGCGGGACCTCTCCCTGGTGAGCTGGCCAGGGCGGCCGCAGAGGGGCAGTACGGAACTGCCAGGACAGTGTCCGTGCTGACCCTGGCCGTGTGGAGCTGCTCCCGCACCGACAGCGCAGCTCGGGAGCGCAGCAGGAACCTGCCGTGTGCTGCCGTCCGGCGCTGCTGCCCCGAGGCCTCCCGTGCACAGAGCCTGCTGATTGTACAGACGTGTTCTGGTTAAAACCAGTGGCGAAGACAGAGGAGAGATGGACACTGCCTTTTGCCAACCAGCTTTTCTGGAAGTGCGGGTCTAGACCACAGGAAACCCATAGAGAGGAAGGAATCAGTTTTATTGCACATTAGATCAGCGAGAGTGAATTGAAAGAGCAACAGGACAACAGGAGAAAAGACAGGCATACAGAGGTGTGTAGGTTGGCAATGTAATTTTAGATGTTGATATCAAAACCAGGTATTAGGGATAATCTGACATATTATAGCAAAATGCTTAAAACATTCTGAAAATAGGAATGGGAGAATGATTGATGTGCTTAACTGGGGGAGGTGATTATGACTGTGTAAAACTCCTTATGATCTTAAAGATGCTGAAATGCTTTGGGCACAGTCTCCAAAAGCAGTGGCTGTCTCCTTGGCAACAGGAAGGCATCTATCTGTTCCCATGGCAATGGACTGGAGGGGTGCTCAAGGAGGGCTTGTGCAGAGCTTGTCAGCGCAGGCTCCCAGCTCTTTGTTGCTCCTCCCTGGAGCAGAGGCTGTGGGCACATTCAGGTGCTCTGATCCTGCAGCTGACAAGGAAGAGTGAACTGGAATAGTGTGGTACTGTTCCTGCTCCCTGTGTAAAACAGATTAATTGTGCAATGTTGTTTCATCTGGGAAGTTCCTTCCTCAGTCCCTAATTGCCAGCGTTAAAGACTTCTTTGCAGTTCCCCATAAGAAAAGCAGGATTTTTGCTATCCAGAGAGGCATCAGGGAGTGATTGATGTTGATTCTTTCAAAGGAGTGGACATACAAATCTGAAAAACAGGAAACAAAGTATATGCAAGGAGTCTGCATCTCAGTAGCGCTTTCTGGTGCCTAAAAGGATAATTGTGCAGAGGCATAGACAGGCCTATCTGCACTAGGTCCACCACATAAGAACTGCTAATAAAGTAAGCAAATTATGTATAATAGGCACCACTTCTTCTAAACCCACTGTGATACTCTTCTAAGGGAGCCAACTCATATTTAGCACCAGAAGTAGGATCTAAGCATGGTTTGAGGTTTTATCTTTTTTAAATATGAGGCGTGGGATGCAGAAGCACTAATGGAACAGTGATCATTTCAAAGTGATGAACTGGGAAAATTATTTAAGAAGCAGAATTTTGAATGCATTTCTATGTATTGTGTGTAGGTATTACTAAGCAGTGATTGTTTTAATTTTTTTCATCAACAGCCTGCTTTTCATTCCAGTAGCTTCTTCCTAGTCCTGCATTAAAGGACAGGAAAATAGAAATGCATTACTTACCTTCATTATCATACTGTTTTGCCCCCTAATACATATCTTCTAAGGCAAAAAGCACTTTCGGTCGCTGCTTCTAGCCTGGCATATATGCTTTCAGGTAAAGGCACTCCAGGTGTTTTTGTCCTTGCCTTGTCTCTGCTTCAGTCTCCTGGCTGTGGTTCCTCATATGAATTCACTGCATGTTGGTTGGGCAAGTTGATTGACTTACTTATCATGCTTAAGTCTTTCCTGAGTAGAATCATAATATCATTGAATGGTTGAGGTTAAAAGGGACCTCTCGAGATCGTGTGTTCCAACCTCTCATCTCAGAGCTGGGTCAGCTTGAGCAATTTGCTGAGCACCAAGTTCAGTGTACTTCTGAATATCTCCAGTGATGGAGTGAATTTGCTCTTTGGGCAACCTTTTCTAAGTAAAAAACCTGTTCACCTGTTGTGTATGTGCATCTGGTTCAAACATTCCCTAACCTTGTCTTCCTTCACTGGGGCAAGTCTTCCTCGCTTCAGATGTCCTTACTGGTCTTAGGAGCCTGGAATTCCTGACAACCAATCTTGCCAGTAAAGAAAGATGCAAAGAAGGCATTCAGTACTTCAACCTTTTCTGTGTTCATTCTCAGCAAATCCCCTCCCCAGTAAGCCCATGTTCTCCCATGTCTGTCTTTTACTGCTGAGATATTTGTAAAAACCTCTCTGTCTGCCCTTCATGTTCCTCACGAGATTCAACTCCAGGTGGGCTTTTATTATCCTAATTGCATCCCTGCATGCTTGGACACTGTCTCTGTATTCCTTCTGGGTCACTTGTCCCTGCTTCTGCCTCCTGTAATGCTTCAGCTCAGTCAGGAGCTCCTTGTTCACACATGCAGGCCTCCTGCTGCTTTTGATTCATTTCCTGCCTGTGAGATGAACCAGTCTTGAATTTGGAGGAGGTGATCTTTGAAAATCAACCAGATCTCCTGGAACTCTCTTCTTTCCAAGGCTCAAAAAATTCTTCCAAGAAGATGCCTGAACAGGCCAAAGACTGCTCTTTTGAACTCTAGGGCTGTGATCCTGTTTTCTACCCTAATCCATCCTCTCATGTTCCTGAAATATCATCTCATGGTCTAGCCAAGGCTGCTCTGACCTTCACATTCCTGACCAGTTTTTCCATGGCCAGAGCACCTCTCCTTGTCTGCTCCTCAGTTGCCCGTGTTAGGAGTTTATCTTCAGTGTGGCCCAGAAGCCTCATGGATTGCTTGTGCCCTGCTCTGTTATCCCCTCAGCAGATACTGGGGTGGTTGAAGTCTTCCATGAGGAACAGAGACTGTGGACATGGGGATTTTTGCTGCTGCCTGTGGTCTCACTACTTCTCCTCAGCAGGTGGTCTGCAGCCGACACCTACCACGGTGCTACACGTTGGTCTGCCTGATAACTCGGATCCTAACTCTGGTCTGTGAGCTCTCAGCTCATTCTCTGTCCATCCCAAGACGGGGCTCTGTGTGCTCCAGCCTTACGCTTGGCTGAAGGGCAGCTCCTCCTCCTCAGCCCCCAGCCTGCCCTTCCTGAAGAGTCTGTCTCCAGCCATCACAGCACTCCTGTCCCGTGGGCTGTCAGTTACTTTGGAATTCAGCGCGTGTTCAGGGTGAAAAGGGACCAGGAAGAGCGTCACTAACAGCGTGGATGTTCGGAAGTTTTCTGTGATGAGGGAGAGGTGGGCTGTTGGTCTGGGAGCAGATACAGCACTGTTGCTATAGGAATCAGGAGAATATGTCACAGCTTCATCAGTTTGAAGAGAGTGACTGAGGGCCTTCTGTCCTCCAAGCATAGGCAAATGGCAGAAAAAGCATTTCACATGTTCCTGCTCTCTGAGATGCTTTGCTGCAGGGAGACTGCAACAAGATCAGGAACTGAAATATTAACTATTGGAGTTACATGTGGTTCATTCTTCACCAGCTGCCAGACAGAACAGTAATTTTCTGAGGGTGTTCTTCAGGGCTTTGTCTGGTTTGAAATGTCAGAGACCTATTGTTTCTGCAGGCAGGCAAGAGGGTTCACAGCACTGGTCTTTTGAGAGACAAATGGAGGATCAATGCTAAGCCTTAAAATAAGGCCATAACAGGAGAGGGATGTAGGTCTGCAACTGATTTTTGATGAAATAATTTCTCATGAGGAACTGTGATTGTTGACTCCTTGCAGCACTGTGGAAGAGACAAGGCATCCTGGAGTTACATGGCAAAGTGGGTGCAGGGCAGGGTAAAATCAGCAAATGCATAAAGCTGATGGGATGCAGAGGGATGCAGAATTGGGCCCTTATCTATATGCAGTATCTATACTGCATATAGACAGTTTCAGAGCAAATTTTTGCCTGTGGCATTCCAAGAGGATTTAATCAGAGTGAAAAAAAAAAGTATTTGCCAAGTTCAGAAGAGACAGAATTGCGGTTTTGTGATGTGCAACAGCAGGAGCTTGAACTGGGGAGAGGAAAGATTGACTTGAATAGAAGGAGGTGGAGAAACAGAAAATGAAAAAAAAGAATAGCTGTCAAAACAAAGTCAGCTAAGTGGAAGAGTTGCTAAAGATCAAATGCAGCAGGAAAGGAATAAGTTATGTGATAGACAAAAGGAGATTTTCTGAAGAACAGAACTACGACAAGCTTTTTTTGTGTTGGAATGTTTCTTGGCTCCCTGTATTTCTTATTATTGGAATATTAGTGATTAACTTTCCATTACATAAACTTTTCACTAATTTTTTGTGTTTGTTTTATGCTTGTTTAGATTAGGTGAATACCCTACTGGAGATTAATATCCAAGATCTTAACTAAAAGGATTTAAAGAAAAACTGTTAAAAGAAATACTGTTTTAATTGTCATGGTATCTGAGACTTACAACTAACAATTTAGAAAGCCTTTCTTTCTATAGCCTTAGCAGAAATTTATGTATTATTATTTGGCATCTATCTATCTATAATTAGCATTTGGTGTTGCTGTATCATATGTATATATACCAGCTTGGCTGTAGCATCAGAACACCAGGGAATCTCTTTGAAGAAGGAAGCACAGTTATTTCCCAAGAGACAATAAGGTAGCCAAAATCCCCCACAAGTGCATTGTTTCTATGGTTTCAAGTTGCAGGCTGGGTATAAAGTGATCAGAAAACAGGTGCCAAGGATGGGGTGCACAGGGTAGGAATTTGGTGGCTATTCCAAACAAGTGTAGCCAGCCAGCTGGCATGCCTGTCGGGATGACTGGTGTTCTCTGTTCCACTGCGCTCCTTCTATTTCCATCTCTTAACTTCATCTGTAAACTGTCAAGGTCAGAGACTACATTGTTCTGAGCTGTACCTCCTCGTACTCTCCAGAAACTACTGAGTCCCAAGAATGGGAAGGATTGTGACATGTGACAGAGAATGTGACACAAAGGACAACACAGGGCTCTTCTCCCTCTGACAGTTTGTGGCTGTGCAGAAACATGCCCCTCTCCTGGGAGTTCTCCAATGTGAACTCTGTTTGTTTTGGAAAGCACTGAATGCCATAATTATTCAACTTACGTTTCTTCTGCCTGTGTTTCTTCTGCACATTTTGAAGATGATGTAACAAGTAACTTGTGCCACCACTTGTGTGCCTTGTCATTCAGACGTGCTTTTTCCTGGGATCACACGCAGTGCGTTGCTGTGCACGCTGTGTGCCTGGTGACCCATAGCCAAAGGCAGGTTGTGGCTCTGAGCTGGGAGCTGCCAGCCTGCTGTGCCTGTGCTCTGGTGAGGGAGAGGAGCAGGCAAACCACTGTGTGGTGCTGAAGCCAGACAGTTTCCACTTCTGCCATACTCAGTTGCTCAGAAGGAGCCTTAGTCGAAAGCCCATTGTCCAGTTGGAGCCCAAGTGCTGTAATCGTGTCTCAGTGCCGCGAGCTGCTGTGCTCACGGTCCTGGGACTTCATACATGGACTTATGTACTGGGTGAATCGATGCTGAAAGGATTAGCAAACCATCCTACCTGCTGCACAGACATAGCACAGTTCTTCTACCTCAGGATTTATCTTCCACCAGCTTGATTTTTTCCAGCTTAAATCCCCTGTCTAACATTTTTGGCCAAGTTGAGTTTTTTATCCTCTCCTGACTGGCTGTGAAATTTTTCCAAAATCTTCTTGTGTGAGGATTTAATCTACATAAATTTTGCTTCCCTCTTTTAGATCTTTGAAGGAGGTAAAAAAATCTGTGTGTAGCAACCAACCTTGGAATCCATAGTAGTTACTTTCCTTCCACTTGTGTTTATTACTTGTTTGTAACTTTTCAGTAATGTTACATACAAATTACATACAAATTATGTTCCTATTAATAATTTCAGGCATATGATAATGTTTTGCTACATTGCCTCTAAGTCTCATTTGCCACTTCCCACTGGCTGCCATTGTTTTTTTCCAAAGCCATTGTTTGCTGTAATGATGTACCGTTTGAGATTAATTGACTTTTTTGGGGTAATCTGTAATTGTTGTGATTATTCTGCCAAATAAAATAATTTTAAAAGACATTTGGCCTTGTCTGGCAATGCAGTTTTTTTATGATCAACACTATTACTTGCTCTCAGTTCCATCATGTTCTAAGGCCAATGTGATTGTATTCCCCTGTTAGTTGTCTTTCCAGTCCAGTTGAAGTGAGAGCTGGATTTATGAGACAGTCCATGTCAAGATTGCTCTGTTTTCCTTCTTTGGTTCTGTGCTTTCTCCAGCCTCCTAGTGCTCAATTCTTAGGCAGCTGTACATATTAATACATCCTTCAGTCCATATTTACTGAATATTGATTTGCTTAAACTATAGATACTTTTCAAATTAATTTTCAGTGAGAATAGGACATAATTCTTAGCATTGCTAGTATTAATCAGAATGGACTTTAAATTTGTTTTTCCTGACAAACAAACAGGAAATCCTGTAGGTTTTCTGACAATACAGAAGGGCAAAAATACTCTGGGCAGATGTACTGGCTTCATCCTAAGTCCATGCAAGGCTCAAGAATGATTTTTGAAAGAGGAAATAACTGAGCATGAGAAGGATATGCATGGTATGAAAAAGCAGCCTAAGTTTACTAATGTGCTCTTCTTTCTCAGATAAGTAATTTTCTACACAAAGGAATTGATATCTTTCTTGTCTAGACTTGAGTGAAGCCTTTGATACAGTGTGATCTGAAAATTTGGCTGGGACTCAGAAGACAGGTAATAGCAGAACTGCAAAGTAGGTAAGGAGCTCAGTAAAGAAGACACAAAAGACACTGCAGTTTCTTCAGGATTTGTCTTGGGATTGGTGTCATTTAATATTTTCACTAATGCCCATGGCACAAAAATAGGCAATGTAATAATTAAATTTGCTGATGGTACAAAATAGGTATCGTTGAAGCAGAAGAGAACAGGTTATATGGGGAGAACTGCTTGACTGTGAACTGCACAAACAGAAACCAGCCGGTATCTGGTGACAGTACAGTGCGCAGCCATGCGCCTGGGGCCTTGTCACAGGAGTAGGCACTGTATGCCAGAACCTGATCTAATGGCAGTGCTTCAGAAGGAGAAACAGCCTGGTACATCAGTTCACCTTCAAGAGAGTGTGGAGCTGTCACTGTCAGGATGTTGTGGAAGGCAGCTGTGAGCCTAGCAAGGTTTGATGGATTTCTGCCCGTGAGAAAAGTCGTAATGGCACACGAGGACGTGGCCTGGACACTGGAGGTACAGTTCTGTCTGCCCTTATTCTAGCCAGGTTAACTGGGACTGGCAGGAAAAAGATGGAATGATGAGAAATGGGCACAGAGTTTTAGGAATGCAAATAACAGTTTCACTTGTTTGGTCTGACAAAGGAGGAGTGAATGTGGATGTGACTGGTATGTAGAAATGCTTCAAAGCATAAACATTAGACACAAAGGACCGTTAAGGACAATGTTGGTAAGAGTTAGCAGCTGTCCCCTAGGAATACCAAGATTTAAAGTGCTGTGCAATAAACTTATATCTGAAAGGGTTATTATATGTGACATGGTTGCTGTTGATTATACATAGAGAATTGTAGAATGGTTTGAGTCAGAAGGGACTTCCCAGTCCAGCCAGTAGAGCAGGGTGCTCCAAGCCCTGTCCAACCTGGCCTGGAGCACTTCTAGGGATGGGGCAGCCACAGCTTCTCTGGGCACCCTGTGCCAGGGCCTCACTGCCCTCACTGGGAAGAACCAGTGGTTCCCAGTTGCTGACCCAGTGGTTCCCTCAGCTGTGTTCTGTCAGTGAGTGACAGCAGCTCTTACCAAACACACCCCAAAGCCATCATTCTAACCACCAAATATTACGAAGATACTTACACTTTTTGGACTGGGGGGTAGTTGGTTTGAGGGTAGTTGTTGATAGCTCTTTTTCTCTGCTCCCTCAGGATTACCCACCAAGAATTCCTCTATTTCCTTCACTTTTGAAGAATTCAAATCTGTATTCCCAACTGTTCTCCTTCCAGGACCAAAGTCTTACTACTAACCTGTCACACTTTGTAGCTCTGTTCTGGCCCTTGGCTAGAGGATGAGGATTGTGGCTGCTGCTTGCAGTGCTCTGGTTCTTTGCTCAGATGTCTGAAGCCATGCACAGCTGTTGCTGCACACTTGGTGTAAAGAGGGTTGGTTTACATCCTTCAGTGTAAAGAGGATGAAAAAGTGGAGGAAAAGGCACGGTAGAACTAGACAGCTTACCATGAGGTCAAACAGAATTGTGCAGAATTGGCTAAAATATTAGTGTGGTTGATGACATGATAATCCTGACGACTCATTATTTTGTATCCTATAATATTACATATATATTTTATATATTTCTCCATCTTTTAGCATCCTTGCTGTTGCCTTTGATTACTTTTAAAATAATCAGGAAGTAAGTTTCTCTCTCTACCTCTGCACAATAATGTTTGGAACCTTCAGAGACAGAAACAAACATTTTTCTTTGCCTNCGATAGATTTTAGAAGCAATTAGTGGAAAGGCCTAACAGAGAAAGGAGGGCCTGTGGGACAGTGCTGCAAGATTGTGGCTGAAGATACAGGAGTCAAATAGAGAGCAAAAGCTACAATGTAAAAGCCATATGATACTTGGGAAGCCCCAAAGAATAACTGGTAGCACTCAGCATATGCAGATTCCTCGTTTGTACATTGTCATAACAATCAGATGTCTACTTTCTCCTGCAATAAAAAATTTAAGGGACCCTTTTCATTTGGTTTAAATTTCCTTGCATAAGGTATGTAAAATCTGTCAGAGGAAACTACTCTAGATGAAAAAAAAAGAAGTCTTACCTTTGTGTTACAAAATTTCATACAGTTTCTGTAGGGAAATAAGGCAGAAAGAACCTCTGGAAATCAGCTGGCCCTTTGTCCTGCCCCAAGTCAGAATCTATACCACCTACATCGCCCTGGATAGATGCTTGTCTAACCTGTTCTTGAAAGACCTCTGGTGATTGGAATTCCCATCCTTGCTGGACAAACTATCCCAGAACATCTCTACTGTCACTGCTGTGCTGCTTTTTCTAACATAAATCTTCCTGGGAGAAATTCAGTCTGTTATTTCCTGTACTCTGTGTATGGGGAGCAGCTCTTCCCTGTATTTGCAGCAGCCTTTTGGATACCTGATGACTGTTGTTTTCTCTTTATCTTATTTGGGTCTTACAGTTCTTGTTACACTTCCTGTCCTTTCCTTAACCATCCTGGTTTCCTGGTTTCTCCCACATTTCCTCTGATGCACAGAGCCCCTGACTGCAAAGGTTGATCTGGATGAGACACTGACAATTCATACCACAACAGAATTGCTTTGGAAGAATTCCTCAGCAATTCTGGCAAAATTTAATTTTGCAACCTTAAGGAAATGTTGAGCTGGAACAGCTTGTGCCCTGGAGAGCTCAGGGGATGGGGGGAAGGAGGAGAGACGAAAATGAGGAGAAAAGAAGAATCTAGAGTATTGTTGTCAGTGCTTGTGCTGCCACCAAGGGGATGAGAGCAGTGGGGCAGCATTCCTGCAGTTCTTGATCTTCTGGGGGTTTATCTGTTTATTTTGTGTCAGTGTAGTACTGTTAACTCACATTCAGCTTATGATCTATCATATCCCCTGATATTTTTTCTGAAAAAAACTCTCTTCAGCCATTCATTCCTCATCTTCTGTTTAGATAGTTGTTGATTTCTATCCTGATGTGGAACCCTGCACTGTTTCTGATTGAATTGTTGTTTGAAAAAAACAGGACATATCTCCAGTTCCTCCGGATTTTAATTTTAATCATCTCTTGTAGCAAACTTGTAACCTCTCCAAACCGTATGTTGCTAGGAAATTGAATAAGCACGTTCTCTAAGTACATTATCCATATTGTTAATGAGACTATTGAATAATTCTGAACTCAGGAACAAGTGGACATTTCTTTAGATTAAGCAGAGCCTCAGTCTTGGGATATTTTCTGGTTCCAGCATGTCTTCTGTGCCACACTGCATCAATTCCAAAACTGCTGCAAATATTTTAAGTTTCAGTGAAAAGAGCGATGCTGATTTTAGTGAAACTTGGATGAGGGAAACCACGCCTGCTTAAGGCAATCAGCACCTTCACGTACTTCTGTAACTACCTACAGATCAAAAAATCACAAGTAGCAGCAAACATGTCTCCCTAAAACAACAGCTTGGTTCATCTCTTTTCTAATCAGACCGTCTTAAGTTTAACAGCCTGAAAAGGCTGAATAACAGCACAGAAGTTAAACCAAACCACACGCACGGAGACCAGGTGGGCTCCCAGAGCCCCAGGAAGTACCAGGGAAGGAGGTCAGCCTTTCTCTGAAATGAAATGGTCTGGGAATGTGACATGAAATGAGCTGAAAGTGAGTATGAATGAGGCCCCAGTGTGTGCTCAGCCTCCAAGAACCAGGGGAGGAACACAAGCCTTGCAGAGAGCCGTAAGGCACAGAGAACTTCCCGGCCAGAGATGGCTGGGAGCTGCCAGGATACTTGTAGCAGTTGGGGACGACTTGGGTTGAATCAGTCACTTTTTAAAAGAACATTGATGACTATTTTCTACACTTTTATGAAAAAAAAAAAAAAGTTGGGAAAACAGAAAACCAAACAATTTAAAATAAAAGTATATACTGTTTCTCTTGATATGGGAAATGACATTCTTGTGTGGCAACCTTCACCCTTTTGTGCAAATGCCTCGCACAGTAGTTTTCCTGGACACTATTGTGAAGGGTTGAAGAATCACAGGAAATGGGTTTTATTCTCAGCTAGGTAATGCTGGACAAGTCACTTCCATCCATTTGTACCTTATTTTCCATTTGCAAAATGTAAGAAGGTGTTTCTACTGATTTACTTTCTAAAGTGCTTGGAGAACTACAATCATACTAAGTAAGAGCTGAGTTTTTATTATTACAGGATTTTTAAACTTTTTTTTTTTTTCACATTTACTCAGTCGACGGCTGCAGTGAGTCATCCGTTCCTTAATTTTCAAGTGGCTGGCCTTGGAATTTGATGTTCAAGGAAATCTGGTTTTGGATGTCTGTTAAGAACATCCAGGTAGATTACAGTATATATTGTATAGTCTTCAGCTTAAATTAGTAGCACTTCATAGCAGATGTCCTTCTGCTTCAGAAGGTGATCAGTGGCTAACGATGGAGATCGGGGCAGCTGCGGCTCCATGCTCTGTCTGCAGCTAAGGGGAAAAATAAGAAAACCCTGAAATCCGCAGCCGAGCGCATGCTCCGGCGGGGGGACAAAGGGCCGGGGCGAAGCGCTCCCGCCCGTCCCGAGAGCAGCGCGATCCCGCTCCGTGCTCCGGCGCTGCAGCCC
>VWZW01000658.1:0-55419 GCA_013397115.1 Edolisoma coerulescens | reverse complement strand
GCCGCGCCGCAGCCCGGAGCCGCCGCCCCTTCCCGCGCCGGGCGGGCGGGCAGGGCCGTGGGGCGCGCCGGGCCCGTCACGACGGCTGCTAGAGGAGCCGCTGCGGCCCGTCCTTGGCGCCGTTTCACGCGGTGAGGGCCCGCACGGCTTCCCGTGAGGGGGGGAACGGCCGCACGGGCCGGGGCTGCTGGGACCGCCGGCCAGTGCGGCCCCAACAGCTAGTGCAGACAGGGAGGAAAATGCACGGTGTCTGCCGGGAGCAGGGAGGGGGCTCACAGGATGGGAGCCAACATTTCTTTGTGAGTCTGGGGTCTAAAAAACATGGCATATACCAGCTGGATGATGCCTTTCCAGTCATGCTGGCATGTAGGATTTAGAGTTACTTAGGTTGGAGAAACCTCTCCAGATCCAGTTAACCTGACATTACCACGTCCACCAGACACGCAGCAGTTGGTTCCAGATTATATGTGCCTTTAGTTCAGCTAGAACTAGAGGAATTGTTCCAGCACAGAACAAGGCAAGGCTATGTTGATTAGCTTGACATATGCCATCTGAGGGGCTGAAAGGGGGAACTGATAACAACTCTCACCCCTCCCTAAGTTTCTGTGATTCCTAGGGCTATTGCCACACAATAGCACTTAGATTGGGGTGACCCTAAAAATCAGTGGAGGTCACTGTCTTCATCCCCATGTTCAGAAGGCCATGTGGTCTTCATGGCTTGCCCTTCATTGCTAGTCAATGCAGTGTCTTTTCTGCACTTTTTTATTATTGGATGAGGGTAGCATATTTTTTGTTTCTGATCTGATTCTGTTCTGTTTGCAGTCTTGCCAGAAAATTCACAGCCCCTAGACAAGAATTTCAAGCAGAGGAATAGAATAAACCCCTCTTGTAACCTGGCAACATCTCGCCTATTGCTGTGTTAAGGGAGACCAGGGAACATCGGCGCCTGTGAGCCGCGGGCGCACGGAGCTGTCGGAAGCAGCTCAGTGCCCCAGGCCATCACTGCGGGCTCGGCCATCATGGAGGAGCCACGCTCTGCTTGTGGAATGGCCGCCGTGCTGCCGGCGCCGCGCTCGCCCCAGGGCCGCGGCGGGGGCGGTCTGCTGCTCTCTTCTCCTTCCCCCGTGGGCTTCATGTTCCCAGCAGTGTCCTGGGATGTCACACGCTTGTCGTGCAGGGCTTTGTGTGACCAGCAGTGAGCTGCGGATGTCTTACAGCAGCTGCGGTGTTAATAATTTGTCTGCATCTGTCAGTCACCTGGGGTCTCCGGTGCATCCATCACAGTGGTACCAGAGCATCCCGAGAGCGGTCACTGGGGAGAGGCGGTGGGAGTGGGAGTACTGGAAACAAGCCGTGGGAGCTGTGCCGCCATGCTGCCCCCCACCCCCTTCCTCCGCTGATCTCACACTCTTTCTTTCCCCTCGCTTCCACATGTTGTCCCTCCCTGTTCCCAGCTCCGGCCTCCCGCTGCTTCTCTCCCTTGTCCAGAGGGGTTAGTTCTCGTCTCTCATGCTGGAAATGCTGCCAGCGAATGTTTCTGTGTGCTGCCTGCCAGGTCCCTGGGGAAAGGGCCTGGAAATGCAGTGCGGGAGGAGCAGTGGGAGCAAGGGAAAACCACTGCTCGCCTGCTGAATTTTCTAATGGGAAAACATCTCTGTGAGGTGCTGAGCTCTGTGTCACTGCTGAAGTTGCCCCCTCCCCCTTCCCCTTGCCCCAGAATTTCCCATCCATGATGCAGAGGAGGAGAGGCTGCAGCACCACCACGGAAAACTGAGACGTGTTTTTCAATTTGCCTCCTGCTTATCTCTGCTGTTTGGACAGAGAGGTTTAAAAAGCTGGATTTTCTGTCCCTGCAGAGTAAACAGACAGAGCCCGGCAGCACAAACTATTTCTGGCTTATCAGTGGAGGAATGCAGCAGCTGAGGCTGAGCGCGAGTGGGCCGTCAGGAAGGCCCTGAAGGGGCCCCCTCCCCACTCCGCGCTATTAGAAGTGTGAGAGCCCAGCAGGACTCAGAGGGGAGAGTTGGAGAAAAAGGCAGAAAAGGGAAAGAAAGAGGAAGAGAGAGAGTGAGAGAGGCTGAGCAGACCCCGATGGCTACAGATGAAGTTACAGGAGGGGCTCGCAAAGCTACGAAAAGCAAACTTTTTGAGTTTCTGGTCCATGGGGTGGTGAGTCGGGAAAGTTAGTGAGCTGGCTGGCTCTGAATAGAGGGATGAGTGGAAACTGGAGGTTCTGTGCTGGGCTGGATCGGCTCCTGCAGTGTGCTCCTGGGGCACTGGTAGCTGCCACACCAGGGGAGCACCGGAGTCTGTGGAGCCCCCAGCCTATGCACTGTTTCATTGATAATACAGGCTTGTGTCTGGGGGGATGTGTGCTGTGCTTTTTGCTGTGGTTCTCCATGAATGGTGAATAGCATGCTTTTCAGCCTGATCATGGTGCAGAATCTGCACTGGATCTAACCCAAATGGGCTTGTAGGACACTTTGTTCTGTAATCAAACTTGTGTTTTGAAAAACAATTCTGATGAGAGCCTAATGAAGCCTTGGGGTGCTGCCTCTGGTTCTTGTCTCCAGTCTTGGCTGGTATGTATCCTCTGGCTACTTAACAGGTGACTTTCAGGGGCTCGAAGAGATTAGCTCTGCAGATCTGTAACAGTCTATGGAAACTCACCACGAGAGAATTTCAGGGTGCCATGCTTAATTAAAGCAATCCTTCAGGTCTTTAAAAATGTTCCAGCTTTTGTTTAAGAATCAGGTCTTCGATCTCCATTTAAGGGGAAATGCTCACCCTGTTTTGCTGCCATTGGAAACGTTCTTTAAACGACTCTAGTGTCTGAGAGCAGTCACCATTTATAACATTTGGATTTCTAGCATTGATACACATTTAACTGAAATAAGACTATTAAAGAGCCCCAAGGAATGCGATATTGTTTGGATACTGATAGTCCCGAGTGCTTCTTTCTTGAGGATTCTGGCACCTCCTGTGATACCTTTTTGAAGACATCAGGTGGGGGCTCTTGTACAGAGATCATAGAAACCTGTGGGGCTTATGGCAGACTCTTGAGTTGTTTCCATGGTTCAGGCTTACTCCAGGTGTGTAGGATCTTGTGTGCGTCCTTTAGATCCTGGATGTGGTGGGACTGGCATGGCTAAGGGCTTGGAGGTGGCGTTCTGCGCTGGTGAGAGCTGTGAAGAGGTGATGTGGTGCCAGTGCACAGGAGCAGGCTGGGTGAGCTTGGCGGCTCTTCAGGGGGGACGGAGAGCGGATGTGCAGGTGGTAGCGATGGTTTTGTTGTGGACATGTGGGTTCGTCAAGGTGGTCTGGATTGTGATGGCTGTGTCTGAGTGGAACCAGAAGCAAGTTGGGAGGGTGGCAGATGGGATGATTTTGCCTTTTCTAAAGTTTCCCTTGGCATTTGCACACCAGTGCTCTTCCTTTAGTATCGAGAAGAGCGGCAAAAATAGTTATGTGAATTTGCTTATTCCACATCTAGCTGGCCTTCGTGTGAAAGCAGCATGCAGGGCTCTTAAGCCTGGGAAATTTTTAATTTATACTGGAATGAATATAGCAGAACTCATTTCCATTACTTATTTGGATGCCAGGAAAGTCTGCCTTTTCTGCCCTGGCAGTTTTGTTGCTAGTGGCACCTTACTTGAATGTATGCATTAGCCTGGAATATCTTCCTGCTTCTTGTTGCCGAGGCTGGGGCTTCTTGGCTGTTGTTCTGGTGCCTGAACACTTCTTGTATCACCCTCTCCTTTCCTTCATTATCATCTCCCTTAGTTCTGCTTTGCTGCCTGGTTTGTTCTTTCCTTTAGTTTCTTCCTCATTTCAGGTTCATTTTGATCAAAACATGGGTTGGGGTAGTCACTCTTCCATTACTTAAAAAAGATGAAAAAACTTATAACTTCGTTTTTTCTCTCCAGGTCCTGTATCCTACCAAATAAGAGGACGTGCCATGCCAGCCATTACCTTGAGTTTACCTAGTGCTGGCTCCTGTGTTTTATTACTACCCAAAGTGTGTCAACATCTGAATTAATTCCTTGAAAAATCAAGTTGCATAGCAAACTTTAGTGGAATTTCTTGGGAGTCAGATTCTGTTCTAATTTCAGGGACCAATCTCTTCTTCAAATGGCTAATTTTTTTATTCTATGATAACATTATTTAATTTGGTTATTGAAAATTATTTTCTTTCCATCCCCTAAAAATGGGAAGAAGCAAACAGAGGTAGAATGTTGTGAGAATTTTTTTTTTTTTGCTTTGTTGACACTTAAATGAACAGGATAATTCTGCCGTGTTTCCTAAGGGCAGTTAGCTCTTGATTCACTTGATCTTTCTGGAAACATATGTTCCTTTGCTAAGGTCACTTTGCCCTTTGCTCTTGTGCACCTGATCCTGCTTTTGTGCTTTTCCATACTGCCAGCTTAGACAATGTCTTCTTCCTCATTTGTCCCAGGCAGATAGGATCCCCCTAAAAGGTGAAATCTCTTAAAGGTTAAAACTCTCAAGTGGGATGCTTCCTTCTCCTCCTACTTGATACTTTGATACTTTGATAGTTTGTTACACCTCTGGTTAGCAGTTGGGCTTTTAAAAAGGTTAAATTTCTTTCAGTTATTTATTTTTACTGTGCTTGTACTCCTGTTCTGTTTCATCAGTGTCTTGCACATCGTTTTTGTGGGAGGAATTTTTTTTTTTCCCCAAAGGCTTCATCCTGTACTTTGTCTGTTTGTTGTTGTTCCTCTCTTTTTGTAGCATTTTTATGGACAAATACGTCTTTAGCCGCCGCATTTATGTTGATTATCTTTTTATCAATGCATTTTCCTGCTGTCCAGTAGTACATTTCAGGCAGTCTTTATGACATCTCTCTAGGTGTCCAGCTGTTGCCTCATATTTTGTTGAACGAGTTACTGGTCTTGCTGCAGGTCATTCCTTTCCTCGGTCTCCTCTATCCTCTAGTCCCGACCACAGTCTCATTGCTGGCTGGATCCCTTAAATGGATCCTGCCTTTGTCTCCCTCCCCACCTTTTTTTTTTTTTGTTTCTTTCTGGTTTTTCTTTTTCTTACTCAAGCTGGTATCTGCCTGTTTAGCCTTGAGGAGGTCCGTGGTGCAGGTCTTGTCAAAACTCTTGTTCAGACATCCGTCCTTTTGTGACTCGACTGCAGGAACCTTCTCCTGGTGCCTTGTGCTGGCGACCTTGGCTGTGTCATCTGCACACAAGAACCTGCTGAGAGGTTCATTTTCTTCTCCCGTTGTTCTGACCTTTTTAATCTGCTTCTGTGTCCTTTTCCTGTTCCCACTTTATCTTCCTTCCAAAGCCAATCTTCTTGCCTTTTATCCACCAGATACCCCTGTAAAGGTCTATGTGCCTTTCTTAACTCTGGAGTCATAGCTGTATTTACAGTGTACTTGCTGTCAGTTCAAATCACCTTCTTTTTCCCATGGTGATCTTAGTCTTTGTCCTCTTTGCTATGCATAGGAATCTCTCTGTGGCAATATAAGTCCTTATCCATATTTATTTTCTGCTAATAGGTGTTATTTCATGGTTCCTGCTAATCTCTACAGTTTAATATTAGTTACACTCCAAGATTGCTAATTTATACAAACCTGTGTATCACTGATGTGACTCCTTTGCTTATCCTCTGTCCTCTTTTTGTTTGCCTATCTACCTCTCAAATCTGGTCATAGTATTTTATGGTAAATACATAAATTGTCTTATATGAAATGGCATTTACAACAGTGAAAGAAGCATGTAAAGTGTCAGAGCATGCCAGCATGTAAACAAATATTTAATATATATGATAAATAACTTGTCAGTGTTAGGACAGACAAACAGGTCTCATGGGTGTGGAGGGTCTGTAACAGATTTATCAGTGATTTGGAAAAAGGGATGAGTAATGAATTTAATAAACAAGTTTTGCATCTCCTGATACATTGCTGGGTTTAAATGAAATGTCACCATTCAGGAGGAAGGCTTGGATGTCCTGTGAGCTGCCTAGTGTCTAGCTAATAAGAAATCAAGTGAACTGTTAGCCTGGTTGGGAAGTGAGGAAGGGAATAACGCAGAAGCAATTGTAAATCCATGGCGTATACTTACAAGAATGTTTTTCTGATTTTGGTAATCTGTATGACTAACAAGCCAAAAGACTGGGAACTCAGAGGGCAGTAGTAGTGGGAGACCTCTGAAGGCTTCAACAATAAGGGAATAGGGGTATTTTTGGTTTTATTTATAATATGTAAGTATAGAGACTGATTATGTAAGTTGTAAAGTCTCTGTCATTGGAGGCTCTTAGGTGTACTGGTTAAAGAAGTAAACATCTATCAAAGATGATGGAGATACTGGTTACAGTTCTTTGAGATGAGGAAGAACTGCATGACCTCAAGGACTCATATTTCAGTATATTATAAAAATTATGAGGGTTTTATTAGAATGGGAAGAACTAAAGATATTTTTCCAAAATTGAATAGTGATCTGTTTTAAGTGAATAAAAGTGACTGTTTCTTCCAACCAGTCACAGGGTTGTAGAGATCACTACTGGCAATAGTGAGGTGAAGAGAGTATGGCCAGGTTTGAAAAAAGTAGAGCTTTCCTAATGAAAAATATCCTACTAATTTTTATTTTGTCATGGGTATAGATACCATCTCATCAGAGCATAAGCCAGCTAACACTAGAATGGCTAGAAAAGAGCCTCGTGAACTACTGGTTTTGGACAGCTTGTTCCACTTCCTACCGCAGGGCTCCCTGCGTGGTTCTCTCTGCGAGGGCATCCTCAGGGAACGGGGCCTGGGCTGGAGGCACCGATTTGCTGTGTGCATATTCCCTGTTGTGGTAAACGAGGGGGTGTTTGTGGCGAGTAGGGCAGCCTGGAAGAAATCAGGGGACCTTACGGCAAGGGATTCGATTGGGAAGGTAATTGCAGGGGACAGTTAGAGTGAAAACCTTGTGCAACATTCAACTCTGTGAGCCAGCTGCTGGTAGAGGCTGAAGCTTTGTCCTTTTCCAGTCATGGACTGATTTCAGGCTATCAAATAGAAAAAGGCTCATACATAATTAATAAAATAAAATCATATTAATGCTAGCCAAGGCTTTAATAGAGATCAGTGTGATTTTGTGCAGTATGGTCTTGTTAAACAAATTTGAGTTGCTGGTTAAGAAGACTTGGATTTGCTGAGGAATGTAGGTGTGTGGATAAAATGGATCTGTGAGATGTTTGAATTGCTTTTCTCTTTCCAAATAAAAAAAAAAATACTGTAGGAATATGCACATAGTCAGACTGGATCATTTAGTTCAGTATCCCGCGTAGAATGGGGCAGTGGAAGGCAGCATGGAAGTACAGGAACAAGGCAAAACCTTAGTGATGGTTCATACGAATTCTCTCTGATTTGGAGCTTGGGAGCTTTCTGACCCAAAGCTGCCCTCTGTGTAGTGCATCTCTATGGATTTTATTTATGGAGGTTAGTCTAATGATGTCTTCAGAGCCTTTCTAAACTTCTACCATTCAGTGTTTTGTGTCAGGAGTTTTTTCAGCTTATCTTGCATAAGGAATTATCTGATCCTGCCAACTGTTGTTTGATTATTGTAAGGGAAGAGACAGCGGGGTCTTGACCAGCCTCTTCTCTCTCCAAGCTAGTCCTGGTGCTGCAGAGCTCTGTTGTTCCTCTCCCTCCCACAACCATCCTCTTCAAAAAGCCAAGAGGCCCATTCTGGTAGTTGTTCCCACAAAATCCCTTCCGTACACTAGATCACAGCAGTGGTATGGTCAGATCTATTAAAGCTGGTGGAACTCAGAGCTGGTCTGTAAGGTTTGTTTGTTTCAATTCCAAAGACTTTTTTGGGGGTTTTTTTTGTGGCATCCAAGTGCTCCCACTTGAGCTTGGTGGCAGATTATTCTGAGCTGTGAACAGACACGCATGAAATAGAACTGAACTTCGTCTTGTATTACAATTCACAGTTCTGTAAATGGGATGGTTTCTAAGTTAAAGACTTTTGGATTGTTGTGAACATTATATTAAAATGCATGGTACCTGGAACACTTGGATTTACAGACCGAGAGCTTTTGGGAAATGGAGGAAGGTGATTATGGTAGGAAGCAAGAATTGCAATACTGATGTTTCAGCTTACTAAGCCTCTAAAAGATTCATAGACATTAAAAAGGGGAACTCATGAAGTAACATCTATAATTGTAAGAAGGAGAGAAGCCTTGTGCAAGTTTTAGTTGTCGTACTTCTAAGAGTCCATTTTGAAACAACACATCCAGTTGGGGAACCGTTTGTGCAGTCAGAAACTTGTTGCCATCAGACAGCATCAGTCTAGTCTAAATTTCTGAAGGGTTCCAGGTACTTCTAGTTACTCATTCTTACTCCAGACAGCATCAGGTATCTCCTCTTGCTTATGTTTATGCCCTAAAGAAATCATAGAATGGTTTGGATGGGAAGGGATATTAAAGATCATGTTGTCCCACCCCTCTGCCATGGGCAGGGATACCTTCCACTAGACCAAATTGCTCCAAGCTCCGTCCAGCCTGGCTTTGAATGCTTCCAGGGATGGGGCAGGCCCAACCTGGGCCTCACCACCCTCATAAGTAAAGACTTTTCTTCTAATCTAAACCTACTGTCTGTCAGTGTGAAGCCCTTCCCTCTTGTTCTGTCACTCCAGGCCCTTGTAAATAGTCTCTCTCCACCTTTCTTGCAGGCTCCTTTTTAGTTAAGAAATATGCTGTTTGTATACTTGGTGGTGGTGGTTATTCTCACAATCTGTCCGTGTCTCTGTTAACAAGAAGCTGGTGGCTGTTCCCCACGAGCCATAAGAGCCTCCTGTGCGGTGCTGAGGTGGATGGAGTCTGTCAGGACAGGAGATTGCTGTAAATGCAGCTCAGCACTCAACTGCAATGCAGCACCTCCCGGCTCTCTGTTCAGTCTCTTTCTGAAGCAAGCCTCTTGTGGGTGTTTTTGCTTTACTTTTATTGACACTTTCTTTTACTTCCACCTGTCAGTTCTCCAGGTTATTTTCCTCTTACTGGTATGTCCAGACAGGAAACCTCCTTTTTTCTGCTTCTGTGTTTTGACTGCTGTGCTGTACATCCCCTGAGAAAAGACTGCAGTAGAAGAATGTAGAAAAGCACTGCTCTAATGTTGTCTTGTTACTGCTGTCAGACAGAAGTTCACTTAAGGATGACAAAGAGGACAGAGGCAGAGCTCTGATGTGACAGGAAGTTCAGGCAAGGAAGAAAGTAGGCAAGCCAAACGTGGCTTCAGAAACTGGTCAGTGGAAGGCAGTGAGGGGATATGGCGGCAGATGTCAGGGAGCTGGTATCCTGCTGCACTGACAGAGTGCTCAGGTTTGAACAGCTGTAGCCGTGCACATGTGTGCAGGCAGAGCAGAACTCTTGGGGACCAGTACACGTGCGTGAAATATCGGTCGTGTGCCTTTGTGCACTGTGCTGTCTTTGCCTTGCTGCTCTGCAGGCACCTCTGCTCTGCTCTCTGCTTCACCTTCTCAGAGCTGTGAGAGCGGTCCCTTCCACTGGGGACAGGCTGTGGTCTTCCTCATTTCCTGTGGCCCACAGTGGTTTTGCCCTCTGTCCAGTGAGGTGTTTGTGCAGATTAATATGTAAATGGCATCAGTGGAGGTAAAAAGGAGATAGGACTGTGGGCACAAACAGAGATGGGTCAGGGATGGGGGTCTCAGGCAGATGATTTCCCAAGAAGGTGGATGTATCAGTGCTGTTTTGCACTGCAGCGTTTCCCATGGATGCTTGTTTAAGACAGAGTCTATCCTGCTGAGGAAGAGAGGGAGAGACAGATCCTAACCTGTAGACAGATGCACCTTCAAGATCTCTTTCAAAAGCCATAATGGTATTGGAACACTCTTTAGTATGAAGACTTTTTTTTTAATGTCACTATTGTGAAAAATTTGATGTGTTGTCCATCACTGTCTTGTCTCGCATATGCGTTTGAGAGCAAAATAAGCTTTTAGATAAGGTGAGGTACTGCTTGTATGTTCCTCTTTTATAAAAGTTCAAATAGATAAAGCATTTCTGTATCTTGGGAGTCTGGTGGGCTGGCAGCAGGAAGGCAGTTGCACGGTTGCATAGTGAGTAATACTTTATCTATGAGTGATATCGGAGATAGGAACATGAGAACAGAGGTGAAGGAATGAGGCAGTCAAGGAATGAGATTGAATGTGCTTTTGCTAGAGCTGCCTCTCTTTTCTCATGTTTGTCCTTTCTCTATGTTTCTCTATTTTAGTGTTTAACAAAGGAAGCTGAAGAAAGTTCAAAGACATAAGACCAAGACTGAGTAGATTTAGCTTGCTGACCTTGTTCTTCAAGGACTAAGGTGTCCTTTAGAGCAGCACCAAAACGGGCCTTCAGTTTTATCCATGTGGCCAGTCGGTCTCTGTGAGATGGCTGTGCTCAGGGTCCGGGCTCTTCTGGGTGACTGTCAGATGTCCCCGGCTGACTGACAGGCAGCAGCTGGCCCAGTGGTCCTCCCTTTGCTGGAAGGAGGCCACAGTGCGTGGCTTGACAGATGACAGATCTTAAATGCAGGCTCAAGAGAGAAGCATTTTCTGGGCCATTTCTTTCTGCTGACTCTGCCTGGGTCAGAGGGTGGAGGCGCATACATGGGAACAGAGAGCACTGTTCCCATGCAGCTGTTCTTGGGGCTCCAGGCTCATGGCAGAAGACATTTGGAGCTTTGCACAAAGCTGCATTTTGGTCTGTCTGCTGCTTTCTCCATGGCCATGCCTGCCATTGCTTTCTTGCGTCGACACTTGCTGAATTCACCTGCGTGGATTCCTGCGCTGGTTGCTCTCCTACCTCCTGCCTTGCCTCTCTGTCCATACCAGTTACAGCCCGTATTGGTTCTTTGCTGATCATCCATTCCTCTCCTTTCTCCAGTTTCCTTTATAAATACAAGCGTGAGGAATATCTAAGACTTGTGATGATCAGGGAGGGCACTGAGCTGGGGCTTTGGGAGCTACAGTGGATTTGGGTGGTTAATTTGGAGATGCAGGTCCAAATTATATTTAGAATTATGTTTTGTTATAATACATAATTATATATTTAGAAATCATAGAAATTATGAGATAAAGATGAAGTAAACTTTTAAAACTAATTATGTATGTTGACTGTGCACAAACTATTTTCTTCCCACCCCCAGTGGACTGGCTTGCATACCCTCAGGAGTGCATGCATCTCATTTTGGGGTCCAGTCGTGTATTTCTCCCAAGTACGTCCTCAGTCTGCAACTATTGAGCCAAGCATGTCTTCCATGTTGTTAGCACCCCTTTGGAAGAGGGTTCCACAGGCTGATACCGACAGTGTGACAAAGTCACCCCTTTGGTGGTCTGTGAGCCTGACCCCTCCGCTGGGGTTCACTCTTGTAGCAGGGGCAGTGAACAGTCAATACCCAACCGCCCTCCCCAGGCCATGCCTGATTCTGCAGAGCTCTGGAAAATGCCCCTTTAGATCACCTCGGATCACTTCTTTCCAGATTAAAAGTCACAATATATTTACTTTTACTTCCATGGATGCAGTTCCATATGTTAAGAATTTCTGTGCCATTCATTGTCCTTGTTTCAGCTCTGCTCTGCCATCACTGAGCTGCAGGAGCCAGAGCTGCACATAAACCTTCACTTGTGGGCACACTGTGGCCAGTGGCACACTGATAGCCTCTGTTCCCTCCACTCTTATTTCTTTCCTTTAATGACTTTTTTTGGCCTCTAGTAACCAGTGAAGCGATTTTTTTCTGGAAATGTCTGTTTAAACAAGACCTTGGTTCTGCTCGGCAGCAATCAGCTTAGGGCCCATTGCTTTGTCCATGATTCTTGGATTGTTTTTTCCCTTTTGTAATTCACTTCAATATGTATTGAAATACATTTGCATCTTCCTTTTAAGTGTTCATTCTGTCTCATAAAGTCCTTCTGCAGTTCTTGAAACTGACCTTCATCCTTGCTAGTGTGAATAACTTAACATTACCAACAAACTTTTTCACTTCCTGGCTTTTTTTGGTTCTTTTTTTTTTCCCAGGTTGTTTTAAATATGCTGAAAATGAGAAGTCCCAGTAGAATTTTACATGTGCCTTCCTTTTGTTTTCAGAACCAATTACTTTTGCCTCATTTCTATCCTTTAACCAATTGTTTATCCATAATGGATGCCACTGCCTCTTGGTTTCTTTAAAAAACTTTGAAGAGGGACTTGACTTTCAAAGGACTTTTGTTGTATGGTTTTTTTTTTGTCATCCTGGTTCAAATGCCTAGAGAGAGTGTGTGTCTGTATTTTTGCATGTATGTGGACATACTGATAATTCTCAGTATGCGACTAAGCTCATCTCTCTGTTTTGAATTGCATTTTACAGATGGTAATTATTTTACTGGAGGTTTTCCTTGATGACTACAAACTTCTGGAATTCAGAATTGGGTTTACTGTGTGTCTTGTGCAGCATTAAGCTTGTGACTTGACCCAGAGTGTCTCTCAAGTGCATGCAGAAGTCAACATAAATGCTAGGGCTTTAGAATGCCTACAGGAGCTGCTGACGAACTCCCACATCAATTTCATTCTTTATTTTAGAGGCTTGATCAGAGACATGACCTTTTTCTTAAAGGATTCATGTTGCGTTATGAACTGACACTGCTCTCTGGTGTAGGTGAAGTAGAAGGCTCCTAATGGAAGGTGTTTATCCTGGTGTTTTGCCTGTGCTGGTTTCTGTCTCCCGGCTGATCAGAGCTGCCTGCTCGGCGGTGCAGCGGGAGCGTGCTCGCAGCTCTGAGCTGCATGTGAGCTGCACCAGTTTGGACTGCGTGTCGCTGCCATGGGGTGCTCTCTTCAGGCCGAAGGGAGAGCTTCCAGCTGTGACCTGGTCTGGATATGCCACTGACCACTGAGTGTTTTCCCAAGCCTAGTATTTTGCCTCCCTATTTCCTGTCTACTTTATTCCTGAATGCCTCTTCACGAAATCCAAGACACACCAGTCATAGAGCTCATGTGCTTTGTGTTGCTGCGTAATGCTTATCAGGATGTCAAAACGGGGAATCTGTTGGGGCCGGTGTCACTTGATGTACAAATGTCTTGGCAGCTGCAGAAACAGAAACCGAAAAACTGGCTTTTCTTTCTGTTTTGCTTTTCCTCCAGCGCCCTGGGATGCCATCAGGAGCTCGAATGCCCCATCAGGGGGCTCCCATGGGTCCTCCAGGCCCCCCATACGTCGGAAGCCCCTCTGTGCGACCTGGGATGCCCCAGACTGTGATGGAAACAACAAGAAAACGCACTGCACCACAGCAGGTCCAGCAGCAGCAGGTGCAGCAGCAGGTGCAGCAGCAGCAGCAAGCCACTCAGAACCGAGCTAGGAGGTGAGTGTTCCGGAAAGAAAACACAGGAGGACAATGTGAGGAAGCAAAGATGATACCTGTTTAGCAGTAGGTAAGACCTCTAAGATCAAATGAGACAGAATAGAAGATAGAGGTATTGTCAGTTTTTTAAGCAGGAAAAACATTGGTAAATTGTACTTTTTTTGGTTTGTGAATGGTCTTGAACAAACTGACCTTTAATAATGTCTGGTTTTGTAGTTACTCTGCTTTTACTTTGCAGGTTTGTCAGGCCATAAATCTGTCGAGTATGTTTAGCCTTTAGAATTAATGAGCAGTTCTCTTCTAATGTAGTAAAATTATTGTATTATTTGTTGCCTGCTCTGTATAGTTGCTCTGATTTCTGACTGGCTAACAAAATAGTTTGTAAATGACACAAGTGGAAAAAACTTCGGTTGGTCATGTGAATACTTGTACTATGGTCACTCAGAAGAGTGGTCATAAAATTTGCAGTTGTCCCAAGTGTTTTTACATATAAAGTAAATAAATATGCCCTGGAAATAATTTCATAAAATTAGAGGAATTTCTGTAAGGAACTTTGTTTTTGAAATATGCCCACCTTGTACATTGGTGAATGCATTCTCTCTTAAGTTAGCTAATTTCTTTTTGCAACGTATTAGACTTCATCAGTCTTGAGTGTTGAGTGTGATCCACACGCACATAGCGTGCAGTCATCTGTGTGGGCTACCTTTTGCAAAACCATTATAGATGTATATACAGCTTCAGGCAGTGTTCTGGTGGTGTCATGGAATCCAGTTGTAGGTAAAATGTGACTCTCTAAGCTCAGTTCTTCAGGAGCCCTTCACTGACCGGGTTATATACCTTGGATCAGCAAGCCAGACTTGGGAATGCTTATATCTGGGATGCATCTGGAAAGGACACTGATCTTGAGAGTATTAAAACATTACAACTGAAAAAGATTGAACACAGAAGGAATGTGTGTGAGTGCAGCACGTGAGCACAAGCAGTGCATGTGTGTCTTGGAGGCCTTGCCCAGCACCAGCCAAAACGCACATTCTATAGCAGCTCCCAGGAGATTCTCCAACGGAAACGGAACAAAATAATGCCCAACCTTCAGGTACTAAGGTGGATATAACCTGGAAAATTGCCCCTGCTGGATAATTAAGGTAAACTTTAGTCGCTAACTAGTTTCCAGGGAGCATTAAAGGACAGTATTTTCTGAAAGTTGATGGCCTAACTCACAGAATAAAGTTCCCCTCCTCTGTTCTTAATTTCAGTGTTTCTGGTTTTTTCAGCAGTAATCTCTACTGCTTTGAGCCCAGTTCACAGCAGTGCTCCTTGGGTACTCAGGAGAGCTTCTCTGTTTCTTCTGCCGTGCCTTCCCTTCAGATACTGTGTTGAATGTTTCCCATTTTTTCGTTTCCACCTCCCTGTCATTTCTTATTCTGTTTTTCAGGCACACTTTTCTGTCACCTTGGGTCCAGTTCTGGGGGTAAATGAGTTCCATGTTTTCTAGCACAGGCCAAGAACGTTGCAGTTGTCCTTTCTTGGCAGGTTTGGTGGAGACAAAAATCTCATTTCTGTAATAGACTGCTGAAGAACCGGTTGAGACCCAAATTGTTTGGGGATGTTGCTTTGTTTGTTTCTTGCTTTTTATTTGCAAGCCTGTGGGGTTGTTGTAGGTACATGCATATCCCACTCCCTTTGGGAGGCTGGGGCTTGCTCAGCCTTTACTTCCAGATTCTGTGAAGTGTTTCAGTGCAGATTTGATTTTGTGAGCTGTGGAAGGTGTTGGAGTTTCACACCATGTAACATTCCATTCCCATTATTCCTACACTTTTTAAAAGGGACATTGTTCACCTATTAAGTAGGGTGTAACTGAATTTTGTGCCCTCTGCACCTCCGGGCACAAAGAGTGCCTCGGCCTTGGCTTATGTGGGGATGGGGAAGAGTCTAAGAATCTGGTGTTTCAGCCCTGGCTTATTATTAACAAACTTAGGAAGAGAGCATGCCACACCAATGTGCGTGGAAAGAGCTTTTATGTGGACACGGCTGATGACAGACTTCCAGTATGAAGACAGTAAGGAGGGGGATGTCCTTGTGACATGGCAGAGTGGCAGCAGGTGGTTTGCTTTCTCCCATTTGTCTGTCACAGATGGAGTGATTCATCTCCTGTTTGAGATAAAGGCCTCACAAATTAAAGAGATGAAGAATAGGACCTGAATTCTGTCTTGGCCCTGTTAGAGAAAGCTGGGTGACAGGTTTGGTGGGCACAAACAGTTCTTAGAATCTGAAGAATTCAAAAGACAGTGTATTTGACAGTCTTCTTGACAGTACAGTTTCTCAGGCACATACACATTTGTGTTTATGTACATGAGTACAAGTCTGTTTTTAAAAGCATAGCTATAGAAATGTGCCTATGTATGGGTATGGACACAGTATCTATACACAGTGCAGGCACACATACATCTTCCCGTGTGTGTTCATAAAGATGAAGAAATGTGGAAATGTAAGGCCTTTTACCTTTGTCCATTGCTCATGCAATTTTAGTTTTGTTTTGTTGTTTTGGTTTGGTTGGTTGGTTGGTTGTGGGAGTGGTTTTATTTTTGGTTTTTGTTTTGCCTATTGCCTTTATAAGATTAAAAGGTCTCAGAGGTAATCAAACTTTTTTGCCAGCAGAAGACCGCTCATGCAAATATGTTACAGTAAAACAAGTGTGTATGTATATAAGGAAGGAAGGGTGTGCATATGTGTGTGTTTTCATACATCACATGAAATATACACATATATGTATGTGTTCTTGAGCACTTAATTTTGGGCATGATTGAATAAATGCGTATTGTCTGTCTGAGCAAGTTCGTGTGCCATTTGCAGGCACTCAGCCACTCAGCTGTGCACACATGTAGGTGTGTCTGTGCACGCCACACGTGAGACTGTCCCCCTGCACGCTTGTCTGTACCTGGAAGCAGCGTGTGCACATGCACTCGCATACATTGCTGCCCTGCACCACAGAAGATGCTGTGATCAAAGAACTTACAGACTTCTTTCCAGGATGCATAACAGACAGCCCTGATTTGTTCTTACCTAACCGCCTCCCCAGGCTGCTGAGAGAAGGGGTACGGGGTCCTGGGCATGGGTGAGACCCTTTTGCTGATGCATGCACAGCTGTGCACCAGCATGTGGAGATGTCAGGATAATTTAGCAGGTGGCCTCGTTACTCCTAGATCTGTCACCATGGTAACGTGTTTTTTTCTTTAAAAAATGTACAGTGCCAAGAGGAGGAAGATGGCTGACAAAATTCTCCCTCAGAGGGTGAGTCGCTTTCATTTCCTATTCCCTTCACAATCAGTTCAGCATCTTAGTGTAATTAGAGGAATCTTAGAAAATTCTTTCACTTTTTGTTTAAAAATCTAATTAAAAAGTAAGTAGGCAGTGGGTGAAAGTCTGGAGAGCCAGGCTGGGGCTGGGCTGGGGGCTGGGAGCGTGGAGCAGCCCGGCCTGCGCGGCCTCGTGCCTGGGTTAGCCGAGCCAGCACTGCCGCTTGCTGGAGGGACCGTGGTGCTGGGCTGCCAGCGACAGCTCGGCACTGGGGCCCTCGGGTCTCCAGAGTGCTTTTGATCCATTTTTCAGGCTGGCCAAAACCTGGTCCAGAGTGTGCCTGTACCTGAGGGGGTGGGCTCAGACTCAGGTCTCTGGCCCAGTAGAGCTGCCAGGTTGTGATTTTTGTGGTTGTCTCACTGTAGGACTGAAGTGAACCCTCGTAAACAACAGAGTCCAAAGGGTCTGTATTGTCTGGAGAGTTACTAATTCTCTTATCCCTGGGGATATGTCTAGCTTTTGGTGTCTGCCTATGTTTGATCCTCAATGCTGACATCATCTACTTCCTTTCTAAACATTGGGATTTCTCTCTGTTCTCCTCTCTCATTATTCCCAGACTTTTCCTTTCCTTTACCCTCTTCAGTAAGTTCCACAAGAACCTGCCTGGTCCCAAAAGGTTTCAAAACACACACCCTTTTCACATCCTAGTCTCAGTTGCTTTGACTGCTGGTGCTTTTTCTAGGCTCAGAATCCTTTGGACCAGTGTGTCCTTCTCCTCCATATCCTTTTCAAGTTTTCAAGCTCCACTGCTAGTGTGAGCCCAAACTTGCTGGCAGGCTCCACAGTCTCTTCTGTGACATTTCACAGGTGCCTACTACCAGCCATCCAAAGAGGTGAGCCCACTTTGGTACTCCTGATGTCCTACTATCACTTCTTCTCTTGTCATTCCTGCCACCTTCTGAAAGCAGAGCCTCTCGTATGTAAGCCATTCGATCTCATGTTGCTTGAAAGGACTAAGCTACCATTAAACCCAGACCTTTGAACTACTTGCAGCCTCCCTGGTAATTGTGTTGAAGCGTCATTCCTGCTCTGCTGGTGGTTTGTACCTTTTTATAATGAAAGCTAAGTTTCTTGTACTGTCGGTTTTGTCTGTCCCACACAAACTGTTTTCACAGACAATGATACATCCTGTAGAGTGAGGCTGTTGCTGGAAATATATGTCCATTTCGAGGCGCTTTTAGTTTTGTTTTGTTGTTTTGGGTTGGTTGGTTGGTTGGTTGTGGGAGTGGTTTTATTTTTGGTTTTGATTTTGCCTGTTGCCTTTATAAGATTAAAAGGTCTCAGAGGTAATCAAACTTTTTTGCCTGCAGAAGACCGCTGACTCTGTTTACCAAGTCCATGATAATTCTTTAATAGGTAGAGCCTTATATAGATGTGTCAAAAATCTCTACGGATGTTTTCAGAACCATGCTGTCATCAAATATTCTTGCTTTTCAGTATCTTTGTTGCTGCCAGCCAATACCTTTAACTGATGGAGTAATAAGGCTATTGCTAGAGGTCTTTTCTGGAGTGGGGTTTTTATCAGTGCAGCTGCAGTGCTGGTATCAATGTTGTGACCTCTGTCTGCGTTAAGGTACTCTGTTAGGCTGCAGTTAGTGTGTCAGAAATCCCTTACACCATCTGTGGCATGAAGAAAGGCCGTGCACATCATTGTCCTGTCAAGTGGAGGATTTGCACTGGTGGCTGTGGAATGCATGTGAAACACAGGGTAAAATTTCCAGCTTTCTGGAACTACCTCTGGAGTGTTTTCCAGCCAGTCAGCATCTGTTACCCACAGACTTTTTGCAGACTCCTGCTTATGTTTTCTGGGAACTTTGAAGGGGAGAGGGGAAGATACTAAATACATTTTACTCTTGAAATCGATCTTACCGTAGTAGTGGGAAAGGAGGTGGGTTCTCAGTATTCCTCACTGTGATAATGACTCAGGCAGTTGGCACAGGTAACCTCTTGTTGGATTTCCAGGCTCTCTGATCAAACCGGTGCCATAGTCCTGGAGCAGAGTGCTGGTTGGCTAGATCACTGAGCCACTCCAGGTCAACTGTTTGAGAAGGATTTAATTTTGCAGGAATATAGTAGTATGAAAAATTCAACCCAGCAAACTATTGCACATAGGAAGATTGGATTAGGGAACTGCATGGGACATCCTGGCACTTCCAGTCTGGTTCCCTCTATCATGGAAGCCATGACACAACTGCCACCTCAAGACTAGTTAGGTTCCTTACTTGAGACATACTTTTGATCTGGAAGCTTGGGGTTTTTTTTGTTTTGCTAGGCTCAGCAAGGGAAGTGCTTTTAGCTTGCCAAGTAAGAGAGGGGAGCCCCTCTTGAAATCCTCTTAGTCATTTGTTTTATCTTTTCCAGGTTAAATTAATCTCTTTCAAACCTTTTTAAATCTATCTCTCAATAAACCAGAACTGTACGTAGTAGGAGAGATTACCAGTATCACCAGTGTTTGAATGCCACTCCTGCATTTTATCTTTACTGGAAATAGCACTGCAAATTGGTATTGCTGTGCCTTTTTTTTTTCCATGGCCTTTCCACATTGATACAGCCTCTGGTCATTCTGTGATTGGCTAATACAAGTATTTCTACTTTCTGTCATATGCAATGGATGAATTCCCATATTAGAGCAGGATTTAGACTCTGAGGCATGATCCTGTGCTTGTAATGCTGTATTTCATCCCATCTCCATTATACAGTTCCTTACATTCTCTGTACTATCCTCTGCCTTGCAATGACAGTGACACCCAAATTTATCATTACTAAGTTTTCTTAGCATACTTCTCCTTTTTGTACAAGAACTGTTAATGAATGGTCCATGAGGTACTTCCTCCTTAATACTTTTTTGCTATGCCAGGTCTTGTTCCAATCCCCATTTTTCAGTCTTAAGGAGTGGTTCCCTTTATGACTGTATGTCAAATGCTTTACTTAAATGCAAGTTGATTGTATTGACTGCATATCTTTTGTCTAAAATTCAATTTTAATGAACACAAGGACTTGGTTAAGCTCAGGTTGACATACTGTAACATAACAAGGCTTAATATTTTTTATAGTGTATTTAACATTAACTCCAGTTCTGTCCAGCAGGTTCTTTCCCGCCCCGTTTTCCTCACTCCTGGATCTTTCCATTGTTCACACCTGGTTGTCGCTGAAACCCTCATTCAGTTTTGGAGAAGTTCACAGGCATCTTCATTCATAGCTGGGGACCTATATCTCTGGAGCTGATGTTGCCTTTGTGACCCAAGTTTAGCAGCTGTGCCTCAATTTTGACCTCAGACCACAAACTGTCTGTAGGGACATGTGACTGCACCTCAAATTGCACCTCTTTCTTCAGGCCTTGCCTCCTCATTACTTCTGGTCAGTCTTATTTTCTCTTAATGTTGAGTCATGACATTTTTTCCCAGGAACAGTGAATGTGATCCACCATTCTGTTTCTTTGGCTTCTTTGCCTACCCATTCTGATGCAAGAATCTCAGCTTAAAACCATCCTGGCTCCATAGCTGTGCCTGTCTCTGCTTTTCCTTGTTTAACTTGCTGAGTGGAGTGCAACTTTGAAACAGTAAACTCCCCCTGCTTCAGTGGCATGCTTGTCTCTTAGTATTGGCTGCTGTTCTTCTCAGCCCCAAATTCCTGAGAACTTTAGCTGTGCTGACAGGTTTTTGTACACCTGTCCTCTCCTTTTCATCCTCTCTACTTCATCTTCCTTTAAGCAAATATTTTGTCAATTTTTGCTGCTGCTGTTCACTGACCACCATGTGGAATTCTCTGCACAGATCCCATGCCATAATAGCTGTCCTGCTGTGGTTTGGTCACTGCATGGCTGTTGTCCACCTCTTTGTCCATCTGAGCCAACCAGAGGTGAGGAACACCTGGATCTGCCATTCACTTGTAAGAAAGAAGAGGTTAGGGGTGTGATAATCAGCAGTAGCCTTGGATATAGCAACTGTGAAATAAAGAAATTCAAGATCTTGCACGGAATGAGGAAGGAGAGTAGTCAAGTACAAACCCTGGACTTCAGACAAGCAGAGTTTGGGTTTTTCAGGAACTGGTAGGTGTGGTTCTTTGAGAAGCAGCTCTGAAGGGCACAGTGGCTCAGGGAAGCTGGGAGGTCTTTAAGGACCTTTAAGAACAGCCTGTTGTAAATGCAGGAAAATGAGCAGATTTATGAGGCGCCCAGAACAGGGAACTCACAGAGGTGGTCCCAACATCAAAAGGCAATGTACAAGAAGTGAAGCAGGGACGGGCTACAGAGGAGGAGTTTAGAAATGTTGCCTGGGCATACAGGGAATGGTATCAGAAAAGTCAAAGCTCAGCTGTAGCTGAGATCTTCAAGGGACATCAAGGACAAGAAAAGCTTCTACTCTTGCACTAGTAATAAAGGCTGACCAAGGAAAATGTGTGCCCCGTGGTAAGTGGGCTGGGTGATCCAGTGATGACAGAGACAGTAGGTCTGAAGCACTCAAAGCCTTCTTTGTTCAGTCTGCACTAACGATGCCTCCCATACCCTGTGATCAGTGAACACATCCAAGAGGAACAGCTGACAGTGGACGGGGATTGGGCCAGGGATTAGTTGAGGAAAGTTGACCCATACAACTCCATGATACCCAACAGGCTGCATCTGAGGGAGCTGAGCGAACTGGCCAATGTCCTTTCAAGGCCACTCTCTCATCCATAACAGTCTTGTATCCAGGTTGGGACATACTGGTCTAAATGGGCTGACAGCCATCTGGTTGGGTGATGAGGCTGAGAAGGTGGCTAATGCTTGCACTTGGCCATGAAGACACTGACATCAGAGGACTGCAGGGATGTGTCCTGGCAGCTGCTCAGTCCAGCATCTTTGCCACTGGAGGAGGCAGTGCAGTGCTTGCTTATAAATCTACAGATGACACCGATCACTGGGTGGGGAAACCTGTCAATATGCTTGTGGACAGGCTGGAGGAATGAACCAACAAGAACTTTATGAAATGCAACTAAGTCAAATGTTCTTCCTTGGGAAAGAGGAAGGCTGCCTGGCTGGGAAGCAGCTCTGCTGGAAAGGTCCTGGAGGCACTTGGTGGACAGTGAGCTGAGTGTGAGCAGGAAATATGCCTTGTCAGCAAAGATGACTAACAGCATCCACAGCTCTATGGCCAGGAGCACAGCCGAGAGATTGAGGGACTTGATTACCCTTCTTTGCTCAGTACTCGTTAGCTCACTGCTAGAGCACTGTTTCCAGTTTTGGGATCCTGAATTCAAGAAAAACATTGGCAAACTGGACTGAGGTCAGTGGATGATTGTCAGGTTGATTGAATGACTGGATCAGCACATGAGGAAAGAGTTGAGACATCTGTCCTTGTTCATCCTGAAGGAAGGCTCTGAGGGGACCTAGCAACAGCAGTGACTTGCCAGCTCCTAAGAGAGGAGGACCAAGAACATGGATTGCTTTTGCCATTTTACTGGACTGTGTTACTGGCCCTGTGATAGACAGTCAGAAGTCCTCCTCAAACCACTCTCTCCCTTAGGAGTCGCAGAGTGGCACAGTTACAATTTATAAGGAGTGTCAGCCCTTAGCTGTCTTTCTGTGACCACCATAGGAGCCTCGGTGGTAGAGACACTTTTGTCAATAAGCTATAGGCTAAAGTTTCTTAGTGGGGAAACAGTCTGGTAGCTGCCAAGTCAGACTTCAGTCACTGCCACTTAAGATTTAAAAATTCTGGTTCTCAACAATACCTGTGAAATGTGTGGGTTGTGTACATCTGCCATAGGTAGTAAAAAAACAGCTCAGGATCAAATTGAGCTTGTCAGACATGGGGGAGTAAGAGGTCTTGGATTTTGTTACCTCTCTCAAAGACAGGAATTCTAGGGTAGCCTAATTCTAAAGAACCTGCCAAATCTCTATTTATTAGTGAATTTTTTTTTTTTTTAATCAAGATGGCTGAAACTATTTTGTTTATCCTGCTTAGGCAGTGAAGAATGCAGCTCCAATTGTTCCTGCCTGAAATAGGTCCAATTTTATTTATAGGGTTTTGTCTGGGACCTTGGAGGTGCACGACAGTAGGACCTCTGAAAGTTGTGCAGGCCAGCTGTTGTACAAAACAGGTTCAAATTGCATCAGCTTGCTCAGGACCTTGTCCAGACAGGTTCTGAATACCTCCAGCCAAGGATGGACAGTCCAGAGCATTTTTTGGCAGCCTGTTCCAACGTTTTAATACCATCATGTGTTTCATTTGTTTTGTCAGAGGTTTTTTTACAAACTAATTCCTTTTAGGGAGTGAGTTGCCCATGCTGCAGTGAGTTTCTGTTGCCTCTCACCCTAATCTCAGGCACCTCCAAGGGGAGGCTGGCCCTGTCTGTGCTTCACCAGTCCATATGGCAGTCGCACTCGCCCAGGCGATCTCCTTTTCCCTTTTCTCCTCCAGGCTGGAGAAGCTCTTGCAGCTTCTCTCGGCAGGTCTGTGCTCCAGCCCCCAACACCCTACCGAGCCTCTGTGGGCCTCGCTCCAGAGTGTCACATCTTTGTGGTCCTGTGCCCACCAGTCCAGATCCAGTTTCACCAGCGTGGCGTAGCAAGGAAGAGCCTCTTTCCCAGGCTTGATGGCAACACCTGCACTAATACAGCCCCTTTTGCAGCTGACCTTTGCTATGGCTGCCTTACCCCACAGACTCCTTCTGCACTTGTTGTCTGTCCACCAGGGCCCCCAAGTCCTCTCCTGCCAACCTGTTTCCTACCCCGCCGATGCCCACCTGTCCCCCTGCACGGCGTCATTCTGTCCCAGGAGCAGAACTTCTCCTGTGCTGAACTTTACCGTGCTGAAGTGCCGTCCTGTTCCTGCGGCCTGTCAGGGTCCCTCTGGACAGCCCTGCTGCCCTGACTGACTTGGGCTCAGGGCCCTGGGAGGCCTGAGGACAGGACTTAACCAGGAGCAGCGGGGCCAAAGACAGCATGGAGAGCCACAGCCTTCTCTGTGCCTTTTGACATGAGCGGCAGAACCAGACCCAGACCCAGACCTGGCTTTTCCTTAGCCTTCCTTCTGCTGCTGATCTCCTTGCAGAAGGCTTCCTCACTGCTTTCCCCAGCCTGCTGTCACTGCCTTCCACGCTGTCATACTGTGACAACCGTAGAAGCTATCCAAAGATGATGTTCATATCCCAAGATTTGTTGTGTTGCAGCTGTTCCTTGGTTTCTGATGCTGTCTCACAAGCCTTGCACTGTTTACAGGCAGGTGTGGTGGGGCCCCCCACATTGTGCTGCTTCCACAAGGAAATTGTGAGAGACTCTCCCATCAGGCCATTCCTTCCACACTGCCCTCCACTTGCAAGTTGGCCGTTTTTTTTGTCACCATTGGTAAAAAAACCTGTGGAAATCAAGGATAAAAATGCATAATTTAGTAATAATTGGTTTTTACTAATTTTTGAAAGTTTGAAACGTTTGAATTTTCACAATAGAAAGCCTCTAGAAAGACACTATCTTACTAATGTTAATAGTAATCTCTTCCAGTTATCCGTGTAATTCTAAGATAAAGTGTAACTATATATGCTTCAAAACCTTGTCTGACAAGATGCTGCTTCTCCTAGATGCTTTCTGGAGTTTCTTCAACTAGATAAAGGCCGGAATGGAGAATTTAAGTATTGAAATACTCTTTTCACATTTATAGTTAGAACTTTTGTAGAAGAGTGTAGACCTGCATGGAACTATGAACTTTTCAGTTAGGGCAAACCATGCAAGAAGAAGGAATTAGGCAGGCTGCACAGATCCTTATCACATAAACACTATAATGCCTCCAAAAAATTATTCCATTAGTAGGGTGAGAAAGCAAAAGACTGTAAGAGCTGCCAAAACTAGCCTGAGTGAGCCTTTGATCTAGCCCAAAATCCCATCTTTGCTGTGAGCATAACACACCCCTAGAGAAGAATACAAACACAGCAAGTACAATTCTTCTCGCAAATGCTCTCCCAACCTGTGGCCATTTGCAGTTCAAGGAATTAGAGGCAGTTTTGTCTTTGGCTGATTTTAAAGTGTTTGTGCTTTTTAACATCTTATAATATTTAACTTCCAGTTTGGTTATAGGAATGGAATAGGAAATACCCTTTCACTTTCATGTGATGAAAGATGTAAAAGTGTGGAATAGAAATATTTATTGAAGGTTTCTGCTGTTTCTACAAACTTACTAGAAATTTTGTTAGATCCTGGGTCTAGTACCCATTGAACCAGCTGGAAAGGTTGCTTCACCATGTGCCCGGGGGTTCACGAACTGACTGTGATGGAAATTGGCATTAAAGGTCTGAAACTACTTTGTCAGTCCAGAATTTTTAATTGACTGCAGCACACCATGATTGATTTCCTCAGGCAAGGAACTGAGGAATCTTTTCATCTGTGCAGAACAGGAAGAAACCGTTGGGGTGTTTTGTTGGGTCCAAAGATTTGCACTCACTGCCTCGCTGCCCTTACTCTGCAAGCTGTCTGTCAATTCCGTGATGTTTCCAGGATAATGCTTGCTCTTTGTGCTCATGTTTCTTTTATTATTCTGCTGATACTAACACTTTGAGAAAGCATATAAGCAGTTAAAAATATAATGGTTCAGCTAAAGCTGAACAGAATTTTTTGCTCTGTGGTTTCTGCTTTTTCAAAGTATCAGTCTTGCTGTAAGTAGAGCAGGTATTCTGCCATCTCAAAACAAACAGAGTAGGTTGAAAGAGACATTTATTTGATAATCTTAATCAGTCTAAATACAGCAGGGAGAAATTGTTCGTCTTCAGGCTGGAAAAGAAAATTATTGAGAAAGGGATGACAAAAACTTGTAAAACATGCGGGAAAGGTGCCATGGGAGTGCCTGCCCACCACTGCTCTAGCAGTGCAGGGAAATGGCATCGAATGAAGCTCACTGGTCGCAGGTTCCAAATGAACAAAAGGAGGTACTTCCTCCCACAATGCCTGGTGAGGTTCTGGAACGCTCTCCCTTGGGCTATTGCAGGTATTAAAAGGCAGCAGCTTTCAAACTTTGTCAGAGACACAGCACTAGGAGAGCCAGCATGACCTCGTGCAATAGTTCTCATGCCCTTGAGAACACAGGGAACAGGTATATGCCTGGTGTCTCTCACACAGGTGTTTGTGTCTTACACCAGATAAAAACTGTAATTTTAACTGTAACTAACTCTGATTCTAAAGCAAAACAGGAATACCAACTCACTTTTAATTCCTATGGAAATATTAAAGCAGTTAAATATTTTAGTTACGTAGGTGAAAGCTAGAGTGAATATTGTAGAAATAGACAAGGTTGTCTGGTAGATCTATTTTAATTACTTACAGTACCTTTTTTTATGGTTCGCCTGTATGAGGTATTCCAAATTAGGAACCAAGATTTTCATTTAAGGGTATACTTACCCATTTCTAAGCTCAGTTCATTAGGTCTTCCTTCCAGCCTACTTCATATCCCCTCCTCTGCTAACTTCCTTGTAAAAGAGAAAATAAAAAGGGGGGTTGTCAGTAGAACTAATGTAGTTAACTAATGTATTAAAATACCAGTAAAAGTTGGCAGGATCATAGGTTGACACCTGATAGCTGGTTGTGTTGAAACCTTGACATGTAGGTCAGTTTCACCTCAGCCAGGAAGATGTCCTGGCAAAGGCTGGCATCCTGCATGACAGTTTTTACTTACAAGGGGTAACACTTGGTTTTGAANGAACAGGACAATTCACTGTACTTTGGATTGCTGAGAGTAGTGGCTCCCTGGCTGCCAGTAGCTAAGCTTCATGTGCAGAAAACAGCCATGATTCAGGCCTTGTGGATTCAGGCGGGGTCTTCCAGAATCCATTAGCTTCAGTTCTGCGCTCCTGCTCTTCAGTCTGTGCTTGTCCCGTGCCGCTGAGACCTGCATCGCTGTCTGGGAGCTGCTGTTGGAGGCAGAGCTCCTCTGGGCACGTCTGTCCAAGGGCTGGGAATGTGTCAGGATTGCTGTTCTGGAACATGGCAGATTCGTGCTTCCAGTGCTTGGATATTTCCTGCTTCCTTCTCAGATCCGGGAGCTGGTTCCTGAGTCCCAGGCCTACATGGATCTCTTGGCCTTTGAACGCAAACTAGACCAGACCATTATGCGGAAGCGTGTGGATATTCAAGAAGCACTGAAGAGGCCAATGAAGGTATGTTGTGAAAAACTTGTAGATTCTGCCAGGGGAGGAAAATAATTCTTGTAGTAAATGGTGGAAATACCTTTCCAGTAAAAGTCCTGTTAACAGAAATGCTTTGGAATGGGTCAGACATTCCAAAGAGCAAACAGCTGGGAATCAGCATGCACAGAAAACTGGTAGAGAAAATTCTGTGGCTATTACCAGCTTTAGCTTCTGAAAGTCTTTAATAAGGGGAATAATAGCCTAGGGATAAATATACACTGGTTTGGGAACTTTGTATTGAAATGATAAAAAATGAGAAAATAAGAGATTAGAGGGATGTGCTGAAGGTATGTATTACATTTCCAATTCAAATTCGGTCAAAAGTGGAACTTGTGGAATAACAGAATATACAGTGGGAAGAATTACTTACAGAAATTATTATTTGTGTAAGAAAAGAATCGATGATTTTTTCTGCAGTTTCTATTCGATCAAGTCCAGCACTTTACTCTTGCTACTATCCCACTGAAATGGTCTTTTTCTAAGTTTTCTGAGTCTATTCATTGGAATCATGGAGGAGTTTAGGTAGGAGGAAACTGAAGTTACCTAGTTCAACCTTCTGCTAAAAACAGGGTTTTCAGGGCCTTGTTGAGTTTTGAAAATCTGTAAGGATAGAGGTTTCACAGCCTCATCAGGCAGTCTGTTACAATTTTTGTCCACTCTTGTGAAGAATTTCTTTTTGTGTCTCGTTTGAGTTCTTGTGACCGAATGGGGTAGCTCATATTCATTCATCTAGTAATTCCCACAGAATGAAGGGTTTTGTAGCTGTATGTCTGCTGTGAAGTAAAGCTATCATTCTCGTGTGTACCACGGTGATGGGAGTCAGCCCAAAAAGATCAATGTTCCATTGTGTTTGTGACTGTACAGATGTCTCATAAAATGTGGAAGGCTTTTACCTCTTGATGTTTTTCCAGTTGATATATGTGAAACAAAAACAAACAAACAAACAAAACCACAAACAAATGAAAGAAACAATTAAGTTCCATTAGAATACCTAGATAGATAGGAAACTAAATTGTGGATGGTCTAAATCATGAGTTCATTGTTAAAAAGTGTTGTACATAGTAGATTGAACTCTCAGAAGAAATAATTTGTCTTACCTTCTTGATATGGGTAGAACACCATACTTTTAAAGTAGCTAGGAATCTGGCCATGTTTAAAAGTGATTGAAGACTTTGACTTGAATTCATAAATCATCAGGAAATTGTTTACTCTGTGGCAAACTCTTTAATGGGGGACTTAACAGGTACACAAGGTCCCAGCTGTAAGCTGTGCAATGGAGATATTCAGTGTCTGGGATAGGGGAGAACGTAGGAGGCACAACACTCTACAGAAACTGTAGACAGAAAGTTCTGTTTCCATCTAAGGCTCAGCAAACACATTTTAAGTATCAGTTACTCAGTTAACATCTAGAGAATTATCAAACAGATGTTTTTCAAATTCATGTATAGGTAGTCCTAGCAGACCTGTCAAAATAGAGCTAAACCTAGATAAACTTGGGTTTTTCTTAATGTTAAGTATTTTCATTTTATTATAGTTGCAGAATTGGTAACAGCAATAGAAGTTATCTCTGCATTTCCATCTCTCATCAAAGCTCTTGTAATTTTGAAATATTTGCCTTAAAACTGTGATTCTCAAACTGGGACTGTAATCCTGGTAGAAATACGAATTTGTCTGAGGTATGTGAAATTATGTAGGGAATTTGCAGGATTTCTCAGACTTATCAGCTGTAATTGCAGTTACAGTGTTAGTGACGGAGCTGTTGCTAGAAAAAGTCGTAGGGAACCACAGATTTATGGTCTAGTGTTGCTCAGGCTGGGGTTTTTTCTCTGTCTGAAGACTAACCATTCTGGGGAAATTTTAGGGGAAGTGGTTAAAGCATTTTTTTCCTGAGGACAGTGCATAAAATATGTTTGGCTTGTTGATCCTACTTGGATCTCCTGAGAACAGCTGCACTGTTGAACCAGGTGACAGCTATGGGATGGCTCAAGAAGTGAGGAGGCCTGGGGGTTGTGCAGCTGTTGAAGGGGGAAGTGGCCTTCCCCACCTGTCAGCTCCTTTGACCACTGTCAACAGCCCCCTTCAGCTGCCAGCTTTTCCAGTTTAGATCCTGCCTTGGCAGTTTTCTGCTGGTTGGGCACTGCGGTGTTCTCTGCTCTTCTTCAGCCAGTCCTGCATTCTTGGATTGCATCTGTCATGAGGGTCTCAGAACTCCTTGTCTGCAGAGCAGCATCAGCAAGAGTCCTTGTACTGTTGACTTCATGGAAGACTCACATGGTCAGAATTGCAGAAAGAACTTTGAGGAGGTAGCCAGGCAGACAGGGCTGTTTGGTGATTATAGCAAGCTCCATGGCCTGAAAGAAACAGAAACCATACACTAAACTCCAGACCAGTAGATGTCATTAAAGAAGAATGAATTACTGAAAAATCTATGCAGCTCTAAGGCCATGATGGACTTTGGGAGTGGGATTTATTTGGCTAAGTATAGGCATATCCATTTTATTCATTTATATGTGAGCTAGTCACTCTCGGCTCCCTTCATAGTTGAGAGATTAAGTTGGTGTAGGCAATGGTGTTCAGGGCATGATTCTTCTCAGACAGAAGTGGATGTTTAAAAGAATGGAGATAAATAATGCCCTAAAAAATGCCTATTTCTGTCCATTGTGTGAGATAGACAGTTGCGGGCATAAACATAATTTTAAGACTGAGATGATTTTCATCCCAAAGCTTGAACCAGGGTCTCTTGACTGAAAGAGGGATGAAACCCATGTCACAAGCAAAGGCTCCTACTCCAGGTCCTGGCACCACAGACAGTACTTTGGTCTCACCCAAACCAGAGACTGTCATCCAGGGACTGTCACACTTCTGCAGTGAACTGGTGTGGGACATTCAGTTTACCAGACATGCGTATGGTTGCAGTTTCCATACTAAATTATCTGCTTCCAGGTTCTCCATTTTTAGGTTAAAAACAAGTAGTAGCATCAGAATACCATCATAGTGTCTCTCTCCCTCATTTTGTGAATTGAGATTTTTTTCCCCACTTTCAGGTTTTAAGATGACTGAGGAATTGCTATCGGATTGTTGCCAGAAAGTGGTTGGGTTTTTTTCTGAAACGCTTTTCTTGTGGCATAATTTTATGTGTTCTGCTTTTTTGCTTTATGAGATAAGGAAAATGTGAACACCTAATCTCCTTCTTTAATCAGTCAATGTTTTAAATATGTCTTTCAGGTTCTTTAATGTTCTCTTTGCTCAGGTAAAAAATTCATTCCTCCCAATCACTGTAGAAAAAGAGTTTTTCAGTGCACCTGGTATCTTCTTATTACCTTTCATTATACAACTCCTCATTCTCTCCTGAGAAAGTACAGTATACAACTACCAAAGAAGCTGCTACAGCTGTTTTTGTAGACTATTGTGCATGTGAATTTCCATTTTATTCCTCTGTAGCATGTTTCACCTTATTTTTGAGTTTTTTTGTTGTTGTTTAAGCTTTTATAGAACTGTCTACAAGTGTTTTTCATGCACTGCAATTTTGAACTCAGTAAATATTGTCTCGTTCCTTTTATTATTCATGATACTTGTGTAGTCTACCAGGTCACTGATTTTTCTGCTTTGGGTTGGCCATTTTTAAGTTCTTGTCCATTTTTTCAGGAGTTACCTAGCTAATTTTGTTTCCTCTGCAAATTTTGACATATCTTGCTGCTGCTCTGAGTGAGATGCCTCTATATTCCAGCTCTGATATGGACACTCTCTGTTTAACTTGGGTCTTTTATCATGATCAGACAGTGGTCATTGTTTTTTCTGTCTCCTGATTTTTAGTCTCCATGCTACCACTGTTCATTTTGCTTCCTAAAAAGTTTTTTTCTGTGAGATCAGGAAACAGTTAGTCTATTGCAAAGGCAGAAACACAGATTTTAATCTTTTCTGTGCTTTCTGCTTGAGGTTTTTATGCTATGTTGAGGTTCATAGAAATTCACCCTTAAGATATACGTAGAGAGCTCTTAACACAATACTGCTTATAAGATTGGCAGCCAGATTTTCTTGAGTCAGTCAGCAATAGACTATCTGCTAATAACTTTGTTTGTTTGTTTGAAATCCCAAGCACAACTTCCCTGGAAGCGTCCTGGAGGTTTTGTGTCCAGGCTGAGAGTTCATTGAAGGAGACTTTAACTTCAGCAGTTGATGGAGATTTGTCTGCAGGATAGCACACAGATCATGGGATCATCAGATACTCCCCGATTTGACTTGTTAGGGATTCAATACTAATGGAAACTGAAAAAAAAAAGTAACACTGTAAACCAGGGGAAGTTTTCTGAAGGAAAACATGTTGGAGTCAAAGGCTAAATGGTTTCGATGTAAAAGCAAGATACACAAAAAGTAGGAGAAATGATAATTTTAGAGATAGCCATTACTTAGTATTTTTATTCACAATTATTCTAAGTTCCTTTCTGATGTGGAAGTCAGCTACTATATAGGTGTTACAGTCAGGAAAGAATTAAATTTGAGAAAGAGAATTTGGTGTGTAAGACCAAACACTCTAAATTGAAGAGAGAGATGCCGGAGAAACAACCACATGATTTGCAGACTCAGACTCTGGCAAAGCAGGGAAAGTATAGGGAAGCCAGCAGGAAACCAGTTCTGAAATGTAAGCTGCACCTGGCTTGTGCATGACTTGAAAGACAAGTGCTGAGGGGCTGTCAAAAGTGTGGAGGAGAGGAGCTCGATACTACGAGGCTCAGTTGGGTGTTGTTGCTAACTTGGTTTTAGGTGGACTGGACAAGACAGCTAGAGAGAAAGGGAGACATCTAAAATACTCAGATTTTAATAAGGATGTTATTGCAGAGAGTGATCTTAGTGATGAAATGTCAGACTTCTGAGGAAACAGACACAGTTCCTAGCTGGATATGGGGAGATATGAGGAGAGAAGGAGTTTCCAGGGTAAATGGGAGAATGAATATAATGTCTTTGGAAACTGAAAGAAGAGGAAATGGAATCAGTGATATAAACCTGAAATATCAGGAGAGTATCTATGAGGAACTATTAAGTAGAAGCCTGCTTGTGTATGTAGGTACAGTTCTGCAAGTAATCTAGGTGGGGATAAAATTTAGGAATGGTGCATAAAATGTGCAGGGTTATTTGAAGAGTTGTGAATTTTAAAATGTGAAGTCCTTCACAAGTCCACCACACAAAATAGAGACTTGGGGTCGTTAAAATAATTATATTATGAAAGAGCACTTTGGCAACAGAAATCCTGTGGGAAAGGATGGAGAAAACATGGATTCGCAGGAATACTTTTCTGCCTATCTGCCTGTTCTTACCTGTGCAAACCTGTCATTTTCTGCACTGATGGCACTTGGGAAAATCCTGTTCCCTGCCAGGGCATAATATTGACACTCCATTTCTATCAAACCTCTCTGTCACTGTCTTCTCCAGATTTGGCAAAATGTAGTAATTTTCCTGTTCCTCTTCAGCCATACATTTCTGCCTTCCCCATTCCTCTGTGCCAGATTATGCTCTATAACCTGCCATAACTTCCTTCTCTCCTACGTGTATGTGTGAAAGCTTTACAAGATTGCTCCTTTCTTGTGTCATTTTGTCTGCATTAACTTGATAACTGTAGCCTTTTTGACATTGTGTTATACATAGGTATTGGAGATTAGAGTCCCAAAGTAATTTTTGGTAATAATCTTTTCTGGAATCCATGCGTCAGACTTAAGGCTGTGTTTTCCACATGGTGCATGGAAGGAAGGGTGCTGAGAAACGGCACGGCCATAAGCCCCTACACTGACTGGGAAACTTCAGGTGGTCTGTAAAAATGGCAATGTATAGGCATGATTGTATCTCTGACAGACCTGAGCACCTGGGTGTTAGGAACGAAGCAGGGTACCTTCCTTCACTCGGGTCTCCCAGCGATCTGGAGCTGCAGCGTGTTTGCTGAGGGGGAAGGCAGGTGGGGTGAAGAGGAGGGTAAGGCAGCCTGTGTGTGTCGGTGTGTTCAGGTGTGTCTGCAGCAGGATTATTACCAGATGCTGCATGATGGTAGAATGCAGATGAGCAGAGATGTGCCTGACAGGTAGTTTGCTGCATGAGCTGTATTTGTGACTGCCATTTACAAATCTGAACTGACGCAACTATGAAAGACATTTATGTTGCAATAGAGTTGCAGCTGAGTTTTAGCAATCTAGCTAGGTTGAAGCCAGAAAGGACATCATGTCATGCTTTTCTCACAGTGAATTCTCAAATATCTAATCCAGAACTACAGGATGTATCACTTCTCAGGCTTGGCAACCTCCTGTCTTCCTCCATTTACAGTGAATTTTAGCATGTTTGTATAGCCAAGAGTTTTTGAAAGGAACTTTCAGATTCAGCTCTTCAGTGTATTTTCTTACATGTAACAGAATCTTAAATTCTAATATAACCGGTGCAACTGTACAAAACATGGAGACTCTCTACTAAATGTGTAACTATCACCTTTTGCGGCTTCCTCATATCTTCAACTTAAACTGGATATGTACTTTTTCCTTGTCTGTGTGTATAACAGCAAAAGCGGAAACTGAGACTTTACATCTCCAACACATTTAATCCTGCAAAATCAGACGCTGATGACTCCGATGGCAGCATTGCTTCGTGGGAGCTGCGCGTGGAGGGGAAGCTCCTGGATGATGTATGACTTATCTCTGCTTCACTGGGGCTGGCAGGACTCTAAAAACTGTCCTTCGGGGTGGTAGGTTTTACTGGGACATCAGCTGAGATGAGACATGTCTAAATGGCAGTGTTGGCTTGTTGCTGCTGGGAAGGCACCATGCCCAACCCAAGTGAGGGATAAGGCCCTAATGGGAGTGTTGGAGAGTGCAGCAGAAAATGAGGCAGACATAAGGACAGGACAGGTAGGAAGAACTGGAGAGAAGAGGGCTGAGATGAATCCCTTCAGAGAGATGGCAGGGTTCAGGTTACAGCAGGTGTGCTAATTCAAGCCTGCAGCGGGCATCGCATCTTGTGAAGAGCAGGATAACAAGAATGCAGCACGTCATGTTCTTAGGGAGTACAACACGATGTATGAATGGTTAGAGCAAGGCTGGAAGAAACATTTTATCATTATGAAGTCCTCAGAAACCTCAGTGATGGATTTAGCTGTCCTTGGGGAAGGCTGGACTTTCCTAATAAAGGCGTCATCTCTTTGAATAGACTTCACAAGTAAGTATTTGTAGGCTAAACAGATGGAGAACATGCATGCATGGAGAGGGCAATGCTTTCAGTCTGTCTGGAGGTAACTGTACATGAATCAGAGTCTTGCTGGAGGATAAGTGGTGACAAAGTGCAACATCTGGGAATTAAAGTTAGACAAATTCAGTTTAGAAATTAGAGCATATATTTCAATAAAGAAAGAGATTCTTTCTTGGAACAACATAGTTTTTCAATTACCAGCATTTTTAAATAAAATGTTACCTGCATGAAACACAAAGAAATAAATTGGAATCCTGTGGCCTGTATTTTGTGGAGAGTCAGATTAGGTAATCGCAGACCTTCCAGTTTTTAATGTAGACAGTATGAGCTTTGTAGTAAACAACGAATACTGATAATTAAATGAAAAGAAAAAATGTAAGAGCAAATAGTTTTGCTTTGTGTATGACCAGTCTGCAAAATTTGCTGTAATCTGATAAATCAGACCAAGAAATTAGCATTCATCAAAAAACCCCATGCTGTTAAAAAGAAAGGTATACAGAGGCCTTAGGATCATAGAATGGTTTGGGTTGGAAGGGACCTTCAAGACCATTTCATTCCATCCCACTGCTGTGGGTAGGGACACCTTCCACTAGCCTGAGTTGCTCAAAGCCATGTCCAACCTGGCCTGGAACACTTTCAGGGATAGGGCAGCCACAGCTTCTGTGGGCAACCTGTGCCAGGGCCTCACCACCCTCTGAGTAAAAAATGTCTTTCTTATAACCAGTCCAAACCTACAGTCTTTCATTAAAACCATTGCCCCTCATCCTGTCACTACACGTCTTGGTAAAAAGTCTCCCTCAATCTTTCTTACAAGCCCCCTGTAAATACTCTCTGGAGCCTGCTTTTCTCTGGCCTGAACAACCCCAGCTCTCTTAGCCTGTCCTCACAAGAGAGGTGCTCCAGTCCTGAGATAATTTTCATGGCCATTCTCTGGACCTTTCTCATGCGTGCCATGTTCACCTTACAAGCCCGTCCTTTTCAATAACACTAAGAGTCAACGAAATCTTCCCTAAAGTGTGCACTGTTCCACTACTGTTGAGACTTTTGCGTCTTACCCTGTGTTTGTCAGAGGGAGAACTCAATTAGATTGATCACACTTGTGGTTTACATGGGATTTAATGTTCAAGACAGAGAGACTGAGAAGAAAGTCTAGGACTCAAGCTAATAAATGCAGCCTTATACATGTCTGGTTCTTCTGCTTGTACAGCTCAGCAAACAGAAACGGAAGTTTTCATCTTTTTTTAAGAGTTTGGTTATTGAACTGGACAAAGATCTTTATGGACCTGACAATCATCTTGTGGAGGTGAGAAGGTTGTGCACCCTTTGCATACAAACCAGTTACTGGCACACATAAACACCTGGTGCCTGTTGCCTCCCTTGTTTAAGGGACCTTGCATTCATTATCTCATTTAAGGTATTTTCAAGTTGTCAAAATTCCATTCTTCTTAAGAATGTTTGCTAAAGGAATCTATTCTAAAAACATAGATGGATTAGTGATGTAGTGCACATCTTAGAACAGAATGTATGAAAAGATGAAAAAAATGTGCACATTTTTCCTAACGAGTAAAGTGTGCTAACAGCAGAGCAGATTCTGCACCAAAGCTGAATTGAAATGACTGGGGGGCTGGGGCCGGGGGGGTGTTGTGGTTTGGTTTTGTTGTTGTTGGGTTTCTTTTTTAAATTGCCAGGTCTTCAGAAAGCTTGTATTTGTCTGATTCTAGCATGGTGTACTGTGCAAGATGCACCTCCATGGACATCAATGAAAAAAAGACCAATGATTTTGCTTTTCCCTTTGTTAGTGGCACAGAACTCCCACGACCCAGGAAACGGACGGCTTCCAGGTGAAGAGACCTGGGGATGTCAGCGTGCGATGCACATTACTCCTCATGTTGGACTACCAGGTCAGTGCACTGCTTTTGGCGTGGAAAATACAGCCACTGGGACCTAGTGCAACAGAGCAAATTCATCTTGTCACGTGCATCAAAACCCAATTTACTTGACCTTGCAGTGTCACGTGGTCCATTGAAGTTAGAATGATACCAAACTGACAGATTATTTAAAACTTAAAGGGGACAAATCAAGTGAGTTTTAATATAGTTTAGCAAAATACTGGTCTTGGCATTATGATAATTAGTATTTTTCTTGTCCACCTGGAGAAACAACGTGTATTTCCTCCTCTAGCTTCTTAGAGAATAGTCAGGTAAGATGCACACAAGTTACGCATGTGGTTCTTTAAAAAAAATTCAAAGGAGTAGCTTTTGCTAGTGGTACCTGAACTAGTTGTGTAGCTGTGGCAGCCTTACCTTGGCACAGACGATGGACACTGCAGTTGTGGAGCTCACTAATCTGATGGAAACCATCCCTGGAAGAAATGTTGCTGTCTTAAGGAAACTGTTAAGAATGCACTGCTGCGAGTAGATGGGATCCCCCTTTTCAATGACAGTTCAGGCTCAGATGCATTTTGATGGTATAACTTCAGGAACTTGTTCTCTGCCACCTACTTTCCCCTCCAGTCAAATGGCATCTATGTTACTATAAATTTATGCTTTAGAATAGATGTTCTTTTATCCTTAAGTGTTGATTTGTTATAAAGCTAGCTTTGGGTGACCTGCCACCCATCAGAGTAATCCTTGCTTAATAATGTGGTGAATACTAAACCTGAGTATGAGTACACACTTCAAGAAGCATCAAATTCCAAATTATCCAAGGAATTTATATTACTGGAGATGGAGAACACGGAAGTTGAATTGTATCACTGAGATGAGGAAAAGAAATAAAATCCATTGACTGGTTGTGGTTGCGTAAATGTTTTGGTGTGCACCAGAATGGTGGGAACATGCCTGAAAAAACAGAGTTCCAAGACAGTGTGTTGCTGTGAGACAGCAATTATTAGCAACTGTGGAAGCATCATCCTGCCCTCCTTCTCTCTCTCTGTGGTTAACTTCCAGTAGTTCAGAGGAAGGGCTGTTCTTTTTCTTCTTCCATTCCCAAAAGTAAATATTTGCATCAGTGTTGAAAAGAAAAATTCTTCCTGTGTCATTGTGCAAGTTTTTATTATTTGAAGCATGTGCTACAGGTAGTCCATGTGCACAGCACAGGTACCATGTCCCTCTGCCAGAGTACCAGAGTTCCAGAGTTGTATTTTGTGGTGGGACACAAAAATACAAACTTGTATTTTTGCAATCTCTGCCATTGAATGGGATGCTTCTCCTGAGGAGCAGAGTCCCCCGAGAATTAAAACTGAAACTTCATACTTGTGTATCTGTCTGCTTTCCTCTTTATTGCCACCTCCTTCGCTTTCTGTCCCAGCCTCCGCAGTTCAAGCTGGACCCGCGGCTGGCCCGTCTGCTGGGGATCCACACGCAGACGCGCTCGGCCATCATCCAGGCTCTCTGGCAGTACATCAAAACAAACAAGCTGCAAGACTCCCACGATAAGGAATACATTAACTGCGACAAGTACTTCCAGCAGGTAAGTGTTTTTTGGACACAGTAGGCTCTTTTAAAGCAAACTGTAACACCCAGCCACAAATTTGGGATGAATGAAAATGACTGATTTTTTATCTTCCCTTAATGATTTGCAGTATCCTCAGTACTGAATGGCTTTCAGCAGCCACTACAACTAATATCATTAACACCCTCCCCATGTGCCAGTGTTGACAAAACCCCCTACATCTGGTGGTTCAGCACGCCCACAAAAGCTGTGGTCTTTCCGGGAAGGAGGACTTCTGTATTGATTTGATGGGGTTTTTTCCTCCATTGTATCATTTTATACTAAGAAACATGAAATAATCTGCTGATTCTGACTGTCAAATCTTATGTAGACCTGTTTTCTTCCCTTCTCTTTCCCTGTTTAGGAAGGAAGAAGAGATGGAAGATAAAATTAGAAAAGCTGTTTTTTCTTAAATCTTCTACAGATAATGAAATGATCTGCATGATATTTTGAAAGTAGCATGTTGAGACTTTTTGTCTTTCACAATTAACCTAGAATTAACCAAGAAGGCCACTTAAAAGCATCTCCACCCTTTATGTAAATATGATCGTGGGTTTTTTTGGAAAGGTAGTGTTAACTGAGCTATCACTGTCTTACTTGGCTTTGTTTTTCTCTAGCTTCAGGCTCACATGACTTATTTTGAAAGTAATTGAAAGTAGGGTTTGTGACATACTTCTGTGTAAGGAAAGTACTGGCAATTACAATGAATGAATAATGTTTTAGTGAGCAATGAAAGTAAATGTTGCAATGAAACTTGTGTCCTAGTTTTCTTGTTAAGTTTTTATTTTCTGTTATTAATTTGCCCTACAACAGTTCAAAGTAGCCAATGCTTGAAGTAAACTTAAAGACAGCTTTGCACATTTGAAAATACCAAATGCAACAAAATAACTGTGAGATTCATGGGTATTTTTAGGAATATAAAACCAAAGTGATCAGGATTATATAGTCATTCTCTTGTTTGTTTGGGTTTTGGTTTTTTGAGAATTACAGCACACAGTCTTTTTTTCAAATAGTGAAAATTCTGTATTAAAACCACATAAGAATTTTTGGCAAAATGACAATGCTGTTCTCTTGATTAGATGATTTGATTTCCATTCTTTATTTATCTGTAGCCAATTTAGACAGAGTTTTGTTTCTGCCAGCCCAAAAAGGAAATGGGAAAGGGGAGGTGAAAAACACTTGAAAAATCATGAGCAGAATGAAAAAGGTGAAAAAGGAGTAATTTTTAATATTTTGGTCAATAATTACAGTCCATCAACTACAACTGGCAGGTAGCAAATTGAAAACAAACAAAAGGACTCAAGCGTATTTAAACTTCAGAACTCCTTGCAATAGAACCTTGCAAATGCTGAAAGTGTATATAGGTTCCAAAAGCGACAAACCAATGGATGAAAAATCTTGGGCTGTTTTAAATGCAAAGCTGTGGCGGTTGGGAGAGTGTTTTTGGTGAAGAACCAGTATATGTTTCTCCTGTTCTTACATTTTTCCTTTAGTATCCACTTTTGGCCACTACCAAGAGCAGGATAGTATGGTAGATTTGCAGCAGATCCTTTGTATGACCCCGTACAGATGTATGTATCTTACTTTTAGTAAGCAGGAGGGCCTTCTCAATTTTACTTATTTTAATTTTCAGTTTAAGAACTTTGCTAGAATAAGAACTTGTTGAAGCCATCTTCTCATGCATCTCATTAGAGATTTATTTGGTCTGAGGTCTCCTTTGTCTCCTTCGAACTCCGCAGGAGTGCTATGATACCCAGTAATTGTCTTCTCATCCTCAGAAGATGAGTCAAGTGAGAGAGTGGGGAAGTAGCTGACTGCTTTTCTAGAAGACTGAATCTCACACCCTGCAAGAGCTGGCTAATCTGGAATAGTTTCATAAGAATGCAGTGCTTGCACAGATTTAATCATAAATGGGATTGTTTTGAGTATTTCTGTTTTCCTTAGGTCTCTGGCAAAACTGTGCTAATTAGCTGATACTGCTTTCAAAACTGACGCTACTACTTAGGAATCTGAATCCCCTTACAATAAATGAAATATTTAATGATGAGGTTTTTTTGGTTTTCGCTCTAATACTCTGAGGTTGAGAGACGGAGGGCAAAGGAATTGGGTTAGTAATGCCTTCCAGTCTGATAATATTTCTGTAGATTATATAGTTTTAGCCACATAACTCCTGGGGAAAAAAGCGTTGTCCTAGCTGGAGGTGTGCCTGTCACTTAGGGGAGCAGTACACACGCACCAGTGTCTCTGGCATTCCCCTTGAGACATACTAGTCTTCTCATTTGGTATGCCAGCTTTTCTGAATCCTGCGCTGCTGTGTTGTGGTTATATCTAAGGGCACAAGACAGTACAGACTAAAAATTTCTCACTGAATGAGTTACTTGACCCACCGGGATCACTGTAGCCAGAGAGGCTTTCAGAGCCAGGGGTTACAAGTTTACGCCAGTAACTCCAGTTAGGCAGGATTATGAGAAGCTTTAGGAAAATTCCACCTACCCTTAGTTTCCATCCTCCCATCCTCTTCTCACTAATGTGTGTCCTTGATCCCTTTTCCTTTCCTAAAGTTCTTGTTGCTTGGGCATGCATCTATGTTAGGAGTTTGACATGAGTGTTGAGCCAGTGGTAACAGCAGATTAGACGGAGCTTGGTGTGGAGAGATTTTGGGTGGGAATTCCATAGTCATCTCTATCAAGTGTCAGAATTCAGAACTCAAATAAGGAATGAGCTGCAGACTCATTAGGTTTTGTTACTTCCTTGTTCTTCAGAAACTAGCTGGCTGAATTCTGGATGCAGGCAAGTCCTACAAATCAGACAGATTTTAGAATTGATGAAGAGTGATCCTTTTCTGTTGAAAAACACTGTTTACATCAGCAGGGAGATTTGAAATCCACTGTGTTACAAGCAAAAACAAGAAAAAAGTTTCAAACATATTTCAAAAGCAATAGAACCTTGCAAATGGTTCCCAGAGCTGGCTCCTAGGTATTTCTGCTGCCAAATTCACTCACTTGAGAAAACTGTGAATTTCAAAAGATACCCTATCTGAGGAACCAGCGCATCTGACTTTGTATGTCTCTCCTACAACTTGATAGTCCTTTCTTTTCAAGCCTGCCTGCATCCTTTGTCTCTGGAGTTGCATAGCTTGTTTCTGTTTACAGATACAATACTATGAGTAGTGTATCTCTTCTGTCAGGTGAAAATAGTTTCCCTAAGAGGCATTTACATTGGCATAGGCCTGAACATTTTTACAAATTGCCTCCACGTAAGGGTACATTTGAAGGCAAATGCTAATATATAGAAAGTTCAGGTTTGGGGTTTTTTTAAGGTCAGTTTAAATGGAATATCTTTAGAGAAAAGTCTGTTTGCCTGTTCAGAGCATTAAAAATCACAGTAGGAAACAAAAGCTGTAATTATATTTCTGAAAACTCCAGGTGTAAAGAGTGTTTCTAGATTCATGGCAATGCACTGCAATTACTCACAGGAAATTTCTGAACTCTACAGCTTTTACCCCTTTCCAGAAGATTTTTTTTTTTTCCTGAATTCAGTAGAAATTCATTGTGTGATTTGCAGGGCTGTCCTATGCAGAGCCAGGAGCTGAACTCAATGGCCCTTGTGGGTCCCTTCCAACCCAGGATATTCTATGAGTCTATGATTCTATTTAGCTTCTGGACCATAGTAAAGAGAAGGTAACCATGAACTGTTGTTTGGAAAGGGCTGGATCCCTTCCAAGAGGCTGTTGAGGCTTTGGTTAAAAATAAATAATATCACGTTGACTTTATTTTTCCTTAATCCTAAAAAAACCACAAATTGCAAACAGTTTTAAAATCCAGAAGTGTTTTCTTGTATTTTTCTTTAGCACAAAATATCACAGGAAACATTCCTTGGGGGAAAAAAGGCAAACTATTTTTATGTTTTCTCTGGTAAAAAAAATACAATCATTTTCTTTACAATGTGCTGTTGTACACCCTCAGTAAGAGAGAATTTGCTTCTCTCCCATCATTGATACAGTTGATCTTCATGTCCCATTAAAGGGCACAATCTTCATGTGCCCTCCAGCAGCTAAAAGTGAGACACCTGAAATTGTCATGACCTGATGGATATGTCTGCAAGCCCAGATGAAAGTACAACAGCAATTTGCAGGGACAGAAGTGACCAAAAATTTAATCTGTGCAAGGGACCTGAATTAGTTTTCAGAATCACCTTCCTTAATTGCCTCAGTTCCTTGTGAGCTGCAGATTTCTTACTTTCTCATTTAATTGCAAGATAGGCTTTGGACAAACAACATTTGTTGTTTATTGTGTTCCAGATCTTTGACTGTCCACGGCTAAAGTTTTCTGAAATTCCTCAGAGACTCACTAACCTACTGCTGCCGCCAGACCCGATAGTGATAAACCACATCATCAGGTAAGCTGGCTGGTCAGCTCAGCACTGTTGTGTGCTAAACACTCACTAGATAAAGTACAGAAACAGCTGCAGCTAGCTGTAGGAACCAGAATCCAGTTTTTACAACTTCCAGGTGAATGCCTTGGACTTCGTTGTGTGTTCGTTCTGTGCGTCATTCTAGTTTGTATAATTCTGAATTATTTTCACTAGTACGGCACCAGTTTTCTAGGAGTATGGAAAACAGCTTTTATATTTACTAGAATACCATTGAGAGAGTTGGTCGGGCCTTTTCCCTAAGGAGAGAGGAATGAAAGTGTGAAGCTGGAAAAAGAGATAAAAAAGAAATTGAAATGAGATGTTGTACATCATAGGCAATCATTCTAATCACTGATATATTATGTAAAATGTACAACAGCATTACGATTTCAAATGTGGGGCCAGTCTATGCATGCTTTGTTGGGACTGGGTCAGCTCTTTGACTGTTAGTCTTATCCTGAAAATGCCAAGGAGTCAAGAGATCTCCAGAGATTTACAACAAAGAATGCTTGGATTCAGAGGAAGTCATTGTGACCAAGATACTGAGCTCTCATATCCTTGTCAAAACAGATGTCTTTGTGGCATAGCAGATGAAATACGACTTTCAGCTCTCTAGGGCTCTTCCAGCATGTGCCATATTTAAGTGACAACTGTGTACATGGAGGAGGGGGATAAAGAGATTTCTGGGATTGCAACTTTAGTGTTCAGATATTTCAATCCTTCCAAGTTTCTTTGTGGTCTGGGGCAAAACTCTGATTCTGGGTGTTTAAACATTATTGTTACTTAAGCACAGTGATTTGATTTCCTACAGAATATTGACAGTAAATGTTTCTGAATTTGCTTAAAATTGGGCTCTTTATTTTATATTTGTAACGTACGTGATAAGAAGTTTAAATATTACATAGGCTGTGAAAATAAAATCTGCTTTTTGATTCATTTGAATGTATCAAACAGAGTAATGAAAAAGCAGCTTGGCAGCCGTGCAGATTGAGAGCTGTGTACGTACTGCCATCGGACACAACCTAGTGACCCCTCTGAGGGACCACAAAAAAGCTGAGGTCCTCAGAGACAGATAGTCATTGCTTAGAGAAAAATGACAAGGAACTGATGATTATGTTTCCAGGGGCAGAGAGATGGCAGAAAGGTTCTGGGGGAAGTGTTTTTTGTCAGGTACCAGCTAAAGAACAGGACTTTGTGTCTAGTAGCATTCTCTGATACACTGTGTGCACCACACAGCACCTGACAACCTTAAATGGTACTGATAGAATGGTGTGGAAAAAGGAAGAATTAATTTCCTGAGAACAGGCAGTACTTTTAAAGTGAAGTCTTAGTGTCAGGCTAAGCTAAAATAAATCTGGAAGTCTGTCACTGAATTTAAAGAAAATAAGTAATTTTTAGACTCATAAAGTCACAGAATAATTTACAGTAGAAGGGATTGCTGGTGGTCATTGAGAGCTCCCCCAGGTTCAAAGTCTGTCCAGGATACTTAGGGGGCTGGCCCAGCCAAGCTTCAAACAGGGTCTCACAAATGCTCTGCCCTGTCCCCCTGCATTCAGTTTTTCAGAGTGAATGTAGTCAGCCACTGAAACAGTAAGCCAGCTGCCTGTCCTGGTTTAATCCACTCTTCAGCTCAGACTCCCCATCCGCTCATTCTCTCTCCAGCAGGGCAGGGGGGAGCATTGAAAAAGTAAAAGAGAGTTGAGATAAAGATGAGATAAAGTTGAGATAAGGTAAATTCATGAGTTGAGATAAAGACAGTATAACAAATGATGACAGTGATGGTGATGGTGATGAACAAAATCCAACAATACAAGTGATACAGATGAAAACTACTGCTCACCACCAACTGACTGATGCCCAGAGAGAGACCCTGAGCAGTGAACACCTGCCCCAGTTTACCACTCAGTGTGGCGTCACATGGTTTGGAATATCCCTTTGGTCAGTTGGGGTCAGCTGTCACAGCTGTGTTGCCTTCCAGCTCCTTGTGCTCCCCCAGCCTCCTCGCTGGCAGGTGGTGCGAGGAGCTGAAAAGGTCTGGACACGCTGTACGCACCGATCAGCAATAATGAAAACATCTCTGTGTAACCAACCGTTTCCAGCACAAATTCACAACACAGCCCCATACCAGCTACTACTCTATCCCAGCCAAAACCAGCACACTACTACAGGGGATTTTTCATCACTAGTGATTGTAAATAAATGTGCTCTTAATTCAGCTAAATCCTCAGGCCTGCCTCTTACAGGAAGATCAAGTAGATCCCAGTTATTCATTCTAGTTTTAGAGGATATGCACAGAGACAAAAATGCGAAGTATTCTAAACTTAATTCTAGAAATTTTAATAGTATTGTAGAATCACTCTCTGGGCAACAACAACCTTCCTTTTTGAAAAAAAAAGGAAGAAAAAATGCACTGGGGTTGAAGTGGATATAAAAGTAGAGATGAACAAAAAGTCTCTGATCTTGACAAATATTTTAAATACTAGGTAGACTCAAACATGCAGAATGCAATTAAAAATATAGATTCTGTAATGGTTTCTGATCCCCAAGATAGTGAATGCATCTAATTTAAAACTGGTAGAAGTAGAAACTGGTAGAAATCTTCTTACCTGAGCTCAAGCTAGACCTGGAGATTTTCTTGAGTTGCACTCCTAATTGCAGCTGACATACCTGAAATCAGAGGTAAAAAGAAAATCTGCTGTGGGACTTCCATTTCTGCAAAGAACCAAGACATCTTCCACACCATTAAAGGACACAAGCAGACTGCAAAGCATAGCTCTCCGATATTCTTCTCATACAAACAGGTTATCTCTGGATTCCCCCTTTTTGACTTACCATCTTGATTTTAAAAAAACCAGTTCCTTTTAGGGAGTGAGTTGCCCATGCTGCAGCGAGTTTCTGTTGCCTCTCACCCTAATCTCAGGCACCTCCAAGGGGAGGCTGGCCCTGTCTGTGCTTCACCAGTCCATATGGCAGTCGCACTCGCCCAGGCGATCTCCTTTTCCCTTTTCTCCTCCAGGCTGGAGAAGCTCTTGCAGCTTCTCTCGGCAGGTCTGTGCTCCAGCCCCCAACACCCTACCGAGCCTCTGTGGGCCTCGCTCCAGAGTGTCACATCTTTGTGGTCCTGTGCCCACCAGTCCAGATCCAGTTTCACCAGCGTGGCGTAGCAAGGAAGAGCCTCTTTCCCAGGCTTGATGGCAACACCTGCACTAATACAGCCCCTTTTGCAGCTGACCTTTGCTATGGCTGCCTTACCCCACAGACTCCTTCTGCACTTGTTGTCTGTCCACCAGGGCCCCCAAGTCCTCTCCTGCCAACCTGTTTCCTACCCCACCGATGCCCACCTGTCCCCCTGCACGGCGTCATTCTGTCCCAGGAGCAGAACTTCTCCTGTGCTGAACTTTACCGTGCTGAAGTGCCGTCCTGTTCCTGCGGCCTGTCAGGGTCCCTCTGGACAGCCCTGCTGCCCTGACTGACTTGGGCTCAGGGCCCTGGGAGGCCTGAGGACAGGACTTAACCAGGAGCAGCGGGGCCAAAGACAGCATGGAGAGCCACAGCCTTCTCTGTGCCTTTTGACATGAGCGGCAGAACCAGACCCAGACCCAGACCTGGCTTTTCCTTAGCCTTCCTTCTGCTGCTGATCTCCTTGCAGGTGGCCACAGCATCACAGATTCTCAGAATGTTTGAGGTCGGAAGGGACCTCTGGAGATCATCTGGTCAAATGCCCTCCCCTGCTCAAGCAGAGCCACCTGTAGCAGGTTGGCCACAGCCATGTCCAGATGGCTTTTGAGTGTCTCCAACATGGGAGACTCTGGGCTTGGGGAAAGGCAGATGGGCTTTGAGGGTCTTAGTGCATCTTACTGCTATTGCTTGGTCACCCTTACAATAAAAACGTGTTTCCTGGTGTTCAGATGGAGCCTCCTGTGTTTCAGTTTGCACCAACTGCCTCTTGTCCTGTCACTGGGTACCACTGAAAAGATCCTGGGTCTATCTTCCTTAAACCCTCCCTTCAAGTTTTGGTAAGCTCCCTCCCCACCAGCCTTCTGTTTTCTAGGCTGAATAGTCCCAGACCTGTCAGCCTTTCATCAACTGTGAGGTGCTCCAATGCCTTAATCATCTTCATGGACCTTTGCAAAATTCTCTCCGGTTGCTCCATATATCTCATGTAGTGGGAAGGCCAGCACTGAACACGGTACTCCAGGTGTGTCCTCACCGGTCTTGAAAATAGAGAAGGATCACCTCCCTCCACCTGCTTACAATACTCCTAATGCAAATCCATCCCTGGAAGTTCTTCCGCTCCCCCAAGTCTGTCAAGCTCAATTAGATCCTGAGCAAATTTTTTTACTACCTACTGCATATGCACACAACCCACACTTTTCACAGGTAGTGTTGAGAAGCCAGCATTTTTATATTGCAGGTGACAGTGACTGAAGTCTGATTTACCAGCTACTGCACTGAAGACTGTTTTCTTGTTAAGAAACTTTAGTCTAACAATAAAGTAAATGTTAAGTCTAAACGTTGGCAAATTAAATATAAATTTCGGACTGGACAAGCCAAAGAATGATACTGGTATTTAGCGTAACAGGTCTCAAGAGGATGTTAGAAATTAAATTTGATGGTCTGGGCAAAAGCTCCAGCTCAAAAGTGTGTGAAATCTGACCAATAAAAGATGAGAGAGTATATTAGAATATGAAAATGTATAAAGATATCCTGTTCTTAAACTTTTTCCACAGCATCTGCAACAGGCTTTATTGAAGAGTGTATTCTGGGCTGGGTGGATATTCATTCTGATTCATTATGGCACTTTTCATGATCTTGTGTTATACTCTCCATAGTGTTGACCCCAATGACCAGAAGAAGACAGCTTGTTATGACATAGATGTAGAAGTTGAAGACCCATTAAAGGGCCAGATGAGTAGTTTTCTTCTCTCAACAGCTAACCAACAGGAGATTACAGCATTGGATAACAAGGTATTAGCCCAAGAGTAATGTGCTCATTGTGTAGCTTCATGTGGGTTTGGTGTCATGTGTCAAAGACAATAATGCTGTGAGATGGGGACTTCTTAAGGGCATGTGCTTTCAAGGGATGAATCAGCCAAATGCAGTGGGAATACACAGGGGTGAATGGCATTCCCACTTAGGATTTGATCCAGGGCCTGACACGGTTGTTGAGGTGCTAGAGTTTCACCTCGTACCGAGTCCCCTGACACTTGAGAACCACCGGAACTGAATGACTGTAACTTTTTATTGAGAGGTCATGATGTCTTGCTAAATTGCAAAGCAAAAGCTAGGAGAATCTCATACTCAGGTATGGGTTTTTTATTCGTGACTGCAGAACGGCTCTCTGCGTTAGGTGGAAATATGGAACACACGTGGCAGGAAAATCACTTGGAGCAGTTTGGCAGTTTTAAGTGTTAGTGGGAGAGGATCATGTGCACTTCAAATAATAATACCTGTCTTTAGGCAGTGGTGGGCTTTGCAGGCTGTTTTAGGGATTCATGTCCTACGGGCTGTTAGCCAGTGCTGGCATGTGTCAATGGCTGGTTTGGATCAGTAAGGGATAAACAAAAGTGCCTCCTCAGACCAAGGCCCAGGTTCTCTTTGTTTACTTAAAATACAAACAAATACGTTAAACTCTGGTCTTCATGCAATTTTAAAGGAGGTCTGGGCACCAGCAATGCAATGGATTCTGGTAACTGTTGCAGCATCTTTTCTGTCATGGCTCTTGAGGAAAGTCCTTTTCAGCAGGGCAGCTGCTCAGTCAGTTGCTTCCCAGCCTATACAAGCTTGCAAGCAGCATGCATAGGGTTATTCTGTTTCCAGTCCCACTCACCTTTTCCCGTGTCTGTTTCACCTCTTTTTTGAATATTTGCTACAGCACAGGGCAAGCTGTGATCAGTGAAGTTACTGAAGTCACTGCCGGGTGAATGGGCATGGGCTACTCCTGTTACCCTCTGTGCATTGCATTGCTGTGCTGCCATGGAGTCCCCTCCTGGGAATTCAGCACATGCCAATGGAATTCAGTCCGCACAACTACAGCATTTTCCCAAAAAAGGAATGATTTTAAGTTGACAGCAGCTCTCTTCCCTTAACGTGCCATGTAGTACTTACACCAGTGGCCTTGATGGCATAGCCAGATCAGGGGAGGATTATTTTCTCCCATGTGCTTGGTCACCTTAGCTGTTTTGGCAACAGAGATGAATACATGAAACTAAACAAGATAGGTTTACTATTTCAAATTAGAATGTTAGAGGAACAGGGTAGCAAAAGTTTGCTTTTGTGTGTGTCTATGTGCAAATGATTCATGAACTGTCCTCCTCCTGATCATACTTGATGATATTATCCATTATAGGACCTTGGCTTCTCTTCAGTCTTCATTCTTCCCTGCTAGTTAATGCTCATTTCTTCCATAATATTTCTGAAGTTATGATTCATTTTCTATAAACCTTCCATACTAATGATTTCTCATTGTTCACACTCCTTTTTGCAGCCATCGTGACTTCTGTAGCCTTGCTCTTAAGAAGAAGTCTAGAAGTCATGGCTGTTCATTTGACATGGACTTGATCAGGAAACTGCTAGAGTTTTTAAGGATTACAGTAGGATATTGATGATATGATGATGATGATGATGATGATGATGGTAACCAGGGGAATAATTGCTTTCTTGCACTGGGAACTGTTTAACTGTGTATTTATGTAGCACCTTTCCTCAGAGATCCCAGTCTTGGCAGGCAGAGTGATTCCAGACAGGAAATTATTGCATTGTACAGTGACATGGCTTAGCTCTGCATGCCATGCAGGAGTTCAGTGCAGGAAGTGAAGGAGAATCCTGTACATACTTGTATTGCAGAAGTGTAAGTGAACCCAAAATGTAGTGGCAGGATTGCAGTTAAGTTGCTGCTTTTTTAACTGAAAAACCCCTAGGAACCTGCACAAGTCTATGGTGTAGAATTGTCACCTTTGTATATTATCCGGAATACAAAGATAGTAACAGAGTTGACCTGGTGGTCACTGGAGCATGGGAGAAATTAAAGAATATCTGCTGTGGTTTTTTTTCTGTCAGATTCATGAGACAATTGAGTCCATAAATCAGCTAAAAATACAACGTGATTTTATGCTGAGTTTCTCCAAGGATCCCAAAGGATACATCCAAGACCTTCTCCGGTCCCAAAGTAGGGATCTTAAGGTGAGCTAAGGTTTGAAAAAAAATGAATAGTGGAACCAGAATGGAAGAATTTTATCTAAATGTACATAGAGTGTATAGCCAGACATCTAGGATGGATAATTGGTGGAAGACAGAAAATGGGTGGACTACAGCAATCCCAGAGTAGACAGTATGCAGGAAAGACAGTTTAGGTCGTATTCCAGTTCCAGTGGAACAGTGGTGCTTCATGGGAGTGGTAGGTCAATTTGTGGACAGACAGTAAGTTCAAAATGCAGGGCTTTGTTGATGTATTCTGTAAATTGAAAGCTGTGTAAAACTCAGCAGGAGCATCCAATAGTACGAGAACACGATTTGGGTGTTTTGTTGGTTCATAATTTAATCTATCAGCTGTCCTTGATCTTATCTTTAAAATGTGCAAGAAATGGAATGTAAAGAAGTTCAGTTGTTTGCCAGCAAAAATTAATCATTTGTTCCTCATAAAGTTTCACATTTTCTGTCTTTAACTGAGATGCTTCAAAATCAGTTATATTAATGAATCCATGAAATTATTTTAATAAAATCATTGTCTCTTTCTTATATAAATGCCTATTGTTAAGTGAATAGTCTTCCAAAAATCTTCTGTTAAAATTATGGTTATTATTACTTATATTGTATTCAAAGGAGATAGGCATCTGAAAGAATGTTTAAATAAAGCAGACTTTGACTTTGAGGAACTTACAAACAAAGCTGTTGTGGAGCTTCTCTAGCTATATACATGGAATAGTTGTTCAGAGTTTTCCCTGACTGACAATTAGTCCCGTAAGAGCCTTTTCTGTAATGTTCTGCCCTGCTGGCATCAGAGTTGTGATTCCACAACGCTGCTTTGCAAAATATACCAATAACTGTATTTACCTGTGATTCTGTGATGCTGGAGACATAGTCATCAGAATTCTATTTTTTTATAGAATGGTTCCAACTCCCTGCTGCCCTGTCCCTGGAGGCAGATTGGACAGGGCTTGGAGCACCTGATCTAGTGGAAGGTGTCCCTGCCCTTGGCAGGGGGTGGAATGAGATGAGCTTAAAGGTCCCTTCCAACACAAACCATTTGATCATTCTATGATCCTGTTTTGGCAGTAAGCACACATTGTCCATTTGCTTTGGGCTTTGAGAACAGTTCTGACCATTTTTATGTGTAATGTAGATAAATTTTCACTCTGGGTAAATCTGAAAGTTTCTCTGTGTGGTAGAAGAGCTATGGTGAAAAATGGTTTTATTTTTGTCACAGGTGATGACTGATGTGGTTGGAAACCCGGAGGAAGAACGCAGAGCTGAATTTTATCACGAGCCATGGTCTCAAGAAGCTGTGAGCAGATATTTCTACTGCAAGGTATGAAGGAAATATCCACACTGCTGACTTACAAATGCATCTCCTGTGACTGAGCAATTTAATCTGCTAAACTGTACAGTGTGTCTTTTTCTTTCAGATCCAGCAGCGCCGACAGGAATTGGAACAATCTTTGGGAGTGCGTAACACATAAGTACTGCTCACAAGATTCCATTGGCATCATGACCACCAAACCAGTGGACTTTTCAGTGTTACTTAGCTCACTGTTACACATGGACCTGCTTCCTGACTGGAGGAGAACATACCGTCAACACACCAGTCAGAACACCAGCTTTAGAGTGACCCTTGAAAATCTTGCCCAAGATGGGTGTCTCAAACCATTCCAAGCCAGAGACAGCACCATACAAGTGTCAGTGTGAAAGAAGACTAAAGGTTCACTCATTGACGCACATCATTAAATTTTAGTGGAACGTTAGACACTACACACCAAATCCTAATGGGCTATGCTTAGAATCATGGGTGGCACCGATGGGGGAGGTTGAGATAGGTGTACTAGGAGACCACAGATTTAGAGAAATAAATGCAGTTCTTATCCTATGGCACCCAAGAGTCTCAAACAGTAACTTACCTGGAATTAGACAAGATAGTCTTTCTTATAGCTGTGGAATGCTTTATATTCCTGAATGGAGTTTTTATTCCAGCCGGCCCAATGCAAGAAGCTATCTCACCATCTGAAAGAACAAACTAGGAGGATTTTCATCCTGGAATGCAGAGCCCATCTGGAAGAAAGACATATAGTCAGGACATCTCTTCTGCAGATGCACGTAATTCCTCTTCCCCTTGTCCCGGCAGTGAAAGGTAGATTGAATCACATATCACTAGATGGGTATGATCTGTATACTGTACTGAGAGGAAGAGAATCATCCCTGGGATAAGAGCTTCTTATGCATCCCTAGTATCAGTGGTATTAGCAACAAATGAGGCATTCTGAGAAAATGAAAATAATGTAATGGTGCTTTGCTGATGCCTGCCTTTAACACAGCAGATATTAACAATAAGTATATATGTAAAATACCAGATTACTTAAATGTTTCTCTGTGTGCCTGTAGGGTTCCTCACTGAAAAGAACTTCCTAATTCTTGGTGCAGAATCCAAGAAGCTTAACTTCATGTAACATGGTAGTTTTTTCTTTACTTCAGGATGTTAACAGAGTCCCTGGATTGGTCTCACATTTTGATCATAGGTGAACTGCCTCTTATTATTAATTATTTAGCTCTCCCATACATGATACGTGCTGATTGTTTTGGATGCTGTTGAGTTACAAAGCACTGTCAGCCTTAAACAGCACAGAGAACATATCCCTTGGAAATCATCTTCTTTGTAAATGTACGATAAATTCAGACTATGGGCATTTATAGAACAATTACTTGGAAGGAGGGACATCTTCCTTAAATCCTTCCCCTCCTCATTTTTTGTAGTGCACAGATGAGTTGTAATTAAAGGCCCAACATGATTTCTAGTCCAAAATGCAGCTGCCAAAGTATAACTCTGTCTATTTGATGTGGCACTCAAAATGCTCTCCCGGGTTACTCCTTTTCACCTCCTTTCTTTCACTTCCTTGAAAAGAGAATCAAATTCACATGTGGTATTGAAGGAAGGCAGCTCTTCTGAATAAATGCATTTTTTCTCTAGTATTGTGTTTTCTGCTGTCTTTGCCAATTTATCTCTTAGTTTAACTTAAAAGTTTCTTCTGTTCAGTCACAGAAGACATAGTCTTCTCTTTACACCTTTGTTTAGTATCTTTTTCACATTAATAGTGCCATAGCTTTTACTCTGTCCGTTGTGTTCAGAGATGTCTTGGAAAATTTACTTTTGATTGCATTTACATGATGGCGGTACTCTCACACAAAGCCGGTTGGTGTGAGAGAAAGTATGGCAGTACCTCGTTGCCTGAGGCCTTTTACTGGGAATGGCTTGATTTGGAATTTTTCGCTTTTGTGTTAAAACCTCTTCCCACAGTAAAATGTGAAATCCTGCAGTCTTAAACTGGTTATACCGAGGGGCTGTGAGGCTGCCACAGTGATTGACTTGAAGTGTTACTTAATTTAGGACTCCACTAATTGGACTACAAGCAAGCATTATGAAGAGAAAACAATGGGGGTCATCTGCTACTGTGCTTCCATATTTGTTATGCTGCTTTGTCCGTTGTGTGCATGCTGCTCAGTGTATAAACTCTTGTCTGTATGTGGCAAACAGAGCAGCTACATTCAGGGACTATGTTCAGTCTGCAGGAATAAGAAATGCAGAGAAAGATATGCAAGGATATGAGAGGGGCACTGGACTCAGATAGATGCCTGCAGAATGTCTGTCAGCGAATTCTGGGGTTTGAGAGCCTTCCCGCTGAAGTGGCAAATATTTGCGAGAAATATCAGTCATTTGCCACAGCTGGCAACATACTGGAGTCCAGCCTGGTTTTGGAGCCTCTGTAGAATTAATTGGATGGATCTGGTTCCAAGTCTCTTTCAGAGCACATTAACAGAACTGATGTGTTGGTGCCAGTGTTCACAACTGCATCACTGAAAGCTGAAGCTCTGTTAAGCAGCAGCGTTATGCTGAAATGTGTGTGTACATGAATCAGGCACTGGAGATGGCAGTCCAGAATGTAAATTCTTATAAAAAAAGACTGGTCACCACCAGTGAGACTTAGGAATCAGGAGTCAGGTATCTTTCCTTTGGTTAAACTGGGGTTTGAGATTTTGATGCCTTTTTCCTGTGTTTGGGAACTGTTCAGAGCTTCACTTTTTAGTGAAGAAACACAGAGAAAAATGTTGTCCTCCATTCCACAGGTGCAGCTAAGAGCTTGCTTGTTTGCACAACAAAGAGAAATCTTATTTGAAGAGAAATAATGGAGCAATACTGGAAGCAACTAGACCAAGTGTTGCTTGAGCATTGAAAATTAAAGGTAGTGGCACTGAACAGGCAGACTGTGAATGAGAAATTTGAGTTCAGGATGGTTGTCTTTCTGTGTGTATAAAGGACGACAAGAAGATGTTTCAGGGTCTATGCATACTGCAAAAAAACCCATACTGTGCATAGAAGTAGTTTATGTATAGAGGATAGTATAGATCGTTAGAAAATACAGCATCCAACTAGGAAAGGGTTCAACAGAATTCTGGAGTACCAGTAGGAGGGAAATGTATCTTGGAGCAGAAGTGTTGACATGGCAGGTTAGAAACAGTTTTTTAAGTCTTCTGGGTTGTTGGCCATGAGGCAGGAATCAGATCAAATGTTTCTTAGAGATTGAAGGGGAAACAAATGTTTGCAATAAAGAGAAGAATACAACAGTGGGAAAGGAAATTAAAAAATGGAGCAGAGTGCCCCTGAAGGGCCAGTAAGACACAGCACAAGATAAAGTGCAAAGTACTCCTGGAAGCAGCACAGCCCACGTGAGTCTGTGCATTCTGTTTGCAGGTGTGTGTATGCAGACATAGAGAGCACGTGGGAGAGACGGTCTCGGTGTGTAGCCTGGGAAGCGGGGGGGAAGGACAGAACCAAAAGCTTTACAAATAACTTTGAGACACACTGTCAAAGCATTTTCACTTTTAGCAGCAGGGATTGGGTTGTTCGACATAGCAGGGTTGGTAGCCGTAGTGCAGACATCATCTCGGCTGGCAGGTTTTTTACCACATTGTTTAGAACTTACCCTGTGGAAGCCAAGTGAAAATATTAGTGTATAAATCAATACTGGTGCATATCCTAGGGCTCCTAATTTTGCCAAAATGCTAATCAGGTATTTGGGGATTGTTGGTCTGATTTTGTGAGGAGAACCCTTTTATGGCAATGCAAAGAGATAAGGAGGGAAAGAAGGCTTTCTTTGCCTAAAGAAAGCAGTCTCCTTTCTGTAACTGCTCTGTTGTTTAATAGGATGTATCTGTTCTGCCAGATCCTGTATTATAAACATCTTTTCCAAACTCACCGAAGAGAGGAACTCCATTTAAAAAATACAGCAGTGGGTTTGTGAGAGTGAGCAAATACGTGTATAAAGAATGGGGGGAAGGGAGAGAGCAACTCCCTCTACTCTGTAGCCACCGTATCCATTGTATGATGCAGAGTGATTCGTAGAAAAGCTTTTAACAATAAATACTTTGTTTCTTTGTATCTTGTGCACTAATTTTATGTGCCTTAACAAAGATGAGTACGTTGGTTTCTTTCTGCTCCTGATAATGATCTCTACTGTTTGGATTTCACTTGTGAATGCACAGACAGGCAAACATTTACAGGTTTTAATGGGACTTCACAAAGGTGAGAATTGTTTCTCTTTAGGTCTTACGTGAATTCCTTTTTTCACTAGATTCCACCTTTAGCCATTTTCATACTCAATAAGTGAGAAATCCTTTCCATTGGAGAGATGTGGCTCCTCTCCTTGTCAGTCTAGAGCTAGAGCTTGGATGTTGAGAGGTGGTGTAGGAATTACACAGTCACCATCCGAACTGTGGTAGCAATTAGGTGGATGCCACTTCTATAGCGCTTGTCCCTGGGTTCTGCTTAAATAAAAAAATCAAATGGAGTTTCTTCTACTGTGTGTAATAAGTCATCGCAGTTCCAGATCGGGCCAGGAGCTTCTGAAGAGGAGACCCCTGCCACCTGTCGATTGTCGATTTGGCTGGGAATATTGTTTTGTTCCAGAGTGACTGGATGGAGAACTGGGGACAGTTGTGGTTTGTCAGCTTCAGAGTTTGATTGCAAAAGTCACTGAAAAGAAGAATGACAACGAGGTTTGTCAAACTGGTGCTCTCAGACCCTACTTGCCATCTTTGCTGTGTGTAGTAGGTGGTCGTGTATTCGCACTGCAGGTAATGAATGTCCCCTTCCAAATTCAGCCCAGCAGGTCCCAAAGGCTGTTACCGGGAATACTTCTCCTTTCTTTCATTTGTGATAACATAATCTCCAAACTGCCAGGAG
>VWZW01000656.1:13854-25137 GCA_013397115.1 Edolisoma coerulescens | reverse complement strand
TTTTGCCCACTCCTAACCTCTTACCTCACAGAGAGTAAAGTCAGCGAATGAAACTGTTACACCTAATTAGTGTTTCCGCCCAGTTTCGAAATTAAAACCCATGTCACCTGCTGACGGAGAGCTGCCTCATCCAGGCATTATAGCCATGGGGTGTCTGCAGGGTCGGGTCAAATGGTGCTCTGACAACAACCCAGCAAGGAAAGTGATTTGTATTTCTTTATGGTCCCTTGTCTCCCCTCCACTCCCTCTCCACAGGACTGAGAGGTTAGCTTCTGGGTCTCAAAGGTATCATTAGTTCCCTATGTCTATGTGTCCTGTGGTCTGTTCATGTTCCTCTGCTCACTGTAAGGTCTGGCTAGGGCAGGCAATGACATTTTTCTGTGTGATTGTGTCTGAGTTCATGAGATAACAGGGCTTTTAAGTGGTGATAAACTGCTGTTATCCAGCTGAGCTGACATTCCTGGCAAGTGTTTGGAAATCCAGAAAGGTGCAAGATAGGAAGGGTGGCAATAAAACTAAGTAATGAAGAAGACAACTCCATCGCCTGGGTACTGCTGGAGGAGGTGCTGGTGAACATCCAGGACAAAATGGTGTTTGCTGTTCGTGGTATGCAGGCCATGCTACTTCACCCTCTTGGTCAACACAAGAGCTTCCACCAAGACAGTGCTCCAAGATCTCTAGCAACTGCTAAGGTTAACAGCTGTGCTTTTCTATTTGCACATTCATCATTATCACAGAATGGGTAAAGTTGGAAGAAACCACAGTGGGTCATCTGGTCCAACCTGCCTGCTCAAGCAGGGTTGTCCTAGAGCACATTGCACAGGATTGTATCCAGATGGTTCTTGAATATCTCCAGTGAGGGGCATTCCCCAACCTCTCTGGGCAATCTGTTCCAGTGCTCAGTCACTTGTACAGTAAAGAACATTATGTTCCCACCTGTGTGCTTTAGACCTCAGATAAATTGATAATTAACTACTTGCACCTCCACAGCCCCTGAAGACCTCAGAGACATTGCTAGTTCAAGGTGTGAGATGCCCACATTGGTGGGTAATTGCTGCTGATCCTGGATCTGGAGCCAATCAGAGACGTCATGGTGAGACCAGGGGGCAGGAGGTTCAAGTGACCACTCACTTGGTTACCTCAGGGTGTTTGGAGACACAGGAAGTACCCACAGCTCCTGTTGGCTCTGGTTATCAGCTGCCTCAGTTACCCAAGCTGGAGGAATTTCAAATTCATGTATGTTCCTAATCCTGGGAGTTTGCTCAGCATCTCCTTTAGAAGAACCATGAGTTTTCTGATCTTTGTTTCCCCTTTCTGCCCAAATTCTTTTGAGCATAATAAGCACTATTTGTGTTTGTCTGATGGCTGCAGGACCTTTGGTGAGTTGTTCTTGTAGAATTGGTCAGTGGCATTTAATGCAAGTTATATCAGCTGATGTTCAGCTGATGAGTGATAGGTGTTCAGAGTGGTGGTCACAGTCCTGGTAACCTGGACCTTCACTACGCAATGCATTTTGGAGACCTCTGTGATTAGAAACATTCAGAGAGCTGTGGCCATCATGGAACCAAGTCCACACTGAAGGCCACCAGTAAGATTTACTGCTCTTCCCAAAGTGGCCAAAACACCCTGAAAAGAAGCCAGTGCATGTTCATCTGGTTCATATCCAGCTTGGAGGAAATTGTGTGATGAAAGTCTGTGAGAGTGAAATGCCTCATGGCTGAGTGAAGCCAGGACCTTTGCGAGTCTGGGCACAGGGTAGCACCTGTAATTTAAAAGCTTTATCTGCTTTAAATGTCAACAGCTCCTTTTTTGGAGTAATAATAATTGCTGTGATTTGTATTTATCAGTCACACCCTCTAAAGCACTTTGCATAGGAAGATGAATAAATTGTTCCCATTTGCCAGCTGGGAAATCAGGGTACAGAGGTGATAGGACCCCACACAGGACTGGAAATAAATCTCTCTTCTGTGCTGTGGTTTCCCAGTCTTGGGTGGAAGCTGTTGGCTCAAAGCAGGTTGTCTATCATCGTCTTACTCTGCTTTGTCCTATTGTCCCTTTGGTAGCAGTAGCATGGACAGGGATGGTATGGTGGGATCTCAGTATGCTTCAGTTCTCAGGGCCTCTCAGCAGGGTGCAGGCAGAAAGGCCAGAAGTGTTGCTACGCGTGACTGGAGGAAGAGCAGAGCCCATGGAAGAGCTGATGGTCCCACCTGTTGTGGGTTGACCCTGGCTGGGTGCCAGGTGCCCACTCAGTTGCTCTATCACTCCCTTTCCCAATGGGACAGGGGGAAGAATAAGATGGAAGAAAAAACCAGCAGGGTGAGATAAGGCAGTTTTATTACAGCAAAAGAAAGAAGCAAGCAGAGATCTGCGGGCACAAGAGCTAAAGAAAAAAAAAAAGAAATCAGTCTCTACTTCCCATCAGCAGCGATGTTCGGACACTTCCTGGGAAGCAGGGCTTCAGCACGCGTCACGTTTCCTCCTCCCCTCCTTAGATTATATATCTGAGCTGATGTCATATGGTATGGAATATCCCCTTGGTTGATTTGGGTCAGCTGGCCTGCTTGTGTCCCCTCCCAGGATCTCGCCCACTCCCATCCCCTTTGGTGGGGGAAGGAATGTCAAGGGGACCGCACTGCTCGGCAGTAGCCAAAACACTGGTCTGTTATCAACACCCGTCCAGCTACCAATGCAAAGCACAGCACTGTAAGGGCTGTGAGCTTTACCTCAGTCAGACCCAATACATGTCCCACCATCTCCAGTACTTAGTACTTTAGTATAGCAAAGGAGCTTCTGTAGTGGTGTCCTTGTGGAATGAGATGTTCTTGATGAAGCTGTGGGGAGTAGCTCTGATTCAGAAGCTCTTGGTGAGACCCTAGGCATCCACGGACAGAGCTGTTTGATCACTGCCTGGTGCTGTCACAGTGTTACGGTCTGGTTTTTAAAGTTATTTGAAAAAGTTATTAGAAATGCCTTTGCCCAAATTAAGGTGCAAATGAGACCATATACCAAAGTCAATAGTATGGATTTTATTTAATAGTAAATATGAGAGAGAGAGAGAGAGAGAAAGAAATGAAGAGAAAGAAATAGAAAAGAGGTGGGGGGATAGAAAGAGAGCAATAGAGACAGGTTAAAGAAAATATCACCATTCCACGGATCCCAAAGATGTTCCATTGATCCTCTCCAGCTGGTCTTCTTGGTGGTGAGGGTCCCCCAAAAAGCATAGAATCTGATGGATTAATATACATTTAGGCCAGGTGGGAATGCCCAGNTGCAGTCCTGTGGTGCAAGGCTTCAGGAATGACTGGGGGGCACTTCGGGGGATCTTTGATGGATTATGACACCCCCTCAGCTGCCTCTCATGTGAAGGTCCCATGGATGTGGCCTGTGGGGTTCGGGGTTTCACAGCTGGGCTGGTTTTGTAAGGGAGGATGGGTGTTCAGTGCCTCTGACCAGAGGTTACACCACACACCTGAAACCTCCTCCTTCCCCCCTCAGTTGCAGGGGAGTCTGTGTACACCTGGCCTCTGTGGGTTGTGGTCTCCCCCACCCCAAACCCAGACAGGGGTGATTTTCTGCTGTGTTTGGCTTTCTTGTGGATGCATTCTTCTCCCTCCACCTTGTTTGTTTTTTCCCTAGGCTGAGATGATTGAACAATAGCATCTTATCTAGGTGGTTTAACTTACAGTCCAAAGTTCCAGTCAGGTATCTTCAGGGAGTCTTCTTTGTTTGTAGCTTCTTTTTACAGTTTTTGCTACAATGGGCAAAACCCCTTCATAACAATGTTTAAGGCATGAACCATTTCAGTCTCTGACACACAGGTTTCTTCAGCACGTTCTGAGCTTCTTCCAAATTTCGGTGCTATAAACTACTCATCTCACTGAGTTATATTCCCCAGAAAGCAAAGCTATGCTTCAGAGCCTCCTCCAAGCCAGGACTTAAATGCAAGTAGTATTTAAATTATAAACAGGGAATAATGCAGTGATGTTAAGTGTTCAAATGTCATTTATGGATCCCTTTCTAGGAGGGTTTGATTGTTGTCCTGCTTGATGTTGCTGCCCACCAAACATGGTAGAGGATGGATTTTCCTCCTCTCCCAGGGAATGGCTAGTCTTCTTGGCTCTTCTAGCTTGGTCCTTGTCTTGAAAGGGTCTCATGTCCAGGCCAGGAAAGTATAACATTGCATGAGCTGCATCTACACTGAGATGAGGAGTGGGCTTTCACTTGGGTGCAAGAGTGAAGCCCCCCAAGATAAAGACATTTTCTGTTTCCATTGCTGGCAGAAGCTTCAGTCAAGCTTAGAAAGGGTCCAGTGGGAGATGTCAGAGAATGGGCAGAGCCATGGCCCATCTCTATCATGCATGAACATGGGCCACCCCTGACATCCCTATCACATGTGGTGAGGCCCAACTTGATGAACATGCTTAGCCTTCCGGTCTATGCCCCAAAATTGGCCTGTATGAAACCTCTTTAGAGGTCCCCTTGGCATCCCCCCACTTGCCACATGGTTTTCCAATGAACTCTTCTCTCAAACCAGGCAGAGAAGGGAGGTCAACCCTGCTACCTGTTATAAATACATTTTATTTTAAACTAAAGGCACTGAAGGAAGGTCATCCAGTAAACACATGGATTATCTACAGACCAGAGCACCCCCAAATTAGTACTACAATTCATGTTTAAAAATACAGCCAAACTGATGAAAGATAATTTGCTTACTGCCCTGACATCACTACTTAAGCATGGGGCAAGCAAATCCACAGGTTATTTTTATATAACTCCATGAGGCATTTCCAGAGCAAATAAAGTTCACTGGGCAGGGCAGTGACCCGGCCATCTGGTTTCAGTGCTCTTCAGCCTCCTCAAGGCTTCTCATCAGTGGTGCAGAGGTCTGCGAGTCAGGGCATGGCTCCTTTGGATGTGCCCCAGGCACACAGGACATGGGTTTGGTTCTCTGCTGAGCTGCTCTTCCCTGTTGACCAGCTCTTCACCTCTCCCACTCTGTTGGTCTGGCTCCTCTGTTTTTATTGCACATCCTTTGGAGAAGCAATTGAGTTGCTCTTCATGTTCTCAAAGTCCAGCATGATGGGTTGCAGATCCTGCTGGGACCATGGCTGACATGCAGCCAGGTGAATTGCACCCATAACTCCATTGATCAAATACCTAGATGACAGCAGTGGTTTCCTCAAACATGGACACCCAAGGGAGGTGGGACACCTCTGCATGGGTGACATTCAGGTTGACTTGCCTGTGCGTGCTGTGGTACTGGTCAAACCTACTGTCTAAAGGCCAAATTTAAGGACAAAGCTCCCTGGACCACCTTTCTCGTGCGCACTGTGACACTGGTGTAGCACTGCCCTACGGGGCTGAAGCAGGCTGGTATCTCAGGATGCTTCAGGTGAACCCTAGCACTGCAAGTCCAGCTACCATGAAGGTTCACAGAATCACATCTCCTGACAAGCGCAACTCTTGCCTGTAGGCAGGCACGGTCCAAAAAATGTAATCCCTACCTCTGAAAAGGTGCTTTTCCTACTTTGTCAAAGGAATTGATATCACACTCCCTTTTTGCAGAGAACATGCAAACAATCTCCTTTTGCAAAATTTGGCCCAACCTGGGTGAAAATGTGCATGGTGACCTTTGAATCCATCCTATGTTCCATCCTCTGCTCCCGTCCTTCATGGGGGTCCATCAAAGTTTGTGCAAGCAGAAAAAAAAATGACCCCAGTCCCTTTTCTTTTGCAAGGGTCTTCTTCAGATGCAAAGTTGCGGGCAGTGTTCATTGATGTCTCTGCTTGGTGGCACCCACTGGGTGCCATAGGATGAAAAAAGAAGGTACTGAGTGGTGGCATTCCTTCCTGTTCAGCTCCCATCTCAGGCCTGAGGAGTTTGGTTTGGTTTGAGGGTTATTTTATGGAAATTTTTTGTTGGGTTGGTTGGTTTAATGGGCTTTTTTTACAGAACATATTTTCCTAAAGAGAAAATGTTGAAGAGTCGGTTTTCTCTCTTGCAAGGCTGTGGAGCAGGGCGATGTGTTTGAAGCAGAAACAGAAAGGGAGTTTCCTGTGGTGGTTTTTATTCTTTCCCAGTAATCTGGGACCACAGAGCCCATGTGGTTATCCCAAGATGCTAGGAATTTCCTAGCATGCCCTAGGGATGCTGAAATACTACACTGTTCCCTGTGTGCATCAGTGTGGACCTTCCCAGGCAGGATAGGACAGCTATTGGAGCACATCCAACCTGGAAGGGGCAGGATGGCTTGGGGGCTGGAGCCATGGGAGATGTGGAAGACAGCTCAGTGCTAGGGGATGGAGACATCTCAGGGCAACAAGGAACAGCTCCAGAGTTCAAAGGGTGCTTTTTGTTCACCTTATGGGTGGAGGAGGCAGAAGAGGGACATGGGATGCTGTCACTCATTTTAATTTCTCAATAGTCAGGACATCTTTTCTCTGACATTTTTTAAAATTAAAATTCAAGTGAAAACTCCAGAATGAATAATTTGGTAACCCTAGGGTGATAACCTGAGCTGGCAAATAACTCTCTCCTCCATGGGACTGGCTGGATAATGAAAGGATGAACTCTGCAAACTTCCCCAGAGAGTCTGAAAAGACCCAATGAGATTTGGCTGCAGGTTGACTTCAGAGTCACAGACACAGTTGGGAAATTGCCTTATAGAAATGGGTGTAGAGATGAATTAGTCATCACTGTTTGGTTAATAAGTGCCTCAGTTATTTTACAAATCTTTTTCCTGCAGATGCAAATTTTTTTCCTTTTGTAATGAAACATAAATAGCTCCTGTCTTGGATCTTCTATGCATACAGTTGTGTCATGTAAATAATTTTGCCTCTCTTTCTTTAGCAGCTGCTTTACTTACCTTTATTTCAAAAGAAATATCTCCTATGTGTTCTCCAGGCCATGAGAGCAAACTTTGATGTGGTGGCTTTATATCTCCCTGGCTTTGCAGAATACAGCAGTAGGTCAGAACATTCACAGCAGCAAAGCCCTTTGTCTCAGGCAGCAGGAATAAACAGAGATGAAAAAGATAAAGGATAACTTATTTAGTTGCTGGATTTCAAATGTCGTGCAACCTGCACTGGGAACACACTGTGTTGATAACAAACTTGTCCTGTTCTTTAATTTTCCACTATTTAGTGTCTACTAATTTTTAATACGAAGGAATGGTCACCATGGAGACAGACAAACAAAATCACATGGGACATCATGCAAGAAGCTCTGTAGCATTGCAGAGAGCACAGGAAAATCCTCTTGTCTCTGAGTGCAATGCATTCTCTTGTGCCATCCTCTAGAAATGTTTTTATTTGCTTTTCTTTTTGCCACACACTCCCAACACACACATCCCTTTTCATATCCTGCTTTTGGGAAACCCTCTTTTTTTTTCTCTTGTATTGGGTTTGCATGGCCTAGTCTTTTGGGGGGGGTGGGGGCACAGAGGTGGCATCTGTGAGAAGCTGCTAGAAGCTTCCACCATGTCCAGCAGAGCCAATCCCTGGTGGCTCCAAAGATGAACATGCTGCTGGCCAAGGCTGGGCCAATTAGAAATGGTGGTAACACCTCTGTGATAACATATTTAAGAAGAAATCATAACAAAGGATGTGGCCCAGTTTTAATTATGACTAGAGAAGAGCAGAGTGAGAACATGTGAGAGGAACAACATGCAGACACCAAGGTCAGTGAAGAAGGAGGGGGAGGAGGTGCTCCAGGCACCAGAGCCGAGATTCCTCTGTAGGCCGTGGTGATGACCATGGTGAAGCAGGCTGTCCCCCTGCAGCCCATGGAGGTCTACAGGGGTGCAGAGATCCACCTGCAGTCCGTGGAGGAGCCCATGCCAGAGCAGGTGGATGCCTAGAGGAGGCTGTGATCCTGTGGGAGCCTCGTGGAGAGAGGGGCCCTTCTCCCATGCTGGAGCAGCCTGTCCTTGAAAGACTGCACCCCATGGAAGAGTGACCCATGCTGCAGCAGATTGAGGGGTACTGTTTGCCCGTGGGATGGACTCACACTGCAGCAGTTCTCAGAGAGTTGCTGCTTGTGAGATGGAGCCACGCTGGAGAAGTTCGCAGAGAACCGTCTCCTGTGGGAGGGGCCCCATGGTGCAGCAGGGGAAGAACTTCTCTCCCTGAGCACTGAGAGAAACAATGGGTGATGAACTGACCAAAATCCCCGTTCTCTGTCTCCTTGTGCCACTGGGGTAGGAGGTAGAGCTGGGAAGGAGGTAGGAGTGGGAGGGGAAGGTGGTTTTTTTAAGGTCTTGTTTTACTTCTCATTATCCTGCTCTGATGTTGTTAGTAATGAATTCACCTTATATCTCTAATTTGAGCCTGTTTTGCCCTTGATAGTATTCAGTGAACCATCTCTCCAGGTCCTTATCTCAACTCATGAACCCTTCGTTAAATTTTCTCTCCTCTGTCCAGCTGCAGAGGGTTTAGAGGGGAGTGAGTGAGCAGCTTTTGTGGGTGCCTGGCATCTAGCAAGTGTCAACCCACAACATCTCCCCAGCTGGAGGACTCCCCAGCTCCATAAATCACATCACCTGGATAATCCTTCGTCATTGCAACCATCAGCTCAGGAGCAGGGTGACCTTTCAATGCCAAGCCGAGGCTGCACTGACCTTTTTCTGGTCTGTCAGGGACCCAGTATTACCATAATTTTGTGAGACTCCAGGGAGCAGCCAGGCCATTAGGATGCTTCTGGCCAGACACTGGATCTGCTGAAGATACTGGAATTAACAGGCTGGGCAGGTCCACCTGGACCAGCAAACCCAGCATGGCCACCAGCATTTATTGTGTTTCCTCTGCATTTCATTTAACCTCCTTGTTCCTGCTTTTATTTGATCTTGGTTGTGCATGTCTGTCCAAGGGGAATGGCAGGCCACGGGGAACACCGTGTCTAGCACAAGCCATGACAGTTATTGCAGGGGTTGGTAATATTTCTACCAGTACCTGCTTTCTGGTGGCTTTGCTGTGTTGAAATTCCAGGCACTCCACATGCGTTGAGTAATCTCCCTGCTGTTACTAAAGAGTCAGTCTGTCTGTCTTCCTCCCCCCCCCTCCATTTCAATTTCCTCTTAATTCTCTCTCTAGGCAGCCATTGCTTCTCCCATGGTGATGTGGTTTTGCTGATGTAGCCTGTTGTCTCTGTCCCTCTTGCAGAAGGACTTCACCATGCGGGAGGAGTTGCAGCAGCAGGATGTGGAGCGCTGGCTGGGGTTCATCACCTTTCTCTGCGAAGTCTTTGGTGCCATGAGGAGCAGCACTGGAGAGCCCTTTCAAGTCCTTGTCTGCCCCATTTATACCTGCCTCAGGGAGGTAAATGCCTTCAGAGTTTGTCCTTCTCCACTGGTGGGTCAAGCTGTTGCATTGCAGTGCTGAGGTGCTCGTGAGTCATAAATGGCACTGGAACAGGTTGCCCAGAGAAGCTGTGGCCCCCCCATCCCTGGCAGTGTTCAAGGCCAGGTTAGATGGGGTTTGGAGCAACCTGGTCTAGTGGAAGATGTCCCTGCTCATGGCAGGGGAGTTGGAATGAGCTGATCTTTAAGGTCCCTTCCAACCTAAGCCATTCTGTGATTGTTTTATGATTCCTAGAGGTTTCCTTTGCTAGCATCAACACTTCCCACCTCAAAAGTACCTAAGTCTGCAGGGATGCTTGGCTTTTCCTGCATATTGTATTTCTGCTAATTCTTGCTAAACCAAGACAGCTAATTAAGAGCATGTGCTCCAAGCAAGACCCCTTTGTCCAAGGGTTTGCAAAGCCAAACAGTTGGGATTGCGAACCCAATGTTTGAGTTTGCCAATCCCAGTGTTGTGAAAATCTCCATCTAAGGGGCTTAAAAAGCTTCTTAAAGCAGGTGAAGTCACCTGAATAGATGAGATGGACTGAGGGGAGAAAAGAGCAGAGAAGTAAGGTTCCATATGTCCTTACTCCCCACCTAATGCAGCAGAAACCCAGCCCTGCCACCAGGGTTGGGGACATTTCAGAACCCAAGCTCCTGATGAGCTTGTTTCAGAGCCTGAGAATCTCATGGTTTGAGATTGTGGCAGAAATCTTGGTGAGGACAAACAGAAAAGACAACTTTAGGGCTTTCCCCCATCCTGTTTTAATGGTGGTTTTGTCTCCTGCTGCTGTCTGTAGAGGACTTTCTCAGAAAAACCTGCCTCATTGCCCAGGGCTGGAGCTGTGAATCTCAAATTGTCAGTAATGCTTCTGTCAGGCCATAAATAACTTGCTGTAAAATAAGTTCTCTGCTAGACCCTTGGCAAAGGAAGCATAAAGAAACTACTGACAGTGACTTTTAACATGTATGGGAAGTTTTCTCTGAATGAAAACGCATCATAAACATTTTGTCTCTGCGGTAATATTGTACATAGGGTTCACAGATGGTGACTGTAGCAGTGAGAAAGAGTGCAGGCATCGTGATGGGGCACACATATCCAGAGGAGGAGGTGGGAGAGGGATGCTAAGAATAGCCTAACTTCCCAAAAATATCTGCCCATGGAGGTATGTGTCACTTTATGGGGAAGATCTAGGCATCTAGCAAAGTCCTCATTTCCCTCCACTTCCCATCAGTCATGACACAACCCAGCCCTTATTCTGCCAGGATTTTTCTCTGCCCATGCCTGTCTACCCTTGCCATGCTGTCACAGTCCCTCTTGTCATCTTGCTGGTATGTGGGCATACAGTGACAATCTAGAGGTGCACAGAAGGACATGAATTTCATGTATTAGGGATATTTTTTGCTACAGGGAAGCTCCATAAAAAAGCCTTTACTAATTATATCAAGATGTCATGCATAAATTTGCTTCTTAAAAATACATCTCTGTTCCTTAGCAGGACAGGTCTGTCCCTGTGGTGTTGTTTGTCAGAGAAGACTCTTAACTTAGCTGACATGGGTGAGCCTGAGTCTTCCAGTGCTTCTGCCCCAAAATGGTTGATCTGAGACTGCTCGCTCCACAGGGTTGTGACCTTGACTCATGCCATTTCTCTTCCATGGCTCTGAGATAGGTTTTCATCTTGCCACTGTTTTTTGCCACCGTCAGCTGATCCTGATGCACAGGGACAACCCAGGAGATCACAACCACCTATTTATCAGTAGTGATAGGTGCCAGGCTCTGAGATGGTTGCCAGAACCAAAGTCAGGCTGTAGACTCAGATGAGGAGGTGGTGGTGAGCTCCTCTAGCTTTACCCAGGAGAGGACAAGGATATTTGCACAGACTGGCCCTGCTGGGTGCTCTGTGACAGGATGAAAATTCCCTAATCATGCAGAGTTCTTGTC
>VWZW01000656.1:535-13817 GCA_013397115.1 Edolisoma coerulescens | reverse complement strand
GCTGGTGTTCCAGGGCAGGAGGGGGTATCACCATGGCCTATAAGGTTTGGGACCTCCGCTTTCCTCAGGACAGGTTCACAGGATTTTTTCCCCTTCCTGCTGATCAGCACATATGCCCCTGTATACAGTTTCATCCCCTTGCCCCTAAATCCTACCCCCTTGGGCATCCCCCAGCAAACCCCCTCTGTGCTGCCCACAATTATGCTTAGCTCTCTCTGCCCCCATGCACCCATCCTTTGACAATGAATCATTAGCAGAGGCAAGATAACATCTCTCCCTCTGCCTGTCCTTTCAGCTCCTCTTGCTTTTTAGTTGTTTTTTTTTTTCCTTTTTTCCTCTTCCTTTTCCTTTATAGCTCTGGCAGACTCAGTCAAAGCTCAGCAAACAAGAGGATGGGGAAAGCTGCCTGATGAATGAGCCAGGAATGTCTCTTCCCTTTCCCCTGCAAAGCTTCCTCTCTCCAGCTTGTTTCCTTTCCCCACAAATAAAAACTTATTAACACCATCATTAGTTGTGGAGCTGGCCAAGGTGGGAAGGAGCGAGGATGGCAGCAAGGAAATTTGTGCTAGGTGTCTCAGTGAGGAATCTGTGCTGGGGACATGGCTGGGGCATCAAGTGACAATGCAGTATTATTTATTGAGAGGTATGGATGGATTGGTGTAGTGGGTTGACCCTGGCTGGATGCCAGACACCCACCAAAGCCACTTTCTCATTCCCCTCCGCAACTGGACAGGGGAGGGAAAATATAACAAAGGGTTCATGAGTTGAGATAAGGACCAGGAGAGATCATGCACCAAATACCATCATGGACAAAACAGCCTTGAATCAGAGATATTAATTGAATTTATTGCTAACAAAATCAGAGCAGGATAATGAGAAGTAAAATAAATCTTAAAAACACCTTCCCCCCACAACTCCCTCCTTCCCAGCTCTACCTTTTCCCCCAGTGGCACAGGGAGATGGGGAATGTGGGTTATGGTCAGTTCATCAACTGTTGTTTCTGTCACTGCCCTGGGAGAGGAGTCCTTTGCCTGCTCCAACATGGAGTCCTTCCCATGGGAGACACTTCTCCATGAACTTCTCCAATGTGAGTCCATCCCATGGGCAACAATTCTCCATGAACTGCTGCAAAGTGGGTCATTCTTCCATGGGGTGCAGTCCTTCAGGCACAGCCTCCTCCACCGTGGGTCCCCCAGAGGGTCACAAGTCCTACCAGCAAACCTGCTCCAGTGTGGGCTCCTCCCTCCACAGGTCTACAGGTCCCTGCCAGGAGCCTGCTCCAGCATGGGTTTCCCACAGGTTTACAGCCTTCTCTCGGGCATTCATCTGCTCCAGCGTGTCTCCTCCAAGGGCTGCAGGTGGATCTCTGCATCCCCATGGTCCTCCATGGGCTACAGGGGCACAGCTGCTTCACCATGGTCTTCACCACGGGCTGCAGGGGAATCTCAGCTCTGGTGCCTGGAGCACCTCCTCCCCCTCCTTCTCCACTGACCTTGGTGTCTGCATGTTGTTCCTCTCATATTCTCACCCCATTTTTCTCTGGCCGTAATTACAACTGCGCAAGAACCTTTTTTCCTTCTTAAATATGTTATCACAGAGGCATTACTATCATTCCTGATTGTCTCGGCCTTGGCCAGTGGTGGGTCTGTCCTGGAGCCAGCTGGCATTGACTCTGATAGACATGGTGGAAGCTTCTAGCAGCTTCTCACTGAAGCCCCTCCTATAGCCCCCCCCCACTACCAAAACCTGGCCATGCAAACCCAACACATGGACTGAAACAAAAAAAATCAAAAGAGAAGTTCATTTCAGGCAAGGCTGGAGTGAGAAATGCTAGGGTTTGCTGGTTAATTGAACCAGCACTCATCACCATCCTCACTAAAGCAGGCATACTGCGTTTTGATGTCGGCCATGGAAAAGGGTGTTTAATCACAGCAAAGGAAATTTGGGTCAGAGCTGCCATCTTGCCTGGGAAGCATTTCGGGAGCCAAGGGAGTGGTTGTGCACCTCGGCACAAACATGGTCCATGCTGATCCCCCATCCCGGGGGCCTCTGCCACATCCTCCTCTGTGCCCATTGCCTGAGCTGCCTTCTGGAAAACAGGGTGGGGGAAGAAGGAAGGGTCTACCACCACATACAACATGGTGACTGCATCTCCTGGGAGCTTAATCCCTGTTATGGAATGAGTGAGAGCTTTAGACAAGCCCTGCATTAGGCTCAGATTTTTGGCCGCCGCTCTACTCAGGTGACCTGCACCTAAATCGCTCTGGCTCACAAGTTCTCAAGAATGGCAGATCAGGTCTATTATAAAATTAGTTATTTATTGAATAGACAGATTAACACACAAAAGGCCTTAAAGTTACTTACTACACAGGATAAAACAAAAAGAACTACTAGTAGATTACATGAAAACAGTGCACGACAAAGGTACCTATATTAAAGCTAGCAAAGAAATAGTATAGATTAGGAGTCAATGTAATTTACCACCGAAATGACAGTAGTGTACACAGAGTCCTTTCACTCAGCCCTCGAGAGAGTAACCACAAAGCAGCATCCCGACTTTGGGGAAAAGCCCCACACATTTCCAGGGAATGTGCAGAAGACTTCTGCTTTGTGAAAGTTTGGTGGAGCTTTTATAGTTTGTAAAGTGAAGTGTCTGTCAGTTAGAAATTCAAGCTTATCTTCCTACAATCTTGCTTTCAAGGCAAGACATTTATTGTCAGCTGGGACTGTCATGGTGCTGAAATAATTCACTACAAGACAAGCTGTCCTGATTGAGTTATTTCACCAATTAGCAAATTCATGTGAGGGGGAAGATGCTCCGAGTTATCGCTGTAGCTGATAGGCAGAACAGATAAGCCCTCCTGCGGCAGGGTGGAACGTCCTGCCACAATCCCCAAAGAATCAAAAAGTTTAATTTCCAGAACTGCTCTCAGGGTTTGAGGTGAGATTTGTGCAGGCAGAGAGTGTCTTCACAACAGGGTCTGGTGCAGTGTTGGGATTTTAGCCAAAGAGATGGTGGGTCCAGCTCTCATTAAAATGGTTTGATGGAGCATAGTGAGTTTGGATGGTGATTTGGATCAAAATATGTTTTTCTGCTTGGATTAGTGCATAGTTTAGGTTGGAGAAAGGAAATGGATACCCAAGATCAGCCCAAAGATCAGAATTGAAGACAGATGGGGGAAAGGAGGAATTTTTGTGGTGACCAGAAAGAACCATTTTTTTTTACCCATCTGGTTGTCTACCCATGATGTCCTAGCTTGGATACAAGGGCTTTGGATTCCAGGGGTGACAGGGAACAGCCTTGCTGTGACATTGTTCCATTCTAATCTAACCTGGCTGTTGTGGCAGGTTTAGAATAAACCCTGGGAAGTCACCCAACACAGAGAGACTATCTAAACTGCTGGCTGTGACTGCAGGACCAATTCATGGATATCCCTTCAGATTGAGGGGGTTATTGATGCTGGGGCTGGGTGGGTACCCTGGAGGTATCAACCTGAGCATCACCACCCATAAGGGAGATGTGGGCATTGACCTGACCCAAGACAGATGCTTTTATGGTCTTATTATGAACCCTGGGGACTGAGGCCAGTGCTCGGGAGCAGTGAATTAGCCCCAGAGAGGCAGTGTGGACCAGACCCAGCAGGCTGGCAGCAGGCAGGACAGTTGCTTCTCTGCAGGAGTTGTCTCCTACCTCCAGTCTGGTTGGCAGAGAGGGTCCCATTTCATCATCAGTTAAAATCTTGGCATGCTCTCATTGCTTCCCTGCCTTGGTACACACTGCTACGTGAAAGCCTTGGGGTGGTGGTGCAGGGAGTATTAATACTCTCTGTCTAATTGCCTTTCCCCTACATCTGAGTCTGCAGTGCAGCATGTAGAAGGGCATCCATTCTCTTATCTTCTTTTCTCTTAGTGCCTGTTATCTCCAGGGGCCATGCTGTGTAATTTAACAAAATATCCTAGCATGGTAATTAACAACTTCAAGAGGGCAGTGCCTTTTCATTGTCTCCTTCAGAGGAAGAGAGGAAAACCTTTCCAGTTGCTGTTTGGAAAAGACAATTGTATCTTTTAGCCTGGGGTTTTTTTTGTTTTTAATCACTCTCACTTTTTAAAAAGCATCATCCTTTTGAGTTAAAAAAAAAGTCTTTGACAGTATAATGAGATACCAGGATTTTAATATTAATCTCCTAGTCAAAGAATGAAACAGAATTTTTCCTTTATCAGATGAGCAAAAGTACCAAAGGGGCTGGATCCTGACCCCATGGCACCCTTCCACCCTGGTAGCTTCATGGGCCAGATATGACCAGAGAAAATAAATCCTCTATGAAGAAGGAAACTTATTTCCTCATAAAAGGAAAATTGCCCCCATCTAGTTCTGCAAAAATCAGTGGTTTGGTCTCCAGTCCTGTGGGACTGGGACAAACTGGGAAGTGGTTTGTAGGGGGAAAGGATGGAGAAGGGATGAGAAATGTGGGCATGGGAGGGAAGGGATGCCAGAGGAGGGAGAAAGAGGAGACTGAGGATCGAGGACATGGGAAAGAAGGAGAAATGGGAAGAGCAAACAAGTAGGAAAATGTGGGAATTCAGAGGAGGAGGATTGAAGAGCTGGAAGAAAAGTCTGGGATTTGGAGCAAGTGGAGCTGATGCGTGGGGTGATGTGGACCTTCAGAGCTGTGGCAGGAGGTAGCATACAGGAGCAGGGATCTGCAAAGAGGAGGGACAGGCACGTCTGTCTGTAGGACCACGCTCCGGGAGGCAAGGATGGATGTCCCTGTGCCTCCATGCCTGCCATGCCATAAATAAATAAATAGCTATGCAAAAAGCTCCCATGCATGCAGACCCCTCCATAGCTGCCCTAGCAAAACCCCTCTTGTGAATGCAGCTTTTATAGGAAAAAAATTCTTTAATTGTCACCATTTTTGTCAAAGGGCAGAATTAAGGTGAAGGAAATCTGGTGATGCCTTTGAGCCCAGCTGCTCTGTTGAGTATTTTATGTGCAGGAACATATATTCTTGGAAAGCTATGGGACTTGTTTAGTCTCAGCACTAAAACCATAATGACGTATTTTAAATAGGGGAGGGGAAATGTCGCCCTTGTTTCTGTGGGACCCATGGAAAAGCAGAGGAAGCAATTAGGGCAGATAAAGAAATGAAGCTAGATACCATCTCACAGGATGGTCCCTCCTCCTCTCATGGCTTTGTTTGTGGCTTTACCCCCTGTATCAGGCATTGTTAGTTCCCAAAAACCCTTTCAGTGGGATGTAAACACAATTATTTGTCTGCTGCCATGCACTCTGTCCCTCCACAGAGCCAGGAAAGCAAAGAGCCTCCGGCGAGCCAGAGTGGAGCCCATCACAATCAAGGGCAATCATCTTACCACTGTTTCTCTCCATGTTTTGTGTTTCCCCAGGACCCTTGGAATGAGATTACATCCTCCTCTCCCAGGGTTATGATGTCTTTGGGCAGGCAGGATGAAGCCAGCTGTCTGGGTGGCTCAGTCTCCCTGTGCGTGCAGACTGGGTGGCTCTGTCCATCTGTCTCACACACCTTCAGGTCCTGAAAGTACATCTCCAGCCAGGGGATATGTCACCACTAGGCTACTATTGGATTGCAGTGTCTGGGTTGATGAGTGACCAGATTTTCTTCATCATTGTCTCCAGTAATTGCCTCTTAATGGTTTCCATTTTCACAGGAATCCCTTCTCTATTCCAGATTTGGAGAGAGAGAGCCATGTTTCATGGTTTCTCTTGTCTACACTGGGAAGGACTAGGAGGAGTTTCCTATGACTGGGTACAGGATTTTGTTCCTCTGGCCTTAATTCAATTTGCTGTTAAGTATCTCTGAGTTCCTCAGGAACCTGACAAGGAGGATGACCAACATTTTGGCTTACTTGATGCAATGAGCAAACTACTCTCTTCTTACCATCCTCCCAGGGAGTCCTGGTTGGGTAATAGGAGAACAGAAGTCTTCTCCTCAACTGAGAGCAGAACGTCACCGTAAAGGGAGTAGGTGCCACCAAACTCCTTCAAGCTGTCCAAAATACATTAAGGAAAGTGCCTGCTACAGACATAGCTCTTGAAGCATCTGTGCTGGTGCGAGCAGCTCCAGCCCGGAGCTCCTTCCTTCCTGTGCTACCTCCTTTGGGCAGCTGCTTGTGGGACCAGTAGTGTCCCATACTGGTGGCCTCTTGCTGGCAGCAGTGCGAGTTGCTGTTCGCATGTTCTCACCTGGGCTGAGACCATGCCACCCTAGTCAGGGACCTGGGAAGAGGGACCCCTCTATGAGATGCATGGGTTGATGGCACCTTGTGCATCTTCAATGGGCTTGAAGACTTCACCAGATTCCCAGAGACACATGAACAGAAGGGTATGCGAAGTACCATTGCTAGTGGATGCAGCCCAACACAGCCTGCTTCTCCCAGCTCAGTTGGGTTTTTGGAGCTCAACAGAGCCCATGCCTTGTGCAGGGATCATCACAGGCAGCTCCATAAGAGAAAGGTTTTCCCCAAAACTTTGTGTTTGAGTGAGCAGAGAAGATGCCACTTACGCATGTGGACTTCTAAAGGCCTTCTGTTTCCATGTGCTCACTTGTTTCTTCTCTAGGGAAAGGTCTAACCTGACTTCTCTTGCTCCCAAAGAGGGACTTGATACCCCTTTAGAGAGGGTGGCACTGGCACAGCTTCTTGGTGGGTGCTGACCTTCTGATGTCCTGGGTCAAGGAACTGATATTTCTGATGGGACCGGATTGTAGAAATCCTGGAAGTGGCCTTGCTGGTGGAGTGTTTTGTAATTACTCATCCCCCACACCCTTGTTTGCACTTTGCATTTTTCCCTAGTCTTGGCTGTTTTCACCACCCTGTGCATTATGACAATAAGAAAAAAGAGAGTTGTAGCAATTGTTTGTAGCTCAGAGAAATGCATGACTCTCCCCATACAGAGTAGCCAAGCGGTCCCATGGATCTTATCTCAGGCATCTTCCTTAAAGACTTGCAACAATAGTTTTTTTAGGGGCTGCTGGAAAAGCAGAAAACTGCTATTGATGTCTGTCTGCAGAAAGCCTGTGAAGCACAGCAGAAGTGGCTTGTGCTCCCAGGAGGACCCATCTAGCAGACTGCAGGGTTTCCAGAAGGTTTTGGGGGCAGGAGTTCCCCAACTGTGGTCCATTAGACCACCAAGAGTGCCTGCAGAGCCGCGTCAGCAGGATAGCACACCCTGCACCTTAACAGCACTGCTGGTTGTAGACGATGATCATAGAACCATAGAATGGTTTCGGTTTGTCGTGGTTTGACATTGGCCAAATGCCAGGTACCCACGAAAGCCGTTTGCACACCCTCTCTTGCTCTCAGCTGGGCAGAGGAGAGGAAAAGAAAAGTTAGGAAGGGCTCATGAGTTGAGATGAGGATTGGGAGAAAAATACTTTAAGGNGAAGTAAAATAAGCCCTTAAAACCACCTTTTTTCCCCTAGCTCCTCCCTCCTTCCCACTGACAGTGCAGGGAGACAGGACATGGGGGTTTTGGTCCATTTGTCACCTGAGATCTTTTTCAGTTCACTCAGGGAGAAGAGTCTTTCTTCTGCTATGCCATGAGTCCCTCCCATGGGCAAAACAGTTTTCCCAGAACTGTTGTGGCATGGGTCACTCGTCCATGGAGTGCAGTCTTTTAAGGATAGGCTGCTCTAGTTTGGAAGCAAGGGCCCTCTTTCTCTACCTCTGGAAGCAGGAGCCCTCTCTCTCCATTTGGGTCTCCCACTGGATCACAGCTTCCTCTGGCATCCACTCTCTCCAGCGTGAGCACTTTTCTCAAAGGCTGCAAGTGGATGTCTGCATCCCCTGTGGACTTTATGGATTATGGGGGACAGTTTGTTTCACCATGGTCCTCATCATGGCCTGCAGAGGAATTTCAGCTCCGACCCTTGGAGCATCTCTTCCCCTTCCTTCTCCACTGACCTTGGTGCCATCCTGTTGTTCTCTCTTACATGTCTTCACTTCCTCCTCTTCTCTATCTAGAAGAAAACTGCTGCCCGTAGGTATCATTGTCAACAAGTTCCACTAATTCAAAGATTCTTGCAGCATCTCACAGCACCGAGAAGTTGATTTCGTCTAGGTTCTGTGTTGGGGAATTGTTCACCATGTTTCCCCTGCCAGCCATGTGGCCCTACCGCCACAGTGTGGGCGGTCATGACTGCAGCGGCACTGGTGNGTGCCATCCTGTTGTTCTCTCTTACATGTCTTCACTTCCTCCTCTTCTCTATCTAGAAGAAAACTGCTGCCCGTAGGTATCATTGTCAACAAGTTCCACTAATTCAAAGATTCTTGCAGCATCTCACAGCACCGAGAAGTTGATTTCGTCTAGGTTCTGTGTTGGGGAATTGTTCACCATGTTTCCCCTGCCAGCCATGTGGCCCTACCGCCACAGTGTGGGCGGTCATGACTGCAGCGGCACTGGTGCTATTTAACGCCTCTCTTCATGCAGGGCACCAGGAAGGAGAAGCCGCCGCTTCGTATTGCTGCAGGCCGTGCAGGGATGCCCTGGCAGCGGCGGCTCGACACCCCCGTAAAGAACTGCACCTGTCTGTTTTGATTTTCTTCTTAAATATGTCATCACAGAGGTGTTACCAACTTCTCTAATTGGCTCTGCTGGACATGGTGGAAGCTTCCAGCAGCTTCTCACAGAAACCACTTCTGTGGAGCTCCCCTGCTATCAAAAACTAGGCCATGTAAAACCAAGNACGCCTCTCTTCATGCAGGGCACCAGGAAGGAGAAGCCGCCGCTTCGTATTGCTGCAGGCCGTGCAGGGATGCCCTGGCAGCGGCGGCTCGACACCCCCGTAAAGAACTGCACCTGTCTGTTTTGATTTTCTTCTTAAATATGTCATCACAGAGGTGTTACCAACTTCTCTAATTGGCTCTGCTGGACATGGTGGAAGCTTCCAGCAGCTTCTCACAGAAACCACTTCTGTGGAGCTCCCCTGCTATCAAAAACTAGGCCATGTAAAACCAAGACAGGGTTGGAAGGGACCTTTAAAGGCCATCTAGTCCAACACCCCTGCAATGAACAGGGACATCATCAACTAGACCAGGTTTCTCAGGGCCCCGTCCAACCTGGCCTTGAATGTTTCCAGGGATGGGACATCTACCACCTCTCTGGGCAACCTGTGCCAGTGTTTTACTACCCTCATTGTAAAAAATTTCTTCTTAATATCTAGTTGTTTTGGTTTGAAAGACAGGTGTCTACCAAGGAAGGCAGGAACCTCCCTTGGAATGGAAAATATGGCCCCCTTCCCTCCAAAGTATTATAACTTTGAAATTACGGTGCTAGCAGGCAAAGATATTGGAAAATGAATAACAGTTCTTTACTACAAGATATATATATAACAAGGCAAACAAATAACAACAACAGCAGCAACAACAAACAGAAAAAAAAACAGAGACCCAACAACAGCCTTCTCTCAGCTATCAAGCACTTTCCCTGTTGGCGTAGTTATGACGACAGCCAGCAGGAGCGCTGTTGGATCCCAGCCGGGCAGGGCAGGTTCGATGATTCCCCCGCAGCTGCAGGGAGCGGTGTGGTGCGGGCTCAGCCATCTCTCCATGTGGTTAATGGCAGCTCAGCTGGTGGAAGAGATAGAAAAGGGGCTTCTTTTGCAAACTTGTGGGGGGCAGCCGGTCTCAGTGCCCCTCCGGGTCATGAAATGGACTGCTGCAGGAACCTCAGAGCAGAAGGCTGGCACAGCAGAGGTGAGCAGACCCCTGGGGGTGGCGAATCGAAGTGTAGTACTAAGCCCCAAGCAGTGGCAGGAGCAGAAGCAGCAGGAGGTCCCGGTGGACACTGGGTGTCAGGCTAAAGTGTAGCAAAAAACCCTGAAGCAGCATCAGAATAACAGAGGGGGCTGAGCAGGGATTGATCCTTTGCAGGCTCACTGGTGAGGCAGCAGCCCGGCAGGGGACAGGGCACAGAACGCACCAGCCCTGGGCTCCAGCCAGCCAGCCCTAGTCACAGTGCCAAAGAAAAGAAAAAACAAGAGGGAAAAAAGAAAAAAGAAAAAGGCAAAAACCACAGGGCAGCAGGATCTCCAGTCAGAGGCACTGTGCCACGTGGCTGCTGAGACAATCGCCCCACCAGAAGGAAGCAGCAGCCTCTGGCCCCCAACCCTCGCAGGATGCAGGGCTGCCCCTCACCCATTGCAATACTCCCAGAGCCGGGGGAGGCAGTGATCATTCCGGACACAAAACAAAAACAAACCCAAAAATGGATATGGGATATAAACCATCTCCAAGACACTAGTCCGAATCTCTCCTCTTTATCTGAAAGCCATGACCCCTTGTCCTATTGCTACAGGCCCTACTAAAAGTCTGTCCCCATCTTTCTTATAATCCCCCTTGTAAGGAGGTCTCTGTGATAATCCTGACTGCAGAGCTGAAACAGATCCTTCTTGTTGAGACCAAAGTCCACCACAGCCCTTCCCAAGGGCCCCTCTGGTTAAAAACAGGACTGGGAAGCACCATGTCTCCTGCACTTCCAAGTGGAAGTGAAGCTGGAGCTTCATGTCCAAGGCTGTTTGGATGTCCATTTGTGTTGCCAGCTGCACCGATGAACTTGAGATGCCTGTTGATGAGCTAGGGCGAGCAGTGCATGAGCTGCAGTCAGTCCAGCTTTCTCTGGGTCCCATCCCAACCTCTCCATTGCTCTGGGTGGATATTTTCAAGGTTTCTGTGCCTTCATGCTGGAGTCATCACCAAAGCATCAGAAAACACTGCATGCTAAGAGGTAGTTTGTGGCAAGAGTTGCTTATATGTCATTTGGCAAGCGATATCATACACAATAATTAGTATTGTGTCTCACAGGAGAAATGTCATTGCAGCTGGAAAAGGTAATGTATGCATTGGGCTGCTCCAACTCCATCTCCTAGGGAGAATTGCTGAAGAATACAATTAAACCTGTGTGGTTTGCTGATAAGGGATGGTGGGGCAGGTTCTCCAGTCCCCCTCGTGGTATGGGCACCCCTGAGAATACCAAGTAAGCACTTTAGCTTCTCAGCAGCCCAGAGGATCTCAGAAAGCAGATAATAAACCCAAATATTCATAGGTATGTGAATTCCATCAGCTTAGCTCTCTGGTTTGCTCCTGGTGGTGTGCACCTCACACACATGCATTCATTGCTGTTCAGGAGGACAAAGCTGGTTCTCTCCATGATAAAGCACAGCTGCAGTTTTGGAGCTTCTTTGCTCCTTCAACCACCATTGCATGCTCACCACATGGAGCTTATGATGCTTACCTCTGCAAAGATGTAAAGAGCAGGTTTTGGGACCACGGACGCCAAGGGAGACTGGTCCCAGTAGCATGCCATGGAAGCCAGTTGCACTCAAGAGCCACCTTGCAAAGCACTGCATCTCCCCCGCCACATGCAGCAGTTTCAGGAGCAGACCCTACAGTTTATTTTGGGTTGCTTATGAAAATATTTAGTGCCCAGAGCCCACCCAGGCACACTGGCCTCACAGAGGACCTTGCCCAGTGCTCCATTTCTCAGCAGAACACAGACATTTGGAAGAAGAGGAGCCTGATATATTCCACCAGTCTGCAAAGCTGCTAGAAAACAAACCAGAAACAAAAGTGAAAAGCCTTTCTCAACCAAGGTTGAGTATTATATGACAGGCCGGGCAGATTCTGGCATGCAGCCTCCTCTCTTAGGAAATCAGGCAGACTCTTTGTCTGCTTTCCAGCAGGAACTGCTGCTTTCATTGCCTGGGCAATATGGGGAAACTTGCTGAAGGGCAAAGGGAAGTTTTTCTCACAAACAGCACCAGCCTCTGGGGGATGATTGCAGGTTAAACCGAGAAGCATATGAGTCTTGGCTCACCTACTGTATTGTCTGCCTCACACTCCTTTTCCAACTCCCTTGTCAACATTCATCAGCTGGTTTGAACCATGTGGGAATCCATTAGAGAGGAATTGGATGGTGTCCATGGTGGGAGTTGAGCAGATGTCTACAGCAGGGACAAGCAGCTATGAATAGTTAAATCAATAATAATTCCATTGTGGGAATACTAATTTAATGGGTTGTCATAGTTTTAAGCCCAGCTGAAAATTAGGCACCATGGAGCTGCTTGGTCAATCCCCCCTCTCTGAGCCCTCCACCCCCCCAGTGGAATGGGGAGAAGAATCAAAGTAAAACTTGTATGTTGAGATAAGAACAGTTTAATATTTGAAAATAAAGCAAAATAAAGTAATAATGGTAAATGATAATAATAATGATAATAAAAATGGAAAAAACAAGTAATGCACAATTCAATTGCTCTCCACCCGCTGACTGATGCCAGACCATCCTTCCCAAACCCAGATCGGCTGCCCTTCCACATAACTCCCCCCAGTCTATATACTGGGCATGACGTTCTATGGGTGGAATATCCCTTTGGTCAGTTTGGGTCACCTGTCCCAGCTATGCTCCCTCCCAGTTTCTTTAGTGAACCTCTTCACTGGCAGAGCATGAGACAAGAAAAAACCTCCTTGACTTAGGATAAACACAACTTAGTAAAAAACCAAAACATCAGTGTGTTATCAACACCATTCTCATTCTGAATCCAGAACAAAGCGCTGTAGCAGCTACTGAGAAGAAATTGACTCTATATCAGCTGAAACCAGGACAATATCCACCCCTTATTCCACACTATTTATGTCATGCCAAATTTCACACTCCCCAATATTCCATCACCTACCCTATTTATCTGTTTTGATAAATATACATACAGACATCATTCCCTTAGTCTATGGAACCCCTCTGCAAATGTTCATAAAATGTCCACAAAAAAAAAAAAGTTTGTTGAATTCATTTAGTCTGTAACTTTGGCCTTCCTCCTTGATAACAGTCTTTCAAGCAGGAAAGATGGTGTGAGGTGTTGGATTGTTGCATGTTGCACATTTGTGTCAGTTCCGATTCCAGTACTGCTGCGCTTCAGTTTTATCAGAGTTCATTCTTCATTGGTGAGAGTGCGACAATCAGAGGAAAGTCAGGCTCAGATACCCAGAACATTTGTAGTTAAGATTGATGCCATGAGGTGCTCAGTGAGGCGATGTGCACACAGGTGCCATAAAAGTGGCAATACACAGTGTTGGACAGTTATTAACATAATACAATTTAATTCATTGGCTGTTCTCACCCAAAATCAAATCTCCTTGAGGCACACCCTGGACTTCCCTATCCTCTCACCTTACCCACCAAGTGCACCTGGTTCCTTGAGCAAAAGTAATCCCATGGATGGGTTTGCCTTTGCCTGAGGCAGGAATAACCCAG